>VYZX01007293.1:160587-235939 GCA_013401335.1 Brachypteracias leptosomus | reverse complement strand
TTAAGACTGGCCACATTTAATTTCAATTTGTAATTTTTTTTTTAATGGATATTTAAATGTGTTATTCTCCTGCTAAGAACATTTGCATTAGCAGGGCCTTCCAATTGATCATAAAACTCTGATACAGCTTTTTACGAAAGAAATTAAAAGTTACTGAATTTTCAGGAGAGTTACTGGGCTAAATTTCTCTCCAATGTAAATCTGGCTAAATGGATTTACTGCAACAACAATGGGCCACAGTGCTGTTTTATTTAGCCCCATATGTGCTTTGCCTCTCAATTGTATTCAACTTTCTATGGAACACCACTAATAAAGATACCACTTTTTTTCTGTTTTAAAGGTATTTGAAGACCCTCTGAAAAGAAGAGGTAGTTACAATAGGAATTAATCTTCCATTGCTACTAATGAGTATGTTTAGAGATCTATAATCACAAGAACACCCCCACTGTGTATGTGTAGAGACAGGAAGTATGACAAGAGTAAATAAAACCTTGCAACGTACACAAATTAATGTAATTATGCAGAGCTGCATATGATGCAATTTAAGACATGGCCAATAGTGGGGGCTAATGCTAATAAACAACAAGAGTATTAAAAGTAGCAGGAAACAAATATGAATATGCAACTATTATTCAAATGCAAGTAATAGAAGCTTTATTTTGCAGGATGCCTTGATAAGAAACGTTATGAGATTTCCTTTAAAAGAGGACTTGCCTTCTCCTGTGCTTTAATTATGTTTGGGACAGAGTGAAAGTGCCTTCAGATAACATCTGTTGCCAGCTTTACATGGTGGCAGTTTCCATTATTTGATGTGCATTTGCAGAAGGTACTAGATATTCCCCAAGTTCCAAGCCCAGCCCAGCCATCAGTGCCACTGAAGACAGTGGCAGCAGACTCAACAAAACTCAGTGCACGTTGAACACTTATGTACAGACACATCAAAACAGATTGTCCAGAGCAGTTTCAGTGTAAAATTCTTGTACGTGGAGGGAAAAGACAAAAGCCAAGCAGGAAGTTCCTCAGCCCATGGACTAATGCTTGGGATGCTGCACAGGGATCCACCAGCGCTCTGAGTGACAATTCCCCTGCACCTCATTCTCCACGTGGAAAGAGAGAGATGGGTCTGATTTCATTCTTTTTCTGACTTACCTGATTCACAGTAGTAAAAATGAAAAACCCCAAAATAAAACAAAAAAAAAAAACAACCCAAATCCGTATCAAACCTCTAGATGATGGCAACTTTACTCTGCCAGCTATATGAGAAATATTCATAATCAAAATATCTATAGACAAGCTGATATTTCAGTCTATTAGAAAGGCTTCACGGTTCTATTGTGATTAAAAGGACAAAACAACATCCATAGCATTCCAATTAGAGAATAACTGACTTTAAGAGAGATTTCCAGAGAAACCTGAAGAATATGACACCTCTATTAAAAGAGATTTAAACCAAAACAAAACCCCACACTGGCATGAAAATGGAACTAGCCTGTTCCCAACTTTCAAATAATTCTCATTTCTTTTTGCTGGTGCCATCTCACCTTATTTACACTGAATATTACAAGCCCATACAAAAAAAAGTTCATATTCTAATTTCACCCCAGAGTAACGGAAAGTGCAACCTAAATTTCTTTCCAAATCTTCTTGCATCTGTAGGTGAATTAAACTAACTTCCAAGAAACTTGTCTCTTGGGTGCCATTGTTCCAAGCATGAAGTAGATCTGAGGCAAGAGCAGGGTTGGGGTACATGCCATTAGCATAAGGAAGATAGCTCCTTTGTAAGCACTGATACAGAATGGCAAGGCTAGCAATGACTTTTTCCCCCCTTAACTCTCTCCCCTCTGACTTACACATCCTTGTAATATATACTGCTGTTTTGACTTGAGCTATGCACCCAAATAGACTATTTGTGGAGTATTTGTGATGCACAGATCTATTATGCACAGCTATCAGAGGTCAAACACAGAGCAATTCTATACCTCTGATGTCAGCCTGAACAGCAGCATTGTTCTTAGCAGTGACAGGAAAAAGGCACCACGTCCAAATTACTGAAAGCCTTCTCATGGCAGAAGAAAAAGCTGTCAGTTTAACAGCTGAACACAGAAGGTTCAACCAGTATATATCCTTCTCATTCAAGTAACATGAAACCCTGAAAAAAAAACAGAAAGAAAAGAAAAAAAGCTGGAACTGTGTCAGATTTTTTAAGTTGGAAAAGCTCTTGTCAATGCTGAACAAAGAAAAGCAGCCATTTGTGTTGCCAAGACAGTGCTACTGAATTACAAAATAAAAGAGAAAAAGGGAGCCTCGATATAAATATCGAACGTACGTGTCTGTATATGTGTGTACTGGAAGAGAAAATATTCTAAATTTACTATACTTTGATATTTACACTGCATAGTAGGATGCAAACTGCGTGAACATATATTAACACACACACACTCATACATAGGTATATGCTGAGCTATAGTAAATCCATAAAATTTGTCCCCTATGTATATTTCCTTCTTTTGTGTTGAATTACTTAAACCAAAACTAGTTCTCTCTAATGAGCAGACTCCTATCTTAGCCATGCTCAGTGTATGTTCCCTGAAGAGCATCCCCAAACTCCACACGCTGTACCTGGAGAGCAGGAGGACACCCTCCCTGCTTGGGGGGAACAACCCTTCCATGCATCTTTGACCAAACAGACCTTAGCATGTTCACAGCTGGGTAACAATAACTCCAGAAAAGAATCTCCTGCCTCTGGGCTCTATGGAATAAAGGTGCAGGCTGTGTGGAGCCTTGGGACCGCTTACCTCTGCTCTAGGACAAAGTATTGCTTAGTGTAAGGAACTAGAGCAACAATAAGTACCAAACCTTCGCTTTTTGCTCTCATAGTTTTAAAACACACACTGGATGAGCCATGAGCATTTGTAAGAGCTAAGTATGTCATCCAGCTTACAGGCTATATTTCATTTTCTAATGCATAAGTAAGAGAGATTTAAAATGCCGGTAAATAGTTTTAACCCAGCTACATCACACCAGTGAAGCATTAGAGGGGGAATGCGCACACATCTGTCATCTGATCTGCCACATGGTCCTTGAAGGAGAATCACTCCTGATATGTGCTTTACCAGTTTTGTTTTCCATTACTGCAGGATAAGCAGTTTAAAAAGTGATGCTAATTTTGAGCAGAAGAGCCCCAAGAAGTAATGTGAGCAGACAGGTGTACACAGTCACTGGATGGATTCAGAATATTAATACATTACTCTCTGACAACATTAAAGAAAGCCTTGACTTTAATTTCATTCCTGGGGATTGCTGTTGCTTTTTTGTTATTACAAAGCAAAAATAGATCATTTTTGCTGATTAGAACTCCCCATACTCTTCTTATTTATCTCACACTTGAAGTCATAACACTCGGCTTGTGACAACATAATTGTCTCCATAGAAACTAATTGAGTTCTCACAAAATGGAGCATTTGCACAATATTTGGACCCTGTTTACTGAAAACCTAGTAAATGCACGTACTGCATAGGCTGTCACCACCAGCAGATTTCATAGAAAACTACAAACCAGTTTAGATGGAAATAATGAAAACAATACTGCTCTCCACCTCTAACCAGCCAAAACTAAACCAGTGGTTACATTAGGGCCAAGTAAATGTCTGAGCTGTCCAGGACCAGGAGAGATGCCCCAGTGTTCTTTTATGCTCAGGTGTAGCTATGTTCAACCTAAACTGTGTTTAGGTCTCTGATTACTAGGAATTTTTGACACATGACACTGACTCACAAAGAAAACATTGTGAATACTATTTACAGTATAAGATGGATTCTGAGGTTAAGCTTCTTTTACATTTATTTTTCTTCTGCTTCTAATTTGAGGCCTTTAATCATCATTGAGGATCTCTTTAGGCTCAGCTTTGACACCAAACTGGATTCTGAAAAGCTCCTCAAATGAAAAAAAAAAACAAGAAGTCCACCATTTCCTAAAGGCTTTTATAAAAATTGTTGATTTGACTACGACAAATATTAAAATGAGGCTGTATTCTTTGTTATATCAATACCTGTAATTGCTTTTGTACATAACAGTAAGTGGGATACATCTTGTTTAACTTCATTACTTCAGCTCCCTTTAGAGTTAAGAGATATCAATAGGTGCTGCTGGAGAAACAAGTCTCTAAGAGTAAGGTGGTCTGGAAATGAAGTCAATGACAAAATTCTAATTAGGTTCAAAATGACAGCACATCCCCCTGCACCCCTGACCACCCTGACCATGCAGAGGGGAGGACATTGCTCACTGGTATTGTCAGGGTTTCAGAAAGGTGAATGCAAGAAGAATCTAGTGAAACTCTTCCCAAACACATTACCTAAATTTTTCCTTCTGTCTAATGAGTAATATCTGCCCTACCTCTCAATAGAAGATAGATTTTAACAGCTTTTAGGGTGCTAAGGAGGGGGTGTTTTGTTTTGTCAGACTGTGCAAAAGAAGGATGAGTAAGGAAAAACAGAATTATTGAGCATCTGATGATCACTACAACCTGAATACCTCAGGACCAGCCCCCTTATATGTACATACTACCATATGATACTGCATTAGATATTTGCCAGAAAAGAAACAGGTGGTGCCAATAAAAAGCAAAAATGAACTTCATTCTTCCATAACAAGGCAATAAACCCCAGCATAATATCATTCTTTTCCATAAGTCAGGTCTTAACACATAGGTAACAAAAGATGAAAAACCTGAAAAAATAAACCTTTCTTTTTTGTTCCAAAGCTTTGATGTCACCGCTGTTGTTTTTTTGGAAAGGAGCTTGCAAAACTTTGTAAATCCTTCTTAGCCTTCAGGTTGCTCTGCTTAGGAATTTAAAAAGGATGTCAGTGTAGGGTTACAGACCAGATTACAATTCTCTTTGCTGCCAGGTGGATGTGGGCTGGAGGAATAAATAAGATGCATGGAGATGAAGTTTGTAGTTATCTCTTTTCCTGTATATTGACAGAATACATTTCACAATGCACTGACTGAGTGGGGTTTTTATTTTTTCCTTTCTCTCCATTCTTTCTCCCTCTTCCATCCCTTGGGTATATGAATATTTTTCTTTCTCTCTCACATTTCCCCATTCTGGCTTGCAAGTTTATCCCAGACACCTGCAAGAGCAAGAGCTTTCAGTCACAAAGGGCTGCCAAAGCTCTCATGTCAAGGAGGAGACGTAATTTGGAGCATCTTTTACAGCTTCATTAATAACAGAACACCTGTGAGCCAGGGAGTTTAAGAGATTGTGTCTTCATCATTTATGAATCTTCCTCCCTGCTGTGGCACTTATCTCTTTGCCAGCTCAACCTGGCACAATTCCTCAGCATCCAAAATTAAAAAATAAATTTAAAAAAAAAGTCCTTTTGTCTCAAATGAAAGCAGCATGGATGGAGAAGACAGGGTGCCAGGAGAAAACAGCAGCAGGACCTGAAAGCCTAACCCTGCTAGAGCTGGAAAGAGCAACAAGCCTTGACATTGTTTCATATTTATTCTCAATTTTGTCACTGTTTTGTTGGTGTTATTGGCTTTTAAGAAAGATAATGGCCAAGGAAAAAATATAATCCTGATGATTCAAGTACACTTCCCATTGCAAACGTACAAGGCAATAAAACCCAGCATAATATCATTCTTTTCCATAAGTCAGGTCTTAACACATAGGTAACGAAAGATGAAAAAAACCTGAAAATAAAAATTCAATGGGTTTATTTTTTCATTGGTAACTGAAATGGGTATGGCAAAGGCAGAGAACAGCTTCTAAGCTTATCTTTCCATCCTAAGTTGCTAAAGGGAAGAACTGCCATGGACGCATACTTGCCAGGAAGGGTTAAACGCTATCAAAAAGATTTATTTCTGAAGTCACTGTCTTTAGTGGGAAGATTCAAGGGACACACTCACAAAACGCCCCATTCTGAAGCTCTACCAAAGGAAGGGTGTTTGATTTGCAACCAGCCTAACAGCCACTATAGAGCACGCTGGGCTCCATCTGACCTCTGAGGACACTGCAGCACTTTGCTGTCTACCCCACACTCCCAGGCACAGGGATTGCCTTTTGATATCATCTGAGTTATTGCCAGCCCCTACAAACCTTTTGAAATCCTCTCAATACAAGTGTTAGGACCTAGCAGTCCTTTGGCAGACAGTATAAATGCAAGCCAGAAATCATTGAATAAATCAATTATTACATCTCATAGTGTTGTTCAATAGGATTAAATAACCTCAAGGTCTGATAGATAACACAACAGCGACCACCACTGGAGCATTTCAACGGATGCTCTAGGATCAGCATCAGATCTTGGAAGAGAAGCGACATCTTTAAATGCCAGAGTCATTAAGGCACAGAAATGAATGACCAAATCTGCCTTTCTGGCCTTTTCAAGAAAAAAAATTAAGGCTCTTACAATAGTTTCTGCTTTTAGGTTGAGGGCAGAGGAGGGGTTACAACTCTGTCCTCCTTCTTCATGATACTGATGCTTAGCATCTCCTGGGCTCTTGTCTGTTGTAATACCTGTAAATAAAAATCTCAGATTCTTACAACCTGAGAAATACTTTGATTTTAGGATATACAGATTTTGTATGCAAAGTACATTTATGTACTCCTTGCAGAAGCAATGTGGTAAAAATAACAGTCTGAAATGCAAAGCCTGGGCCAGAGTTGATGTACCAGAGTCTTCCCCTCAGCTCTGCCTGTGGACCTCAGTACAACTTAGAGCATCTTTCTTTCCTTCTTCTGTAACAAGGCATTGCTGCCTGAGCCCGAGTTGTGCTGCTCCATGATACAATCACACGTTCTGCAAGCAGAAAAGGAGTGCATCTGCTATTCATATTCTTCTGCTTCATCATGTAAACAATGACTTGAACCTGCCCCTCCAGAGCTGCCATCCCAGTTCATTAATAGCTGGAGCAATGCACGTAACCCTAAAGAGAGCAAGCGTCTCCATGGGATATGCCTGACTTCAAGTTCAAACTCAAAGACAAAGAAACCCAGCTGAGACCTTTGTTCTTTTCTCATATGACAAGCTCTGAAAACCCCACTGGAAATTCAGAAGATGCATTTTGTGGGTTTCTGCAGGGCTAGGCCTTAGTGTCTAGTGCCTATGGTCTGTGGAAGAGCAGGTTTCAGTAACCCCCCCCCAGATTAGCTGATAACTCTGGAAATGTGCATTAAAATAGTACCACAATAAGGAAACAATATTTTTAGAAACTTACTATTCAAAAATTCACACAATTCTTATATTCTTGAACATCCCCAAGTTCTACTTTACAGCATAACTAAGTCCTGAACAGAAAATCTGAATTGCTTTAAAAGGTATGGCATTCCACTGCTGCACTAGTTGAATTCAGGCAGCTCAGTGCTTAGTTCTGAGTCACTGTTTGAATCTAGTTTGCAAAGAAAACTCAAAAGTTTTACATGTCTGTTCTTTTGGGAAAAACCAACAATAATAATAATTAAAAAAAATCACTGTAGCATGGAAACAGCAAGATCCCAGCCCAACGGCTGAAATCAAGACATAAAATTGAAGAAAGAAAATAAAAAAGGAGGAGGCATCCACAGTGAAAAGAGGGTATAAGAAAAACTGTAAGGAGGAAAAAAAATTTTAAAAGGCAATGCAAAGGAATTTTCTGCTTATTGTTATGTTGCCATTCTCTTATTCTAATTACCATATCCTTTAGAACATAATAAGACAAAATAAGCAGATGAGAGATCAACAAGAGCAATAAGCCTCACTCACAGATTAAAAGCAGGTGGCAGAATGAGAGAATAACATGAATGGGGGGGACACTTCTGGTCTGGAGGAGAAAGGAGCTGTGGACAGAGCTGGGGAGAGCAGCAGCCCCCCTGGCTGGGGCTCCTGCCGAGAGCCCGGGCTGGCAGAGCAGCACCGTCCAGGGCATCTTTCTCTCTGGTAACATGAAACCACAGAAAGAGAACTAGAACTCTCTCAGATGGTTTAAGTTACAAAAGCTTTTGTCAGTGCCGAACAAAGAACACAACTGAGGCAGTGCCATTGAATCCATAAACAGAAGGCAGAGTTTCAACATATATTTGTAATCTAAGTATAGGAAGTATGCTACATGTACGAAGCATATATCTCCCCTTACAGAAAATACCTTCTAATATTTATGCATAACTAATCTATTTAATGTGTAAGCATTATATATAAAATATAATGTCTGTATGGGTCATACAGGCCCATAGACAATAGAGATAATATATATAAAGATAATCTCCCATTGAGAACATTTTCTTTTCATTACACTCTTCTGTGCTATCTTTCCCCACACCCAAACAACAGGTTTGAGAGAGGTTTTTTTCTTTAAATAGCATCTGCATATTTCATAAGACAAAAAGGAAAGACAAACCTTCAGCCCGAGGAAGCAATGTGGATTTGGTCTGAAGGGTGAGATTGGGCTGCCTGAATTTAAGTGTTGAGTGTGATTTTAGGAACCATGAGCCATCTCTCTTGACCTCTGGCTGCTGGTTTAAAGCAGAGGGGTCTTTCCCTTGCCAGCCCCAAGGCAGGCTGGCACCAGGTCCTTCTGCTCAGGCAATCCAATTCTATTCTCAATGTTTAGAACCACCATCAACAGCCCATATCAAATATTTTGCTTGTAGTGGTGTTGAGTAACTTCTAAATGTAAAAAGTTGATCGTGTTACCTACTCAAAGGAGACATTCCTTTTTATTTTGATGTTAGGTGTGTTTACAGCACAACCAATAGCTCAGAAACCCATAACATCCAAGTGGCAAACATGCACTCACTGCAGTTTATATTTTACTATACATAGACACCTGCACTCAGGCATTATCCAGACTCTTCTCCAGTACTGCCATAGTCCAACACTTAAAGGATTGAGAGCAACTTCAGCCAAGAGTTTCACAGACCAGCAATACAAATCATCTTAGGAAATGGGACAGGCCCATCCCTTTAAGGAACATTTATCATTAACTTAAAAAAACATGGCTGAAGAGGGGAAAAAAAAAAAAGAGAGAAAATTAAAAATGAAATTAAGTTTTAAAAACCAAAAAAAAAAATAATAAAAGGTGTGCTGCCTTTACTAATATACCAGAATGGTGACTGAAATAACATTAGCACAGAGTTTACAGAGTTCCCAGCACACCCAGTGAGGAACTGCTTGGGCAACTGGTTAGCCAGACCAGACTATTTTCTTTAATAACTTGATGGACTAAAGGAAACATCTACTTACTGGTGAGAGGAGGGAATGAGAGGAGCAGAAATCCATCAGGTATTTATCTTGTGTTGTTTATATTATTGACCCGATCGCTTGGCAGGGTAGGTGAACAAAGTGAAGTCAAATTCTTAAATGGTTTAATTCAGCACAGCTTAATTCAGCTTTAATTTAGCACAGTTTCATTGACTGAGTCCAGCTGGGCTGATTTATTCCAGCTAAAGAGTTGCCCCCATTCTAGTGTAACTGGTGAAAACTATTATGCACTGAGAGCATGATCATAAAGAAAAAGGTATTGAGAGGCATAGTCTGAAATACAGGGTGTTGATATCCTGAATGCCAGCAATGTTTGTAGCAGAGACAGCTCACTCTTTCACTGCTGTGATTACACTTGCCTTTTGTTACTACAGAGCAAAAGAAGAACATCTTTATTGCTTGGAAGTCCATATGCTCCTCCTATTTATCTTGCACTTGAAATCTTTACCCGTAGTTTGTGACAACATAATTATCTCCATGGAAACTAACTAAATTGTCATGAAATAGAACACTTACATAAAATTTGGACCCTGCTACTTACCTAGTGAGCATGCATACTGTGCAAACTGCACCCTGGCCACATTTCATAGGGGCCCTCCCTCCCAGTTGTAAGAATGCTCATTACTTACTGCATGAAGTTTTCATAACCACCTTAATTGTTCAATGGAATGAAGAATTCCTCTGGTTTCATATTCAGATATATGTATGTCTACCAGAACTAGGCTTATGGTGATTTATAGAATAGCACAAGGTACAGAAGTTATCATGAAAAGCAAGAACATTTTACAAAACTGAATTTCCCATTTCCTAACCTGATAAAACACAAGTCTAGCAAGGAGAATATTTCCGAACATGAGTTAGAAGTTCATATCATGGAAGCTTAGCAACAATGAAAAGATTAAGTATGAGAGTTCTATTAAAGAATTTTTTCCTTTAGTGCTTTTGAAAATCCCATTGCACACTATTAGTTGCAACTCTGCTGGGCCAATCCTATTAGCCATCTCCATTAAGTGTTCACCACTTCCACTGAAGGATGTGTTCTTCCATTTCAGGAGGTATTTCATAAATTAACTGCAGGCTTTTTGCAGTTAAGTTGCATTCATCTTACATCGATGCTTTGGATAACATTACACAGGCACCCTGAATCCTCCACCATATTTAATAAATAGATAACTGTGTATACACACACACACACATGTTTTTCAGGAGTTGAAGAGAGGGAAGGGAATTGTGTGGTACCATAGCCTGCATTTGTAACCTATTGCAGCTATCTAAAGGCCAGATTATTTTTAGCCTGCTCTCCTAAAGAGATGAGTCTTTTGTGCTTGTGTCTCTGTCTGTCCCTTTAGCCAGTTACCCTCGATAGGCAGTATTAGAGAGATTGTTGTTAAAGATTTCCTGAAAGCCAGAGCCAAATAGTGTCCCCACTCAGGAGATGCTCAGAGGGCTTCCTCCTTGGATGTTCTCAGGTGTTACTGCTGGCTGCTCGTGCTGAGGACATGCTCAGCCCTGGACTAGCAGTGCTATGTGCTGTCTTTGGCTCCCTCCTAACTTATGAGCTATTAGAGAAAAATTACAAAATACTAGTGCAAGACAGGGCTGGAACATGGGAAAGATTTTGAGGTACTGCCATGGAGATGATGTGATAAGAGGAAATGCTGCTGCTGACATGACAGAATGCATGCGAAGAAATTGGACAGAATCTGCAAGATGTCATTAGGGAAGGCTCATAAGGGAGGTGTTCCTGGGAAAACCAGAGCTCTCTTCTGGTAAAGCAATTAACTGGAACTCACTGTCAAAGGTATTGCAGTTTTGTGAATTATTTCAAGAGAACAATCATCTAAATATACTAATGCTTTTTGTTCCAGGTGAATACATAAGGCTTTTTCCCCCCCAAGCTACTCATTTCTAAAGCTGTCCTGTGCTCCAACCACAGCAATTTCATCCCACATTGTATTTAGTAAATTGCAGTGAAGCACATGAAGCCTTCCCATAATCTCTGTAAACATGGCCGTATATCTAAAGGCAACTGCTACATTTGGGTCATTATCTATTCTATTGCTCAATATCTCCTATTCATGACCATGTCATCTCAGTAAAAATGAAGTTGTTTTGCATTTAGATGCCAAGTAAGATGTTCTAAAATATATAAAATACAAACATTTCCATAAATGTAATTTGCTATTCATATAGTAGATTATATCATTCATATAATGCCTTTAAACCAAACAAAATAAAATATACATCCAGAGATTTAAACAGCTCCACGAACACCAGGTATTTTGCCTTGGATGCATTATTACCTGCATACGCTTTATCTTCTCCTGGGTGACAGAGAGGGGTGAAGCTGAAATGTTTTGGGGGTTTTGTTGTCCAGCTGAAGTTTAGTATAAACTGATCCAGGAAAACAAGGGGCCAGGCACAACAATTTTCCTGAAGCTCAGGATGGTGAGTAACAGCTCACACATATGGTGTGGCACCTGGTGCCTATTATGTACAAATCAAACAAGCTCATCATTCTTGTAAAGTATTTCTCCAATATGAGCCTGTTAAACCCCCTCCTCCTCCATTTCTTTCTAATTTTTAGACATCGTGGTCAAAAGGTGACAACCACTAAGAGGAGCATACCAGGTTGCCATCAGGGAATAGGCTGCAGCTGAGTTCCCCATTTCTAAAGACTTTCATTTTGTGGTCCTTTAAGATTAGGGCACACAACCCACCCACAGCAGCTGACAGCACTTAGCAGCAACCCCCTCCCTCATTTCATCCTATGAGTGTACATTTCAGAAGCTCTAGACTGGGCTGGAAAAAAGCTCAGAACTTAAAAGCACCTAAGATGAGCAATAGAAAGCCTATGAAATCAATGCAAAACCCACATAAAATAGAATTGTTAACAACCTGCATTTGAATCGACTTGATAGAAGTCTTGCTGCAAGATCTAGGCAGTTGCAGGGGTTACCCCAGTGAAATGCAGCCAATTCCAAATATTCTCCAGTGCTGGTCAGCAGAGTGTAGCCCTGTACAGTTTGCAGAAGAGGGGATATGTCCAGGGCAACCTCTAAAGGACTGCTCCTGAGGTTGAGTCCTCTCCTACGATGCTTCCCACAGCCTTTTTCTTTGGTTTGCAAGAGGCAGAACACATTTAATGATGTAATAATTAAGGAAAGCTTTAATTGTATGATCATTTGATGAGAGCTTGCATTATGAAACTAGATGTCTTACAGGAGCATCTTAGTGAAGCACATATTTCAAAATTAATTTAGTTTATATGTGCTTTTAGGTCTAGATTATCCACGGAGCCCTGCAAAAAGAATGAGCTGATGTAGTGGCAGCCCCATGATTATAGCAAATAATATCAAGAAAAAGACCTTTCTGCTTCTCTGAGCAGCTGCATAAGCCAAGCAGCTCTGTAGTGTGGCATATCAATTACCCATTCAGTAATTACCCCCTCAGATTCCACTTATTTAAAAAAAAATAAGTCTTTCCATCTCATTTTCATACAGAAAAGGTGACACTAGAGGAAGAAGCCAGTGCATTTTTTTTTCCCCCCCTCTTGCTTAATAATAAAAGGCCCAATTCTGTAATTTCTAACTTGTATAAGAGTTTGGATTCACTAAAGTTTCTAAAACTCAAAGTTGTGGAGTCAGGCACAGAATAGTAAAAAATAGCTATAATTCAGATAAAGAAAATCAGAGATGATACATATCTCTAAGAAACCACTGTCTGGTATTTCAATACAAAAGTTCATCATGTTGCTATTTTGTGATATTTTCAAAATTGAGTTATTTTCCTCAAAGAAGAAATGGAAGGGGTTTTTTTGTTACAACACACAGCTCATTATATTTAACTGTGATGTGAGGGAAAACAGCCACACGAGTAATACCTCATCAATAACAGATGAAAAGTCTATTGGTGGTTAACTAGCTTTAGAAAAAGATTTTGTGGGTAAGCGAACATATATTTAATCTCCGTTAACTTTTTTTTCCCCCAGAATTTAGAGTAGGAGCTTCACTGTCATTGCAACACTAAAGCATCATCTATCATAAGAGGAACAAAAGACCAAAGCACTATTCAAAGATGATAACATGAAAGGCTTTGGGGGCCTTTCATGCTCTCAGTCACATAGCTCGGAATCCTCCTTTCTCAATTATTCCTGTATATTACTATATAAAACCATACATCTATCCAAAAGCAGGCCATTCTAAAGGATTTAGAATAATACCCAAGCCAAACCACAAATTGTTTGGATGTTTTCTTAACTTCAAGCCCTTTTTTTTTCCTCTAGTTTTCATAGCAGTTCTACTAAACAGGTGAGGGAATCTGTAGTAAAACAATTTATCCTTAGTGCCAGTATATTCAGGCCCTGTAGTTATTTAATCAAGATTTAACAAATAAATAAGACTTCTTTTCACATCTTCTGTACTTTTCTTGGAGAATCTCAAAGCATTTCAAAAATTATAATTAACAACATCCTAACCAGGCACTCATTTTTATTCTCAGCTTTCCAAGACAGAATGAGAAACACAGGCAGTTTTTGGCAAGATTTTTTTAAATCTTGAGCCTGTGGCAGAGTTAAGAGCAGAACCCATAATCGCAGATGTCCAAATACTGTGCTTTGCCACAACAAGACATTATTGTCTTGTTAAGAACTATTTTCTATGCTAGTAATTTTACAGACAAAACTGCAGCAGAGCACTGAAACCCCTCAGTGTTTTCTGTGTAGCCATAGGTACATGAAGTATTTATTCACATGTTGACATGAATTGTGTCTATGTAGCCTGTGAGAATTCTTTCTTATTCTGTTTTCTTTCTACTATGTCTTCAATTTTTCCACCTCTCATCAATCCTCCAGAAGTACAGCACATGCATTTTAATGGAGAATACATCAAAGGTCCACAATGATGCCTGGCTACTCAACAGAATGCCAAACTGGTGAATCACAGCTCCCAGACAAAACAAAGACCAATCTAAACACTTTACATGTGCTCGATTTTTTAATCTCTGTAGGCAGGAATATGCTCCATGTATTTTCCTGGGCTCAACAACATTCAGCAGTGCTTCTACTGTTCACACAGTTTTTTACAGCCTTCTAGAAATATCAGCAAAATCTCTAACACCTAGATCTGTTAGAACCTTGTCTTTGCCAACCCTCCTGAAAATGTCTTTAAACAACATATTGAAATTCTAGTTGAAGAATTAAAGCAAAAAAATGAAGTGGATTTTTGCAGAATATTATATGAGAGATTTAGATTCTTGTACTTGCAAAAAAATCATGTAAAGGAAATACAATTTATCAAGAAGAAATAAGTTATACCTTAGATGAGGTCAGCTCTATAAAGCATTGTTTGTCTGCTGGAATTAGAGGCAGGGATGAAAGAACAAGGTGGCATGTAGGACAGTTCAGGAATTTCACCCCTATCCAGGATGCTCCATCCGTTCAGTAACAGTGCTGTTGTTGCACAGTGACTCTCCCCTCTGTAGAATCATTTCACTTTTAATGGAGTAAATACATAAATATAAAATCTGAAAGTTTGCCTGCAGCCATTAGCTGACTATTGACAATGCCCGTATATTTAGCATGAAAAGTCCTTTCTTTACATCCCTCAACATTGGCAAGTCAGAGGGCAGAAAAAAAATGAGTGAAATGGAACCAATCCATGATTCTAATCCATGAAAATGTTATGTTACCCTTAATTTGTGTTGATTATTGTCCCTTTTCACATGGTGTCTGCTATCAGAACCTCACAGTACTGAAGACAGCAGTTAGAAAAAAGAAGACCTAGTTTTACACCCATATGACTCCATGGCAGCAGCAGAACTGTCAGAACTACAAAGCTGTTGTGATGGAGCAATTCTTCTAGCACAAAAATCTACTCTTAGGGCTGCCCAGAAGTGCCAGACACCTAATGGCAAAAGCCCTTCTACAGCTATTTCACTTACATTCAGATGTGCTTGAGCAGGGATTACCACAGTACCACCAATCCCATGTCAGTGGTGACCATAATCCTGATCTTTCTCTCCTCGGGACTGCTGGAGTGTGGGATAGGGACAGATCTGTGCTCAGGACACACGATGGGAACAAGGATTCCCATGTTAGGGGGACAAATCCCTCATTCCTTACATCTCCCAAGTGCTACCTATATATCTCCACTGCTTGACCAGATCATCACAGGAGGTTACCAGGATCTGATGGTGAACAAAGAGCATCTTTGCTGGCCAAGCCTGGAAGACATCACTCAGGATGTCGAGAGACTTCATCACAGGAGATCTAATAAATCTGAACTATCTGACTTTTGTTTTCTTTAGCCAGAGACCCAACATTATCCACAAGCCTGGCAGAGCTCTGAGATTATTTGTACATCACAGGCTGCAGATTCTGTTTTGCATCAAACGCTCCAAGATATTTCTTTCTCAGGCACAGAGCTTGGTGAGAGCTATTTGGACTTGAAGGCATGACACATCTGTAGGAAAACTAAAACACTCACACATTTCAAAGTGTTTAGAGTCCAGGCAGACCCAGATTCACCCTCTCCTTGCAGAGAGCAAAGTCATTCCAATTTATACATACCTAAATCAGCTGGGAGGTGAGAGGTGTACCTACAGCCAAGTGGAGGCTACAAAACCAACGCTCTAGAGTAGGGATGTTTAGAAGAACTTGTCCTCTTAAGACACACCCAAGTATGATATTGTCACGGGGACAGCATCCAAGAAATCTGAAAGTAATACATATATTCAAAATAAGATAGCAGGAAAAAAAAAATGGTGAGGGTTTGGTTTGGGGTTTCTTTGTTTCTTTTTTCAATTCAATACTCTTGCCTAGTTTTCCTGAGCTAATTAGCATCCCTTCTTAGCGGTTTAAGTAACTGCTCATTTAGATCAGTGAATGATTGCTCTGAGATTAGGGTGTGGGAAAAATCTTTCTGTTGGGAATAATCTACTTATGCTACTGTTTATTTGAAGCAGTGATAAACATAGAGATTTTCCTTCCATATGTGCCAAGTGTAAGAGAAAGCAGAATGATTAATGAACCCTTGCATTTTACTAATAAATTACCAACTTCAGACACAAATTTATAGTTTTCATTAGGACAAGATATCACAAAGACTCATAACTGATTTAAATCAGTTTCATTGCAGGCTATTCTTGGGTTTTTAAGAATGTTTATATTATTTCCATTTGATCTGCTGGGAACGACATTTTGCGCAACATTATTTATAATCTACAAAAATTAATTATGCTTCTAATTAACAGCTTGCAAATAAATTATTGCTCAAGGAGTTATTTATTCAGTTGTAAAGCAGGAGCTTTAAAACTGTGTGTAGATATATTTCAGTTGTGCTTCTAGGGTTTTCTATTTTTTCCTTTTCTTTTTACTTATTCATTTCTTCCCAGATTTCTGAGGTCCATTAAAGTTTGGCTTCTGTGAAAGTTTTCAGAAGCTCATATTTATTTGTTCTTCAATAAACAAGAGCTGGATATACAACTCCATATACATTTCCTTTCCTATACAAAGGATATGAAGTCTAGGAAAAATAATAATATGAAAGAAAAAGTGAAACTATACTTATTAATTGAATTCAATTTATTTACTTCATTTAATTTATTGAAAAAAATATTAAATTCTCATTTAAGGAAATCAGCAGTTGTGGAATAAGCCAAAGATAGCTCCAGAGGCTGAGGTCTCATTATGTTCAGAGCACATAAACTGGACAACCACAGTGCAAGCTGGTTTCTTTTGCCCTCCTATTTTATTCAGGTGCAATCAGAGGAGTCACCTTGTGAGGAAGGTAGGAGACCCTGTCCCACTCCATTCTCACCTTTTGCCAGGTTCCCAAAAAGCTGCAGTTTAGTGTCAGTCCTCACTGTGGGTTTGCAGCAGACCTCAGTGGCTCATTTCTGAGGAGCAGGTGTGGCACCATCCCTCTCATTTCAGAGCCTCCCAAGGCTGTTACGTGATAAAAATTCTGTGTTACAAAAGGGGCTGAGTGAATGCAACCACACAATTGCTCCATTTGTGCCTGTTTTCCATATATTTGCAAGCTAATGGTAGACACAGTCATAAAAAATATTTTTGAACTGATGTTGCAGAATACTCAGAGAAAATACACTTTGCATCATAAATATTCAGCTGTCCATGTTTAAAAAGTAACTACTCCTCATAGGGTGTCAGGGAAATTGTAGGTGGTGTTATGTCCAGGCAAAATGCCTCCAGCTTTGAAATGCAAGTAGCCAGAAAATAATTTGAAAACATTTTCTAGACTGCAGTACACTCACAGAAATCATTTCAAACAAACCAGCAAGCCCACCCTGGCTGCTCATGGGCAAACACAGGGTATGGAAAGAAGGTAACTATCAAAACCTTAACTGTTAAAATAGAGATAGCCTCAACTTTTTTTTTTTTAACAAAAATAATAATTAACTACTAAAATAACTTATCTGAGGTTCAATGAATTCTTCATGGCCTCTGAAAATAAAGATTAAGACATCTAGGACAGTCTTCAGTGATACTTCCACTGCATGTTTTGGGCTGTTGTGCTGCCAGCTCTCTTCTTCCTCAGGCCAACCCCAAACTCAGCAACACCCCCTCAGCATACCTTCAGCTTTTATTCTTCATCTGTTTGTCTTCTCCATCTCCAATCAGCCAAGGGGGAACACACCACTAAGAACAAGCTCAGCAAGTAACCCCAACAAGAACTTGCTTCAACCTCATGGGTTCCCAGTTGATATAGTTCTGGCCTCGCCCACCACCCCAACCACCATCACCTGGGGGAGGGCAGGGCCTCACACAGGTGGGCCAGGTTCTGCCTCTGGGGTCTGACACCACTTGGGGAACAAAACATGTTGCTGGGTTGGGACTCCTCCACAGGTCAACTCCAACTCGGGGCCCACAACCTAGGCCCCAGCACTTCAGCTGTCTGTGTCTCTCTCCTTTTGCTCCAAGTCCCTGACATCAGCTGAGGTTTAGCACCTCGGGGCCCACAACCAAGCCCTGCCTCTGTTGTCCTGCACACAGCCACGCCTGCTCCCACAGAGCTGGCCTTATCCTTTTGCCCTCTGTATCCAGCAGCCAAAGCCGCCGTACGTCTGTCCCCAGCAGGTCCCCAGCTCTGCACGGGTGGGACGGAGCCGGAGTGGGCAGCTCCACATCTCTGGCAGCCAGGCCGCGTTCGTCTGCCAGCTGTTTGCTAGAGACTTGCTCTGGCACAGTCCCCTCCAAACGAAGCTGCAGAAGCAGCTGGAGGTTTTTGGACGCAGCCACAGACTAAATGAATAAGATGATTAAAATGAAACAGATTTTCCAAAGACACAGCCTTGTATTTATAGACGGGGGCAGCCGCTGCTGAAAAGGCCCCATCACTGCTAGCAATGAGGGGTTTGTGCACAGCCAACACACCCATGGCCAGTGGGGCCTGGTCTGTTCCACTGAGAGATCCATCAGCTCCTCCTCTTACTACCGGTGAAGCTAGAGAAGGCTGTTTTCTCCTTGGGGAATGGACTTAATGTCAAATATAAAGTTTTTATTAGGTGCCAGTGAGAGTCTTGCTTCAGCCACTCATTAGCTACACAGCATCTGCTCCAGTGACACACTGGGACCCCTAGCAAGAGGGGGAACGCAGGTTACTGAAGCATCAAAACGCAAGCAGATCATGGCGGCAGCCATGTGAGGAGAATCCGGTGGCAGCAAGAGAGAGAAGAGACTTGGTGTTTTCTGAAGGAAACACTTGCAAACCCACTTCATCTAAATGTCCTCCCTTAGGACAGAATTATTTCTGGCTTCACGCTGCTCCTGCAAGCTGGATTTATGGCAAGGATGCTCGTGTTTCATGAGACACTTCCCACTGCAGAGGTGAACATATGAGAACACTCACGTGGAAGAGAGGGAAGGTCCTCATCTAGGCCCCACTGCTTGAGGACAGTCTGGATCAGACCCAGCCCAGCTGTTTAAACAAGGGGACAATATATGGAATAAATGAATATAAAGCACTACCAGAGACCAAGTGCATAAAAGAAGGGTCTTGTTGAACCACTGAATACTATGGTGCTAAGACCATGTTGATCTGAAAATTGACAATAGTGGTAGAGCAGTTTTGCTTTAAATACACAGCACATACAGAAGGGGAAGTCTTCCTTTCCAATACTGGTCCTTGATCATCTATTTTTCTTGGTTGTTGCCATGTGGGTCATGTTGAAAGCATAATGAGACTATCAAAAGGTATGCTGGACAGTTTAATAGAGAATTTTAATAAACAGATATTGGTAATGAACAGCTCCCAAATACATTAACATATCGTCTTTCTAATAAAATATAACATAAAGTAGATGGATTGTGATGCTCAACAACCTCGGTAGTGAAGTTAAAATTGAATTATATGGAAGAAAAACTAGCTCTGTTCTGATTTCAAAATTATGATGATCTACTATTATGATCCATCACTAGCAGAGCAGTAGGTGAAACAATAATAAATTACTGTTATTTATAATGCAGCAAATCATAAGAAGTATCAAGAGGAGTTATAATTCATTTTCACTTCAGGTCATAATTAGACATCCACTGCATTGTATTTTTGCATAGGTATATCAGTGGCATGGCAATTCATAATCCATTACACAGAATCAAAACAAATGCAAACCAAGTAAAACACTATTTCTCTCCTCAGTGAATTTAATATATGCATTAAGTAACTGGAATAAGTACAGATATGCAGTACACACAAGCAAAATGCAGTATATTTTTTCTATTATGCTAATACATTTCAAGAATTTGTGCAAAATTCTTTCATGTCTTTGAATTTGAGGACTTATTAAAAAACCTGCATGCTTCCAAACATACGTATTGACCATGTTTTTCCATGCTTTTTGGATAATATGGGTGTTGATTTGCCAGCCAGACAGTGGCTGCTGGTTTCCTCCTTGGTTTCTGAGTGAACAGACATTCAAGGGAGCTTAGTAGCAAACTGGTCTGGATTTGCATTTGAGGGAAGAACACAGTTATTTTTCCTTCTGCCTTTTCTTGTTTTCCTCCCAGTATGAGTTTTGCTCATGCAGGAAGTGCTGTGCTGCTGAAAAGCAGCAACTGTGATATACACCTGTTCAGATCAGTGGAGTTTATTATAACAGGGATTAGAGGGTCTTAGTTGTATTTACAAAGAATTTCTCTCCAAAGCAGAGTGAAGCCCATGCAGCTTATTCCTCATAAATAAATACATTTTTTAAAAAAAAAAAAGCAGCACAAGATTAGTTTGGACATAGAAAGACTGAATTTTTCTTTCAGATGCTGTAAAAGAAGCCTTGGCTGGAGGGAAGGTGCTACAGTTCCTACATCCCAGATCCAAGCATCTAAGGTACAGGACCAGCAGATTTGTTTTTTAATGTATATCCAGGTATGTACGTGCAGGGGTTTCTGGGGCACAAGAACAGTTCATTAAAGATGAAAATAAGACACTGCCCTGTGCAGCTCTTAGTGGCACAGCACAGGGGCTCCAAGGTAAATGGATGCCCTGCAAAAACCCAGCAGATGCAAGGCATAAATTCAGACGTCTGGAGAAAGTTACAGCAAACTGCTTAAACTTCCTCTGGGTTGTGATATTGGGAATGCTCTGTGTTACTCAACTTGTCACTTCTCCATCCTCTCCTCTTATGACCTTTCACTCGAGCTCTGCCCCTTCGCCGGAGCTCCTGACACCCTGACCTATTCCCGGCAGTAACAAACAGCACGTTTGAGTTACAATTTACAGCTGGATGAGGTCAGACTTTAACACCTCCAGCCATTATTCTACAACGCTGGTGATTACAGAATTATTTTGTAAGAACATCTGTCTTCTGCTTAAAATGTATCCTCAAATTATTTTTCCACTTCTAAGACCGCAGCTGGAGGAAGAAGCCACCTGATATCAAAACAAAGCAACTCCTGAAGACCATTGGGGGAGACCTGAAGGTGAGCTATACATCACAATAGTTACTCGTGCTTCACAAGCCCTTACTCAAGAAGAAGTTATTAGTGTTATACCCCCCGTGGTGGAAAGGGCATCCTTGAGCAGAGCTCGCTCACCCCACACAGCTTGGGGAGCCCCAGGGATTAAGCACGTCCCCCCCCCAGCAGGTTGTCACCAATAAAGCACCGTTAGGAGGGATCTGCCCCTCCGTATCCGTGTGCTCAGGTTTGGTAGAGACATCTGTCTGATAAATAGCTCATTTTGCAATCACTATCATATAATTTAGTATTTTGACAGGTGCATAAACTTAACATGAGCTTTATATAAATATTAAACAGCCTTTCTAAAAATGAAAGCTCTGAAATGAACACAGTTCCCTAGGCCTGCCTTAATAATTATTCCGAGGAAAGGTTTTTCTGAAGAAGAAAGGGAAAAAGATTTCTCTAGTGAAGGAGAATTGGGGTAATTTGGTTACATTGTATGTGGGTTTGTGACTATCAGTTTCAGGTGCTATCAAACAGTACCAGTGATGATGGCTTTGTACCAAGCTTGTCTTTCTTCCCTTTGTTTTTGCGGGGATTTTTTTGACTAGTTGTTGGTTGTTTGTGGTTTGTTGTTTTTTTTTTCTTTTACAGTTCAGGCTTATCTCTTTTTCACTATCCAGAAGGGAGATGTTTACTATAAATCTGCAAGGATATCACAGAACGGGATCAAGCTTGAGTGAACACAAAAGAAGATTTAGGAAAATAAATACATGATAAAATTAATGAAGATGTTCCCTCCTGATGCTCTTGCTGTTGTATTACCCCTTTCACCCTGCGATAGCCTTTCTATTGTCCATCTCCTTCCTCCTGGCCTCTGCTCCTGCCCTTGCTGGGCATGGCTTTGTTCCCAGAGAGGCACTTAAAGGATAAATCCTGACATCTTTGTGCTGCTTTTTTTCTTTCCCCCCACCCCCCCCACCTCACTGACATTGATTTTGCACAGAATGCACTCTACTCTCAGCACTTACTGCAATCAACATGAAAATAGTGTGGTACCACTTCTTAGGATATCTTTCTTGTTTTGTCTCCTATTATAAAAGATCATTTAAAGAGAATGATACAGCTGAAACCTGCTGGTTAACTTGTAAAAATGTCCTTTTCATTTTTCGTCCTTCAATAGAGTATTGAAAGGAGGCCTTTTAGGAGGTCTTCCTTTTTCACAATGAAACATCTGAAAAATAATGGTCTAAATATTCTCTTGCTCTATCCTAATAATGACAATTAAAATTTACATTAAATGCATGCCTTATTTTAAAGATGTGTCAAGGGTTAGGGCTGGGCCAGCCACTAGGTGAATGGGAGATGCTCTCTGGTTATCCCCCTCTCTTCACAAATAGCAAGAGAAAGGGAATGAAGGAGATTATGGGTTAGAAATGATTATGAATTGGAAAAGAAAATTAGAAGAGATTTCATAGTAATGATGAAATGGAATATATACAAACCCAATGCTCTGATGGCAGTTATGTCATGATCACCACTGGTGCTGGGGAGCAGGCACTGGGAGAGTCCCAGACTGGACTCAGTGGCAGACAGCAGTTGGATTCTGGAACACACAGACCAGGATCAAAGGCAGAATGGACAGAGTCCTCCTCAGGTGCTGACCATTGGAGAAGAGTACTTGACCCTCATGATCTCCCAGGTTTATATTGAACATGGCAGTATGGGATGGAATACCTTGTTGGTCAGTTTAGGGTCACGTTCACTCCTCCCTGCAGGTGCCACCTCTTACTTTCTGCACTTCCAACGTGGTACACAAGATTTAGCAGAGACCTTGGTCTGCACGGGAGCAAGTACAAGCAGAAGCCTTTCTACCTACTGATTCTTGGTAGTAACTGTAAACATGAAATCTTGAAACAGACACTGTCTGCAAAATTGTGCCATTAACTTCAGAAAGTGCAGTAACTTAGAAGAGACTGAGCTGAAAAGTACAATCACTGAACAGGATTAGTTCTAACTCCAACCAGGACAAGATGTTTAATGGTTATCAATTATACACCACCATACTATCTCTTTAAAGAGAATCAACCAGCTTCACTCTTACAACAAGGAAAATGCCTCTGACCAGTTTTAAGTTGTCCAACGCAATAGAAGGAGACAGTCTCAGGAGTGAAAATTAAGAGCTAGGAGCTCCTGGCTCCTCATTCTCCTCTGTGGTTAAATCTAAAGGCTCTTCTTGGCCAAACATTGTGTCCATGCCTCAAAACCCTGCCGGGGACACACTATCCAGGACCCCAAAATCTCAGTGAGAGCCACAACATAAATCCCACCATCTCTGACACCTCTGCCTCGGTTACTTTCACGTGTGCCATTTTTTGAGACATCATCAACACATTTACCTGTTTATAACCCATTTGCTTCCTCATTACAGCTTTGTGAGATTCTATACATTCCATGCTCCACTAGATTTTTTGCTCATTTGTTATTTTTATACTATAAAGAAACACTTTGAGAGTAAATTTAGCTTCGTGATGAGGATTTTCTTTTTTTTTTTTTTTCTCCTGTAACACCAGCTGCATTTCAGTCTTTTATGTCTCTATTGAAATCCCTTGCTAATATGCAGATAAAAAGAGAATATTCATGCTTCATTTCTATTAAGGACTACGTTCTGCTGGGTACAACGTTGAAGGTGAAGTTTTCCAAAGATAAACCTTCCCACAGGAGTGAATGACATGATTCTAAACATGCCTTCTTAAAATGGCAATTTATTAATAATGGCCTTATGCACACACACCTATGGTAGAGCTTGGTTTTGTGGCATAAAGAGGTAAAGCAAGAGCATAACATCCAGAAAGTGGATTTCTTTAGTATTCAGGCACTGAATAAGTTTTATTGCCTCTGGGTACGAGCTGGACACCTGGATCTGCAGCTCTGTGTTGGCATCATGCTAAGGAATTAGATGAGGAAAGGCAGCCTGAGCTCTGCTTTCAAAGTCTAATCAAATAAATCTGATATTTAATCAAATTAGTTTATTATTTAAAGGTGGGTGCTAGGAGCTGCACACCTCAGAGTTAGGTCTTGTGTGTGCTATTTTTATGGACGATTATCTTATCTCTGGAAAAGGGTCAATTAACTATAAATAAGTTTCACTGCAATAAGTTAATGTGCATAACTGCTCCTGGCATCGTGTGTAATACTCTAACACAAGAAAATACAGCCTTGGGCACACGAGATGAAAATCTCAACCAAGTATAAACACGGGATACTTTGAATTCAAAATCAAGTTGGTTAAATGCAAATTCCACCAACATTTACCAATTCAAGAAATCTAACTCCAATTCTTGTGACTACTATATCAAATCAATTCTGATTCCTACAAACCTCTATTTGAATATTTCTTACCTTGCCCTTTTCCTTACAGGAATAAATCCCCTGAAGTCTCTCATTATTATTATTTTACCAGAATGACTCCAAGTATTTGCATGTGTTGAAGAACTGACTTGTGAGGACAGATTTTTCCAGTGAAATGATACAAACCTCGATAAAGTAAGAGAGCTCCCAAAATATTTAGCAGTGGTTATTTTTAAGACCCATCTGAATTTCATGGACAGGTTTTATCATGTGTGATTTCCATTCCATTTTCTTCATCTCTGTTATAGCATAAAATTTCATCAAGTGTAAATGTCAGATCTTTTCTTTATTATTTGCTAATGTCATAAAAAGCTGAATTGTTTGCTTTGTTAAAGGGCTTACTGAGCATTGACTTTTCTTTATTTGTATTTTACTACCGAAAATGTTTTAAAAAATAAAATAATAATAAAAAAAATCCCATCTGAAATGGGATTTAAATAACAGAGCCAGGTTTGCCATTATCATAAATGTATAAAGTGCTTTGTGAGTAATAAAATGGATCATGGATTCTGGATAATTCAAACTGAAATGTTATGTTCAGTATCAAGATTAGATTACATTAATGTAGTTCATTTTAAATGGTTTAAAGGCCATCAGATGCATGTGAAGAGAATCTGTATCATAACTTAGAATAAATAGACTGAGACATTTGTTTATAATGTCAGTGCTAAACAAATCTATTACCACATTTCTGCATGTAACATTATGTTACCACTGTTATTAAACAAGCAGAGCATGAAGATAAATTATAGCTTTAATTATAAACATTACCTTTGCACATTTATTAATTTAAAATGAAACAATGTTCACTAACCTTGGATTATTTATATTTGCTAACGTTTTAATTAACTTTGCTTTATTTATGTAATTTCTTTACTGCTGCTGGTCATACGTAGCCACTTAACTTGTGTAATCTAATTTATCACACTACTATTATCCAAGAAATCACACAATGCTGTTCTGGCTAGTTTTGCTATAAGATAAAATCAAAATTTGGGGGGTTCATTCAAAATCTAATTCTGCAGAGTTTAGACTACCATCTTTCAAATTCTCAGAAAATTAAGATTAAACAACTATTGATAGCACTGAGTCTAGTTACAATTCCAAATAGAGGCATTTTCTTTAGGTTATATTTTCAGAATTAGTCTCCTACTAATCCACAGAGTTAACGACTGATGGGAACCCCTTTCAAGATCACTCTTAGATACAAACTCCAGCCTCCTTTTTTTTTTTAAATTACACCCAAGATGCCAGCCATAATTGAAAGCACAGTCTGCTTACCCTGAAGTTATTCCAGTTGACAATATGCCCTTGATTCAATATTGCTTGCATTCATTCTTAAAGAGATTTGGGGAGAAAAAAGTCCTTGAAGGACTGCATGATTCTTATAGCTCAATAATGAGCAGATAATGGGTTATATGGAGGAATTAAGGTCATAATACAGCCTGAAAATTTTCTTTGCCTGGCTGAAGTATATCAGAGGAAGAGAAACTGCTGAAGTTTCAAATCCCTGGATGAGTTTCAAATCCTTCCAACTTCCAGCTAGAAAATAGGAAAACAAGCTTAGCAGTGAAATTCTTCCTGCTGCTTTACAATGAACTTCTTTATAACATCCCATCAGCCCAACTTAGCTAAAGTCCAAATAAGTCTCAGCTGCCTTCAAGAGCAGCTCTGCTGGTTCCACCTGCAGAGCTGGGGCTGAGGCGAGGGGCAGCCTCCTACAGCAGCTCCCTCAGCAAGACCTTTGTCCATCAATGGTCTTGATGGCCTGACAGAACCAGTTGTGCCAGTGTTTGTCTTAGGGTAGAGGTTTATGTATGGCTGGTGAAGTTGAGAAGAGGCAAAGGAATTCCCACACAAATGCTTTTAAAATGCATGTTAAATTCTGCTATTAAATATTGCATTACACTCGTATAGGTTCTCATTGTCCTGTGTATNCTCTCTCAGCCTGTCTTCATATAAATACAAAAACAAGTATTCAGAATTTATCCTACTTGGTATAATTAAAGTCCTATCAAATAAATTTCATAATGAAAATTTATTTAATCTGTAAAAAAGAGTTGACTAAGAAATGCCTTTAAATTTAAGTAAATGATATCAATTTTTTCATTATATTCTTCCCTCCAATGCCAGAGTTGCCTTAGTAACCACGAGTCAGAGACACCAAAGGGAACAAGCCAAATAGGCCTTAGAGCTGCATGAAATACTAACACATTTTTAATATTAAGTAGAAGGCTTACATTAAGTTTAATTTAATAACGGATTTATACTCTGTGCTTCTCATCTTTATTATACTGCTGCATCATACATGCTGAATAACTGAGGAGCTCAATATGCCCCATTTTCTGTGTGCTACCACATTTGGCCCAAATTCTGCAGAATTTTACTTGCAAAAGTGCTGAAGATGACTTGAAACCAGCATGACCTGTGTTGGGATGCAGCCAACGTTCAAAGAGAAGCTCCTGGTGTCCTCCCCATTACAACCAGATGCACATTATTAGCACAACAGTGGGGTTTGGGACTCTGGTCAAGAGCTATCCCATCTGACATTAAAGAAAGAGCAAGATGTCCACATCACTTCATCTCTTCTAGTATTAGAGTATGGGAGCAAAATATGGGTTATTTTTTGAAGTGTTTCTAAGTGGCATTAAAGAGTTGGACTTTGTGGACAGTGCCCCAGACACACTGCAGCTAACTGGCCATATGTCCAAGATTTTCCTGTTGGTTTAGGAAATTAACTTCTTTTTATTGTGATCCCCCAAAAAAGGATTATGCTCTTTTAAGCTGTCTCAATTACAAACAAACGAGCCCAAATGTTTCATTTTCCTACTTTCTGCATCCAAAGCCAACACTCAAACTCTGTTTTTATCTAGGACCATCTAAAGTTCTGTGTCCTTAAATAATATATACCACACTGAGTTGCAGTCCCAGCAATGATAAAAAATACCCTTATTAATGATAAGCTGCCCCTTTTTCAAAACCTTATCAGTAATCCCATCTAAGAGCAGTTGAAACTCTTTAGTGAGATCACACGTTAATTTCTGATAATCATCACTAAAACTGTCTAATTATTCCAAGTCATTATTCATTACGACGACTGAAACCTCCTTTATCAGCTCTTTTGACCTCTGTAGTTTTATTATTCTTTAAATCATTTACAGCATGTCTCTTGCCATAGCTGGAATTGTAATTAACCTTAGCAATATCGTCAAACATTTTCTCAAGTTCTCCATCCAAAACTTTGCAGAAGGTTGAGAGGAGTAGGCAGAACTAAAAAGAAAAAGTCCTCAGTGGTGAACTTTGTTCATCCAGAATTTGTTACGAGATAATGATATAAAATGTATATATATGAATGGTAAAGCAAGAATTATTATTCTTCCTTTACAAGCCTTAGTTCCTGCATAAGAAGACAGTATTTTTAATGATATCCAATTAAACTCAATAAACCAATTAGCATTAACTCTGGGGGTAATTACATCTCTGGGCTTGACAAAGATCATACTTCAACCAACATGCTAGCAGGGCTTAGAGGCTAAATAAATGTGTGTTTTACCTGGCAAGGTCATCCCCTGATGTTATTGTCCCTGACAAAGGAGTGGGCACTGCAGAGCAGAGCAAGATGGTAAATGTGCACACTTGTCTGATCCTGCTTTTGCCCAACCCTCCTCATAGGCAGGAGACATCTCCTGGCAAAGCTTAGCACAACTCTGCCCCATTCCAGCACTTTGTAGCAAAAATGGAGGAGAAAAGCAATCTAGGCATGCAGAAATTAAAGTAGGAAGTGCCAAGATAATGCAGTTTTACTTGATATATGCTGGAAAGGCTGGCAGAGCAGAAACAAAGCCATCCATGCGTGGTGCACCTGGGGAGATGCTGCAACTGGGAGACTTTGGTATCTGCTTCAGAAATGGTGAGTTCTGCAATTCTTGGGCTCTATTTCCCTGACATTCTATTCCTGGGCAAATCTCTGACAGAAGAGCAAAAGGCCAAATCAAAATTTGGGGGGTTCATTCAAAACCTAATTCTGCAAAGTTTACGCTGCAGCCTTTAAACTCCTCAGAAAATGTTTGAAGATTAAACAACTATTGATAGCACTGAGTCTAAAATTCCAAATAGAGGCATTTTCTTGAGATTTTCTTTAGGTTCTATTTTGCAGAATCAGTCTCCTACTAATCCAAACATGCAAAATTTTATTAGGGATAGATAAGGAAAAAAAAGGATCTTATTTTGGTCCATTTCTTTTGGGTGGATGGAAAACCTACAAAAAACAATTTACTACACAGCATTATAGCTCTTCCTGCTGATGTTAACAGATGTCTCAAAATGAAAACCTGAAAAAAGTAGTAGACATTTATTATTAGGATGTATACAATAGATTTATTTCTGATTTGATCCTAAATTGATGCCCAATTTACTTACACTTTCTTAACTAGTTCACTTTTCCCTTACACTTTTACTTGTTCACCTCAAGAAACATTAGGAAAGGAATCTGAGAAGGGATGATACTAATTTTGCAGTGACACATTTAATATTGTGCCAGATTAGACAGTAGGAAAAAACCCTATTTCCAGTGTAAATCTTTCCATTGAATCTTCACTAGAGGTTTGGATTAAAGATTTTAAAAGTTCAGGGTTTGTATCCCACACGCAGGAACCACGTCTGGGTGCCTGGGACTCCAGCAAACTTCTTTTTCAATTTCACAGCACATATCCAAGATGTTGTTCCGTGGATGGTGTGTATATAATCTTAATAACACACCAATTTAATCAGGTCTGCCACAGTACCTCAGCTATCATTTAATTGACTGTGGTTTCTCTCTTGCATATTTAAGAGTTAAGTGATTTCTCCACATAACGAAAAAAGTCAAATATTAACAGATGTTATATTGTGAACTCAAATTAAATATGATGGGTTTATTTCTGTGGATTTTTTATTTTACTAAACAGAGCTCACAAGCTGAATATGTAGAGGGGAAAAAAAATGTTCCTAATTATACCTTTCCAGTCTCTTCCAAGGAAATCGAAATATCATTGCTGATACAGCTAAAAAAGATCTCATTATGCCCCACTCATCCTTAGCACCAGGTCTTTTTCTAGCAGCAGGTGATCTTTTGATCTTCCCCTTTTTCCTCTAGGTTAACTGCATTCAGCATTTGTCCAAAAGGCTGCAACACATCTCATGACATTTCATAAGCTTTATAAATTCCATTTTTGCCTTTACTTGTTTCCTCTGGTAGTTTTAAATCAGTTTATCTCTCCCACAGAGCAGAGGTCCTGACCTGACATGGACCTTTGACCGTGGCGGTGCTAACACAAGAGCTCACTTATCAGATCTGAGTGCCGTGGAAACCCAAAGACAGCTGGCACTTACTGAGCATGGGAGGTTAGGGAAATTAATGATGTTGTACTGAAATGCACAAGGTAAATATTTTGATATGCTAGAAGAGCATATATACCCATAAACCTCATCCATACAGACACGGCACATGAGTGGGGCTGAGCCGGAAGGGGGGAAGCAACATAAAGTGGTTCCTTCCTCTCCAAAAAAAGTTTGATATTTTCCTCCCACATTTCTATTTGCTATAATTGAGTTTTTAAATAAAAGGGAGGTCACTATGCTCCTCCTTGGGCTTCCTGGAAAATTATTGAAAGTCAGAGATATGTGGAGGATACCGTGACCTCTTCTGCACATCCCATGAGGGGGCGGCCAGGTGAAATTCTGAACTTAATGTGTCATCTAACTTAGGACAAACACTTGAACTAAATAAAAGATTTGGGGGATAATATCTCTAAAATGAAATTTTTATATCAAATGATAAGCAACTCAAGAAAATTAGGAAACATCTGCATTGCTTCATAGAAAAACAACCTTCAGGAATTTAGAGTTTATTTAAGGTCTTATGAAAACAAGGAATACATAGCACAAATCATGTTTTCCTCAGAAATTCACTCACCACCGGAGAAAAAAAGGCTGGAACATCTGAAGAACAATCTGTATTTTAAGTATAGCTCCATATAGGTTCAAGTTTGCTATTGCTGCCACAACGTTCATGTTTGCTAAAATGTTTTCTGGGTATCTGATGGAAATTCCTGGATATTTATGTGATCTTGAGAAATTTAGAGAGAGTATTCACTGCCTCCAAAAGTAGATCACTCCCGAGATATACATCTGGAATGACAAAAGATAATTCACCTGTAGTTTGATGGAGTAAATGTGGAGGTATAAGTTGGGTAAGAGGTCTAACTGCATTAGCTTGGTTTGAAGTGTTACACTCCTGCCTTCCTGCACCATCTCTAGGGCTGTCCTGGGACCAAGACAAAGAAAAACCCTTTTAGGTGTAGATTTGGAGCTGGGCAAGTGCAGCTGTGCTCAGACTCCACCCAGCCCCATCCCAGCAGGGATGTACTGAAAACTGGAATACCCGTTATTCAGCAAGGAAAATGGACCTTGGGTAGAAGGATCACATTTGTTTTGATGTTCTTGGGGTTTCCTTATATACACATGGACACAGGTACCTGGATAGCAAGTGAGCTGCTTCCCTAACCCTATGAAATATCCATAGCTGATGTTTCTAAACAAGTCCTCTAAATGTGAGCAGAGGCCACCGAATCTCACCCAATAATGCACCCAAGCATATCTGCAGATATGCTGAGACTTAAAGGCATTACAGAACAGATAGATTACTGTACTCCTTGTTAATCATTTCTGCTGTTTAATTATCCTTATAATATCCTGCTGAGAAGCGGCACCTGAGCTGGGTTTGAATTCCACTTGCTTCAAGACGAAAAATTAAGTGAAACTTGCAATGTTTAGCAGAAAGAAGAGAGAGGGAACACTGAGGGGACGTTAGCAGTAGACTTCAAAAGTTTGCAGAAGACATTGGCACAGAGGAAAGGAATCATGAGTGATGGTTACGGTGGGGAGCACTGGGCAGCCCCTTGAGGAGGGGAAGATGCTCTCCTTGCTCAGTTTATTGAGAACAGATTCAAAACATCTGTCAAAAAAACCCCACCTGGGCATAGTGAGTCTGCCCTCAGGGACTGGAGCAGGTGAGCACTTGAGGAGTCTTCCCAACATAAACTTATCCACTCTATCTTGAATCTTCATGTTCATTTTCCACCGGTTGTGTTGTGACTTGGGTTTGTTTGCTGGATTCATGAGCACAGTAGTTCCAGGTCTCTGTTTCTAATATATACCCAGACCCACATTTTATGATATTCACTCATCATATAGATACAGCATGTCTTACCAAAAATGCAATCTGCACTTTCATGAACGTGGGTATGAGTAGGAATATGCAAACAGGTTCCTTGGTTTTTTAAATCTTGATTACTTTTGTGAAATATAGCCTGGCACATAATAAAAGCAGTGCTATTAACACATTAACAGAAATATTAATATTACTGGTGCAGATGTTAGGATCTCAAAGCCTTCAAAATTTTTTAAGTAATGGAATTTTCTCTTCCTCCAAAAGGATATAATGCAACACATTCATTTGCCATTTAAAAACAAGTTGTACAAGTACTTTAGTGAGAATTTTTCTTTTCCTTAAGCACAGAAAAACCAAATAATCAGGCCCTGATATTAATAGGTAACCCCCTGACTCTATTAAATTTAAAGGCAATTTTGCAATGGGGTTCCATAAAAATAAATATATAATCAAGATTTCAGTTCAGTCCTTACACATCCATTCTGCTTCTCCTTCTTGCTTTTGTAACGAAGTGTTCTCTAGTTTGCTCAAGGCACTTTGTATTATTTTACAAATAAATCCTTCATTGGCACTGTCCTACAGAAGTAGCCTAATCACAATTTGGAGCATAAAGAAGAGACCATCTCTTCTTCCCCTACTCGTTCCATCTTCACGTTTGACTTTGATTGGAGTGGGATTGCCAGTGGTGTTGGGCAGTTTACAAGCTGTCCCCCAAATCCTGACTGATGTGTTTCTTGCTGAGTCTGTGCCCCCCAGGATCCGCCAAGCAGCCTTCACACTAATCCAGTATTGAACTACTCAAGCACGTGGGAGTTGGAGCTGTCAACAACTGTAAGAATCATATGCAAGAAACTCAGCTTTTCTCTCTTTCTTGCCCATTTCATATCTGTAACTACATTTATCAATAGGTGTTCATCTCACCACTAGCCTACTTTGATTTCTGGCTTTGAAGAAGCCACTGTGATCAATCTAAACCAATCTAAGCAGTTCAAGGGGTCTCATACATTCACTTCAGACAGAGTTTCTGTGAAGAAAAGGCTCTTACAATCCATGCAAAGTATGACTGCAGGGGTAGGTAGCTGCAATGGGATGGATCTCAGTGGTCACAGATTTCCACTAAACCCTCAATGTCTATCTGAGCCTCTTCTCCCTTCTCTGAAACATTCTCAATAGGGCCTCAGAAACCAGTGGATGGTTTGACAATGAAGAATTTATGCAACCCATTAACAACTCCAATGTCTCCCCCTCTCCAGAGTGGAAGAAATGAGCTGACCCAGAGCAGTGGGGCTGCTTGGTTGTGTGGTGTTCAGCCTCCCTCTGTTGCTCAACACTTTGCCAGTGAAACAGCACAATTTGATTTAAATGCAGGATTGGGCTTGGCTTTAAGGATACCTTACAAAATTCGGAGCCTCTCTTCAGAATGCCTTGACACAGATTTACCCCTAGGTCACGTAGTGTAATTGAACCTGCATTTCTGAGAAAGGTCTTCAAGAAGGAGGTAAAAAACCCTAAATTTTGGGTGAAGGACCACTATTGTGCACAACCCCAAGAAGGTTAAAAAAGCAGATCAAGAAGGCAGACCAAGAATTCCTCAGAGCTGTATGTGAGCCCACGGATGGAAAAGATCCCAGTTTGAGCTCACTGTAGCAAGTGGGCAGTATCTATTTCAAGAAAATGTTTTTACCATTTATTATGTCATAAGCAAAAGAGTAAAATAAACTGTTTATTATCATGTATAAAATGCTTTTGACCAGCCAACTGAAAAACTAATTTCATTTTCTCATTACACTGCCTCGGGCATCCTTTAACGTCAATTTTTATTACAGACAAAGAGGGAAATTAAAATGATCTGTTACAGTGGAAGAAAAAACGTTTGTTTCAGAATTTTAAGAAGTAAGACTAATAAGCACTGAACCTGCTAATCATTCTTGGTAATTACCATTAATTTTGCAAGAAATGGAAGAGAGGTCCTGGGGATCTGTATTTTAATGCCCCAGAAGGAACTCTCCTGTGTGGAAGTATTAAGGTTTCTAAGAAAAGTTGAAGCAGTAAAACCAGGAGTCTCTGCAGAGACTGCGAGGTCTCATTGCACTGAAATAGGAAAGTTAGTTATACAGATGCTCCCTAAAGGAGAATTAGAGGCATTTTCCTTGCTTCTAGGTGGAATTTACAGTTCTCCTTTGGGTATGATTAAAGCAGCTTCACCAGCACAGTTCTATACCTCACAACCTTCCATACTTCTCAAGTGCAGCAGATTGCAGCAGTTCTATGGACCTGCCAAACAAGACAAGGAAAAGCCCACAAGGGAGGTTGTTCAAAGCTTCCCCCTCACACCCCCAATGGGTCTTCTCAGCCCTTTTCCTCCACAAAGAAGCTGCACTAGAGCAACCACAGACTCAAAGTACACCCTTTGGTCATCTCCAAGAGACACTGGGGAAAAAAAACACAAAAAAACAACCCCAAACCCAACACCAAAGAATTGTACTTATCAGTGTCCCAGTAACTAATTTTGTACTGTGTCCTCTCCCCAGGTGTGAAGGTCTTTTGGAGATACACAGCCAGGAAATCAATAAGCAGCAGTTGACATAAGTATTTACCATTTTGTGATTTTTTTTTAGTTTCTTTTTTTTTCCCCTTGAAAAATTCCATGATTGCTATTGAGATCATCATCATGTGCCTGGCAGAGCCTATAGCAAAGTATTTAATCATCTGGTCCTTGCAGAACCTTCCATACGTAGGGATTGGCAGCAGAGGGGACCTTCACAGATGTAACATCAACTGTGCAATGATACCAAAAGTGCTTCTTACAAGGTGCTTCTGCCACAAACTCTGCTAACGCAGCATGTTCCAACAAGACAATACCCCAGTAGGACTTTTCCTAAGAAAAGACACTGTCACACCTTTTTGTGTAACAATTTCAAAGGCATTTCCAATCCCAATCTACTCACAGATGTAGGAATTGAGGCTATTCATGCTCCTGGAACAGCTTTAGGAGACACCTCATTTCCTTTTCTTCCCTTTCCTTTTTTTTCCTTTCCATTTCCATCATTTTATTCTTTTTTGCAGAATACCCTGAACTTCAGTGGGAATGAGGAGTTCCAAATGATGACAGAATATTATCTTAAATGACTATCACCATCTTCCAATAAGACTCCAGGGAAGTATATGGAGAAATATCTGAAGTTTTAATTCATCTACACATTGAACAATCACCTTAAAGACAGCGAAGCTGGTGATGGATGGAGGAACGAAGGCAGAGGTGGATGTGGTCAGCTCAAACTGGAGTCAAACTATATGAAATCAATCCTTAGCCTTCTAAAAAAATCAAATTAGAAACCCCTTAAACTCTGCTAAAATGCTAATTCTTAGGGAGTGTTGACTCAAAGCATCCTCCAGGGCAGACCTTCCTGGGACCCAGGTGAGATGGGTTGCTATGGCCGACCCACACCTGACCCTCAGCTCTTGTATTTTGGTGGAATCACTCTAATTTGCTCAGTAATTAGGCCAGTTGATATCAGGTCAGAATATAGATGCCCATTTGCAGTGATATATTCAGCGTCAAACACGAGACAAAAATCTCCTCATTCAGATCTAAGACCTAGACAGGTGTTTTTCTCCTTTTTTTTCCTGAAAATTTAAATATTTCAAGCAGGTGTTTGAATGATCACCATTAAAAGCTGACTTACATCTATCTTCTTTCTAAATGACATGTTGATTTAGGACTGCATGGCACATCAGTTATAACATGACTAAGCCCATCTTAATTATTCTTTTATTTAAGTCTACACATTATCATTAGGTGTTTCTCTGCAGAGCTAACACTGAGATTGTGCAAAGGACCCTTCACTTTAAAGTTCTTCTGGTTTATATCAGGCAAAATTAATGTTATTATTAAGCTGCTGAATCCTAATGTAATTAATCTTGAACAACAGGCAGCAGCAAACAGTTAATGCATAAGGATGATGAGCAAAGCTCGCTCTTAATACGCTCACAGGACCCTATCACTAGCTAAGGGTATGCAATGGAGCCATAAAACAATCTAGTCTTTCAGGGCACAAAAGTAATATAACACTGGATTAAGGGTACAAGAGATGCTGGAATTATATTTCCAGAAAGCAGGGAAGACAGTTAAACCAGAGTGTGCTCACTAAACAGGAGTAAATACAGTATTTTGAGAATGCCTTCTATTATTCTCGTGAATATTCTCAGGAGGATAAGGAGGCTCTATATCACAGATAATTAAATGCAGGCTCTTTACTATTATATCTGTTGTATTGCAGAGAGCAGTAGGTTATAGGGCAATAGACTGAAATTAGATTTTAGCAGAACATGTGTCCTGACCTTTCTTTAAAGCAGATCTATTTACTTTATAATGCAGTTCATCTTGTAGGAACTGATGTACTCATAGCCAGTGTAAAGGTTAAGACATGTGTGTGACTCTCAAACCTTCTTGCTTCTGACATAACTCTGTTTGTATTGTGCAAAGAGCTATTTTAAACAGCCAGTGTTGAAAATCATCTTTTTTGCAGTGATGTTAATTTCAGCTATCTTAACGTTTATACATGCACTGGAGCAAATGCATTTCTAAATTGCAAATCTAATGGGCCTGATCTTCTCAGCATAACTCAGAGGAGCTCCACTGAATCAAACACTGAAGCCAACGAAATTTCACTGATTTATATCTAGGTACCTAACTTGGAGCTTAAATGGATTAAAGCCAGATTTACATGATTGTAAGTGATAAGATCTTGGCCTCATGTATTTTGATACATTATGGGCCAGATTGTGAAGCCCTTATGTCAGTGGCACAACTTGCATGAGTAAGTGCTCACTGATGTGACTGTGGGCTGCACAATCTGGCTCTGTATTACACAGATGTAAACAAGTAACCAAGGGAAAGTTATTAAGTGGCTTTGATGATCTCATAAATAAACACGTCATGACACTTAAGTAGCTTTAATAGTATCAGAACCACAAGAAATATGTACAGTCCTATATTACAGATGCCCTGTGTTGTGGTCCTTAAACATAATGGATGAGAGTCGATTCGACTATATCATGCCATGATTCTGGATACCATTTGATTTGCAGAGGAAAAAACCAGCATAAAATAGGACAACGTTGTGCTATGCAATGCAAATAGGAGTTTTTGCACATTCCTCACTAATCTTACTGCTCTTGTCTATTGGACACCCAAAATCTCTTTCCTTTGGCTTACTTAGCAGAAGGTGAAAGATTATTGAGTTAACTCATTGGCCACGTGTGTAGCTCTTAACCACTAAACACTACGTAAATTATCACAGCCAAAAGAGTGGGTCTTTCCCTACTAACAGCACCACGAACAATAAATACAGAAGAAGTGGAAGGAAATAACATTTTACCCTCAGACAAATGGTGGTTCATCTTAGGGATGTTTCCTTTAAACTCTGTCTGTTTGATAGCATTTGGATAACGATCAAAATTTGCAACACAGAGATAATACTTGGACCTTCAACTGGGATGGGAGGGGGAAGTGAAGAACAGCCCTGCAGCAACTTCTCAAACAGTGCAGGAAGCTGAACAACAGAAGGCTTTTAAAAAGAAGGATCTAGAAACAAAAGAGCAACTAAAAGATGAAACAAAACAGAAAGGTAGAAGTGTAAAATGTGGTTTGTGCCTACACAGCAACACAAAATTCTACCTTAATCTTCTTGAGAAATATTAAAAAAATATATATGCCTTTGAGAAATAATTATTTGTCTTTTTTAAAAAAACCCAATTTTCCAAGTGTTAGTTTTTATACCCCTTACTATTGCCATTCCTGTCATTCAACTACATAACACCTGGGAATCATCTAATCTGCTTGTATCAAGTTCTATGGGTAGGGTATACAGAGAACAAACAGGCCAGGGATGGGTGTTTGGCAGGAATATTTGCTCACTGGACTGTTGCTCTAAGGACCAGGGGTAGTAAAAGATTATTTTAAAGGCTGACCCAGGGTAAGAGCTGCAATACTGCCTGCTCAGCTCTATGGGTAGCTGGTCTCTCAGCAGGCACCCCAGTTCCTCCAATACCCCTCGTCCTTCATCACACTTTCTTCTGTTCTGAAGTGAAGAAGTGAGTCTTGCTAATAGTGTTCAGGGAGGAGGGAAAACAAACACACACACACATCCCAAAATAGGTTTCTGTGTGAGAACTAGACTTCAAAGAAGCTCTTATCTATTTTGACAGAGCAACACTTGTTACCAGCAAAAAACCATTATGATAACTAGTAATGCAGCTGCAGCCCAACCACTACCACAACTTCCATAGAAATGGGAATTTGGAGGGCTGCAAGCACTAATGTTGCTGTTGGTACCAGAAGAGCTGGAGAGAGGGGCTCTTGTCAGACCAAAGCAGCACAGGGGTTTCCAGAGACTCCAAGGTCTCCGGCAAGAGTGGAGCATCTCCCTTATGAGGAAAGGCTGAGGGAGCTGGGTCTCTTTAGCTTGCAGAAGAGGAGACTAAGGAGAGACCTCATTAATGTTTATAAATATATAAAGGGGGAGTGTCACGAAGATGGAGCCAGGCTCTTCTCGGTGACAAACAATGATAAGACAAGGGGTAACGGGTACAAACTGGAACACAGGAGGTTCCACTTAAATATGAGAAGAAACTTCTCAGTGAGGGTAACAGGACACTGGAACAGGCTGCCCAGGGAGGTTGTGGAGTCTCCTTCTCTGGAGATATTCAAAACCCGCCTGGACACCTTCCTGTGTAACCTCATCTAGGTGTTCCTGCTCCGGCAGGGGGATTGCACTAGATGATCTCTTGAGGTCCCTTCCAATCCCTGACATTCTGTGATTCTGTGATAAGACCATAACCCTGCCCCTGCCACCAGCAATGGGAGGCAAAGCCACAAAGAAGCTCCTTTTCTTTCCCCTCAAAGCAAAGCTTTCCCGCAAGAGAGACGATCTGTCCTGGAGTGAAGAAAGCAGCTCTGCAAGGAGACATCCCATCTGATGGTTGCTATATGCAGTCCGCTTTCGGGAGTGAGAAGTAGCTGAGAGGCTGTAACAGAACATATGGCACGGAGGGGTCTGCGCTTCGCGGCGCTGCTCCGGAGGCAGCCAGGAGCTCTTCCCCACTAATGTATGCACAAACTGGCGTGGGGAAGTTCTTGCAGCCCCTGGCACAGGCACCTCTCCCCTCCTCTCCCTCATTTTGTGATGGCTCCCTCAAGTTTCTACACTCTCCCTCCTTCTCCTTGCTTAGACAAACGCGTCGAAGGGCTGCGTTATGCACAGGGAGATACGGGAAATAGTGAGTCACAAAAAGCAGTAATTAATGCTGAAATGCCAGATGTGGCAGTTTTTTGAATGCTTTGCCTGAGATTAGTGTTTTATATGGATTATTTCTTTTCCCAATAAAAGACTAAGCTTTCTCTTACAACTGAAATAAAAAGCAAACTATGAAACAGCACCAAAACCACAGGCTTGGTAACCATCCGCAGTGATTTTAAATCCCACAAAAATGTTCCTGTTCTGGCAATCTCCAAATCTGTGGAGCAGTTACCACCAGCATAATAAGGAGTATTAGCACTGATTTGAATGTGAGCAAAATGGCTTCTGCAGCATTCTGAGAGGAGAAGTAGATATATTATGGAGAAGGCCTTACATAATAACCTTTTTGTAAAGCTTGGATGGCAAGATGATTCTGTAAGACACTGAAGTCACATGCCATTAATCAGAAATGACAGTCTTTATTCATGTATATTTGACTGAAACTGCATAATTTTAGCCTCCAATAACCCTGGATAAATGACCCTAAGTATAGCACTTTTTCAAATTGACAGTGATTGATGATGGACCAAAAAATTATGAACACAGAAGAAGTAAACATTAAAAATAGACAAACCCTTTAGTATAACACGGTTTCTTGTTTTCACTTTTCCAACTCCTTCCCTCTCATTTTTTAATCTCTCTAACCTCGCTCATCATGTTTTAATCATTTTTATGCTACCGCATTTGTTACATTTTGCCTGCAGTGCCCCCACACTAAACCCTGAGCTTGCTGAAAGATTCATTCAGATAAATGGAATTGATTTCATATTTTCCCCATTCATGAAAAGAGTCTTTAAAGTTAGAAGCTCTTTATGCAGTATGAGACTAAAGAAACTGATTACTTCTAGGAAGCATTTATCTACATCTCTTGACAAAACTGCAGAGCACTTACTCACGTGAGCAGCATCCCTTACACAAAGAGTGGTTAACCAGCCTCACTGGGGCTGCAGCAGCAGCCCTCTAACTTCCAAGCCCCTTTTCTAAACACAAGCCACCTGACTGACCAGGGGCTAAACAATGTAAATAATGTTCTCTAAGTAATTAAAACCCCACCCTATTGATCTTTTTACAAACCACTATGTGCTCACACTAATTGATGAAATAGTGAAGAGAAGCCAGCACCTAATTAAATTCGTTGTGCATAAACTAGTCCTCATCTGTGACAGTAACTGCTGCTGGGATTAATGGGTGACCCCACCTCAGACCCAGCACAGCTCTGTGCTGTGCCTCAGCACCAGCTGATGCTCTCTGCATGGAGAGGACACACGTCTGAGCCTGGAATTAAATGCAGTCGATTTTATACCTTCCTCAAAGTGTCTGCTTGTATACAGGCTGGAGTCCGTGGCGAGACATCTGTACTGGGGACAGTGAGAAGAAGCACTCTGTGGCAGAGGGGGTTCACCTATTTGCTGACAGGGCTGGTCTGTCTTGCTGTGACCCACCAGGATGGGACCAGCTGGGAGATGGGAGAAGGGCAAGCACTGCCCTGCCCCTGTTTCCTCCGCCCCCTGCAATCAGTCATACGGCAGGACATGGTTTCTGATTTCACATGGGCTTTAGATGCTCTGGTCTACAAAACAGCTTTCATACCACGGGCAAAACGACTGAGCAGGAGGAAAGGCAGAGGCTTACAAAGTGTAGAAACAATTGGATACATCTTGTAATCCATGCCCTTGCAGAAAGCTTTAAAAGATTAAATTAGAAGTAGATGGTGGCCCTATTTTTTTCTCTTCAGATCAAGCATTGGGCAATTGTGAACACAGTCCAGCTATCACCATAACCCTGCTATTTGATTTTGCTGCTGAGGCTGATGGTTGAGCTGCTCCATCACACACTGATTTCCCCATTGCAGGCTGCAGGGCTGAGTGTGTGGCAGTGGTTAGTCGTCCTGGCAACTGAAACACAGTTCTAGATGCTGCTTTTATCTGGAGCTGTACAACAACACAAATCTCTTCTGCCTGTCAGGCTGAAATGAAAACTTTTGGGGGTTTTGCTTTGTTTCGTGGATATTTTTTAAACCAAAAGATTCTTGTTTTGAGCAAGCACTGGCAGTTGTTGTGAAGGTAAGAATGAACCTTTAAAACCATTGCCATTGGTACTAATTCACCGTATTCCAAAGCTTTGAACTGATTCTGGGAGATTAAAATTCTGCATCATTTCATGAAGAACACACTGGTGCGTGTGCCGTTAGCCCGCACGGAATGAAAGGCTTTTATTGGCACTTTTCTCTATCATGAGAGTGACTTTCATACTGGATTAATAAGGCTAATATTGCCACTGCTTTATCACTTCATGAAAATTTGCTAATGAGATTTGAAAGTGCTTAATGAAGGGACCCCAGTTCTTCCCCAGCCCTGCCCTGCTGCTCACCTGCTGAACCTGGGCTGTGTGGCCACCGCGTGTGCTCGACGCCAGGAGAGACAAACTTTGATTTTCGCACACATTGCATCATGTAATGTCATTCCACATCAAGGTCCCCTGAGTTACACCGTGTCAGCCCAGCTTAGGGCTTCACGCGGTGTAACAGAAGGCGACATGGTGTAATCTAAAGCAGTAAGCTCTAAGGAGCATGTTGCCTCATTAAAACACTTGTGCAGCAGGGCTGCCGAGATCGATGCTCCTGGTCTGCTGAGCTCTGAACCCTGCTTCCAGCAGTGTCAGCACAGGACTCATCTCCAGTCTCCAAACTGGGGGAGCCAGCCCATCCTGTGACCACCTGCCCCCAACAGTCATGGAGTACATGGGGATACACCCTAGCACAGGCCTGCTGACAGCTCCTGCATTGCAAAATAAAAATAAAGAAGACATCCCCAAACCAACAGCAGCAAAAGTTGCTGCCTGCTGTTTTCTTTGAACAGCTTCCACTTTGGGGTTGTAACCTCATCTAGGTGTTCCTGCTCCGGCAGGGGGATTGGACTCGATGATCTTTTGAGGTCCCTTCCAATCCCTTAATTATTTTTAAAAAACAATAAAAAAATTAATGGGGCGTTTTTGGAGTTTCAAGAATAGGTTGTCCCACTTTTCTATTCCTCACACTGAGGAGGCAGAGCAGCGGTTTGGACACTTGCAAGGAGTAGCTGCAGTCGTGGGTTTGCAAGCGGGAATATCTTGGAGGCATTTACCACCCAGAGAACGCTGGGAGGACTTTGGGACTAGGAGAACAATCACAATAGATATGCAAACCAAGTCCACAGATTTGCAGCAGATTCATTAAGAGGACCAGTTCTCACTTCTTAGACTAATTGCTGAAGGCCATCTGACTAGTCTGCAAAGCACTAAAGCTCCATTTTTTTCCTCACTTCCAGCTGTCACAATTTTCTACTGGGCCATGAAGACAAAGAGGAGAAAAGCTTGAAAAGTCTCAGTCATAATTCTGCGTTCCCTGGCACATTGCTCAGCTGTGGAATTATGCAACAGAGGAATCTGTCCTCGGGTGTCTGCTTCCCTCCTGCCATAAGTCATGGCTTGTAGCACTGCATTCAATACCCAATGAAACAAGAAAAGCTCCTCTCTGTAGGAGGCATTTGGGTGGCCCTTAGCTGGTGAAGGGCTCGGTGCAGGGAGCAGTGTGCTGGGCTCCAGGGAGCACTGAGTGCCAGGGCTTGGCCAGCAGCAATCTGCAGCATCTCAATTTCTCTTTTCTTTGTTTTTTTCTTCGTTACTATCTTTTCACCCAAGTGAAAAGCTTATAGGGAAGAGCCACTGTGCGGGTTAAAAACAGATTAGTGAGCAGATGTTCATCTAATCCAAGTACCCACCATGAATTTTTGTTTATTATTTGATAACGTTGGGACTGCAAGAAGGATGAGGCTGCTCCTAGAGTGTATTTGCATGTGTGGCTCATCAGGGCCATCTTACTGCAGGTTTTAATGCAGAAACCCCAATTGCGGAGGCACAACCCCATTAACATTAATAGGAATCTCCTTCAGCCAGGCAGCTCTACTTCCACACTGAGCTCCTGGTGCCCCCCAGATTTGCACCAGCTGAGATTCACCAGCACTGCAGAGAGATCCAGTGTCCAGCTGTGGGCCATTAGGACTTGTTTCCAAGCCTGTAGCCCAAACTGGCTTAGTTTTTACTGCTTGGTTTCTTTTCCCTTCTCCCTGGGTTGGTATTATGTCACATCACACCTGGGAAGTGTGTGCACCCTGATTTGAGCACTGTGCCCAAGACAGGTGGGTCTATTGTTTATATCACTAATTAGCCAACCCCCAGCATAAAAAGCATAAACAAGGTTACATGATGTTAATGAAATATTAAAACAAGGACACCCAAACACTCTACATGTATTGATCAGATAAAGAAAACCCCAGAAAGGAGCAAAACCCCAGCCCCTGAGCCAACTTCCAACGTGGCAGTTGAGGGATCAGAGCTCCTCATTCTCAGTCACACAAAGGTTACTGAGGCATCACTCTGGCAACATACACATACCTCAAAGGGGATATAAATATTCAAACCTTAAGGTCCATTTATATTGCTAGAGGGGGGTAAAATGGCCTGAGGGTAAACGAGAATTAAGATAATAGATTTTAAGGCCAGAAGGGATAACTGTGATTACCTAGTCTGACCATGGAATTTTACTCAATAATTCATTTATTGAGCTGATGTCTTCTGGTAGCAGGAGGGCATCTCAGTACCAGGGGTATTTAGTGCCCAGTGAGCCATTAGGATGTTTTGCAATGAATATGCCCAGGCTACACCATGCAGTGGTGGTGTCCTGACAGTCCAGTTGTAAGAGCTGGATCTCTTGTGTTTGGCTTTACACACATGCAGAAGTCACAGCCTGAAACCAGAGACTATTTGTGTTAATCCCATCATTCTGCTGCCAGTACTCATGGGTATTGGTGGAAAGCAGCACACTGCTGAGAAACATGGCTGAGAACATGTGAGGATGCACCCCCCGACCTTGGGCTCCTCTCCCAGATTTCTGGGTACAGAAGTTCACTGTGCTGGATCAGGCTCTTTGTGTTCTAGATCACCCACTTGTAAAAAAATTGGAGTCAAAAGTAGGCCCTGGTAGAAAAACAGATGCTGCAAGTGAGCTGAACAATCTTGGGTAATTAAATGATAATAAAAAACCAGCTTCATTCATTAGCTATGGTAATTGACCAAAAAGCAGTAGGACACCTGCTTTTATTCATTACAACTGCCCTGATATAATTCAGGGTGCAATCTCCATGTGGAACAGGTCATTTAGATTTAACATGGCCTCAGATTATTGTATTAAACAGCTCATAAATAGCCTCACTTTTTCTTTCCAATCACTGCTTTCAACAGAGTTTGACCAAAGATGACTCCTTAGCCCAGGATTTATAACAGCATTTCACCAGGTTTCTAAGAGCATTCTTATCTTCTTTTGCCCATTTGATCATGAAATGTAGTCACTCTCAATGTAGAGCTCTCAAAGTTCAGTGGGTGTTGCTTCCTATTTTATTTGTTAGTTAAATGTGGTCATGTACTGCCTTATTGTTATTTTTGTTTATTATTTACAATGAGCCAATGCATGAAGTGTCTCCCCTGCAGATTACAGACATACTGGCCATGCAAAAGAGGACTTCTATTTTTCAGTAGAAGGCTTCTTTCTTTTTTTTACATGCTGAACAAGCAGGATTTCTTGTCTGACTGTATGGATGGCAATGCTGAGCCAACTCTGTGTCCCAGCCAGACAAGGCTCTGGCTGCAATAATGTATTTACCCAAATAACAAGCACCGTGGCAATTGGTTGCAAAGATCCAACCAAATACACTTCTCCCAGTTTTAATTTAAGTAGTATTAAGAAAAAGAAATAAGATGAATTCCTATAAAGACACAATTTCAGTGGGTTTTTGTACCATCAAACTACCCCAAAGCTCCTGGGTTGCGTCTTGAGAATTTTAGCCGAGCTTTTCCTGGGCTGTATTTTGGAAGGGCTCTGCTTATTTTCAGTTTCAGCTGTACAACTTGTACAGCACATTGCATGATTTAGCCAAGCAGATTTAGAGTTCAGCAGACAGTGTTCTTTGTTAGATTTTAGTCACATACCAAATTCAATAGAGTCTCTGCTGCAGGCGTACGTCAAAATGCCAGGAAGGCATGAGACATTGTTGAATATGTTGAGGTTCATTGTCTAGAAAAAATGAAACTTGGTCTCTCATTCAATCTTTAATTAAATAGTCATACTCTAAAGCTCAAAGGACAAAGGAAGGGAGAGAATAAATACAGTTTTCTGTAAAACACAACAGATATTTCTTTATATTGAACGAGTCAGTATATGTCATCTTCCCTGAAAATAAATACAAGTATTTGGGGTGAATGTGTTCCAAGCAATGGATTCCCATCACTACTGCTAGCTGTTACCTACATAAGATCATTAAGGAGCAGACAGCTTTTCTGCATAAACAGAGCTGTGTTTGTTTCCTAATCAGAGCTGCCATCATATTCTCTGCTGCTGAGGTTTGGAAAGCAAGGCTTAGATCTCACTGCAAAGACCTCACACAAAAACTGAACAGCCATATGTGATAGCTAGCTAAAAAACAAGTCATTTCTCTGCTCCCTGCCTGCAAATTTGTCCTTAAATATGAACACTGAGCAGACTGTATGTTAGATCCTAGGCATCAGGCACCAGCATTAAACTGCTTAAGCCCAGAGAGCTGCCAGCAGCCTGCCAAGCCCATCTCAAGGAATCCTTCTATTAGTGGTCTCACCACAAACCTGCCCAACTGCATTTGGAGTGGGAACGCTTGAGAAGTGCTCAAAATGGGGGCAAGGACACCACAGACAACCAGCACCTGTAGCTACGTCCCCCCTGCCATGCTGGGAGGACCTGCTCTCTCTGGGGGTCACCATGAGGAGCATCCTGCTCTCCAGCAGATTTCTTGAACCATGGAAGCAAGATTTTCACTTTATGCCATCCATGGGACGTGGTTCTTACCACTCAACACCATGTCTGCCCAGACAGTAAAGATTGTCATCAGCTTATGTTAAAAATAACAATGGTTTTGGCTGCTTTCTGGCATTGACTGTGTGATTGTCAAAATAACTAACACCACAAAAGATAAATCTCTTTTACCCTAGTAATTGCTAAATTGTGTGACAGAAGTGCTTTATTCCTGCAAATGTAATGAGAATGGGGAATGGGACAAATTCTAACCCACTGAATTAGTTTTGAAATTCTTCCTTCTTGCAGACCTTATTCACAGTAACTTGCAGCAAATCAATCAAAACTGAGCTTCTTAATAGTCATATTCAGAATTAGCTGTTTAATGGGGGTGGTGAAAGTCCCTTGTTCCTCTTCACTCCAAATATTTTTAAAAGCAAACTGAAGTTTTACAAGGTCGTGATCCAAATATGCACTGTTTTCTCTCACTGAGTTGTGAAGGTCAGGAAAGGCATCCGATTAGTGGGGATCAAACAGCAGCCACGGTCTTGCAGGCAGGAGCCTCCATCTGTTCCCCTTGAAACTGAGTTATTGGGCCAGTTGGGCAGAGCAGGGCCAGGTCAGTGCTGAGGGGACTCAACTTCAGTAATGTTTGAAAAATAAAATAAGGAACTACTCCTAATGGACTCACAGTTTGTTAAAGAAAGAAAATTAGTAGTTACTGTTCAGAGCTCGATAATTAGGGTTAAGGCTTGGAAGACTAACTTCATTCAATAACAGTAAATGTTCCCACTTAGCCTCCCATTTTCACAGATTTTGCCTATAGAGTTTGTTCATGGAATCATAGAGTTGTCAGGGTTGGAAGGGACCTTAAAGATCACCTAGTTCCAACCCCCCCTGCCATGGGCAGGGACACCTCCCACTAGAGCAGTTGCTCAGAGCCCCATCCAGCCTGGCCTTCCAAATGTCCAGGGATGGGGCTTCCAGCTCCTCTCTGGGCAACCTGGGCCAGTGTCTCCCCACCCTCATGGGGAAGAACTTCTTCCTAACATCTAATCTGAATCTCCCCACCTCTCGTTTTGACCCATTCCCCCCGGTCCTACCACTACCCTACATCCTAAAAAGTCCCGCCCCAGCTTGCTTGTAGCCCCCTTCAGATCCTGGAAGGCCACAATAAGGTCCTCTGGGAGCCTTCTCTTCTCCAGCCTGAACAACCCCAACTCTCCCAGTCTGTCCTCATAGGAGAGGTGCTCCAGCCCTCTGATCAAACTCTGTTCATGAAACTCTGCTTTGCCTTCCCCATTCTGAAACTTCCCCAAACCAGACCAACCTTTGCAGTGGTTTTAAAATTAGTCCTTCAAACATAAGACCTGAAAATAGAGAGAGCAAAGGTTTCCCCAGCCCATTCTTCAGTGTCCAAAAGCAGCTGCTCTGGGACACACACAACATGGTATTTTCCCAGGTTGCCTCCCAGTCTCCAGCAAATATTATCTAGGGGGCTTCCCAAAGCAGAAATGGTGGCTTGGTATTGAATAAACCTGAATGGATCTTCCTTGATGCCTTTGATCAGTCCATCCTTTGAAGCCACAGAAACTTTCAGCATCCTGTCAGGACAGTTTGATTGTCTGAGCAACGGGGTGGCTGAGGTAGGTGCTTTACACAGGAGGGCAGGATTAAACCTTTTCCATGAATATGCCTGAGCAGGTCTTTAGCTGAGAGCACAGTAGCTAGGTGGCAAGTTTTTTCTTTTCTTTTTTGTTTTTTTTTTAAGCAGAAGTTAACTTTTTAGTTGAACAGGCTTGAAGTAAATTCTACCAACTTTCCTTTTCAAACTACACTAGCCAATAATCACTTACAACCCAGGTGCCAGGGAGGTGTGCAAGAGCCTTTTAAAATGTAAAATAACATGATTCTCTAACAAATAGAAAGGAAATCATTTCCAATCTAAAAGCAGTCGGAAAATTCATGATGTGTACTCATTAAAAGTGCCTTCAAGATATCAAGACAGGCTTTCTCTGCAAACACCAGATGAATAAGAATGGTAAGCAGCAGCTATGATACAAAACACTTCAATGAACACACTTGTTTGGGGTTTATGCTGCTGGGGGATTTTTTTTTTTAAGCAAACCTGGATTGCTTTCAAGAACTGTATGTGGACCAAAAGGTGTGATGGCTAAAACCCTCCTGGAACTAAACTAAACCCATAGGATGGAAATGTTATGTATGATACTGTAATGGGTTAATGAATCTTTATTATCAAGTGCTGTTTAATTCACAGAGGCATCATCTAACTACCCTGCTCCAAGGACTCAGTTTCTTTTAGTACCTGACCAGCAAATCTCAGTTGTAGCAATATTTGCAATTTTGCAGATGATCAGCCACTCACCCTGTGCTTTTCCATATAGGAAACCCAGGAGGGTGTTTTAAAGAAACAGGTGCAGTTATCAGCACTTAAACATCCCAGACTTTAATTAATCACCAAGAATAATAGTGACCTGGTTCAGCTTTTCATGAAGTCACCTATTTAATCTGCTGCTTCAGTTTTAACAAAAACAAACTTTTCTTCTCACCTCACTTTTATAGAGAGAAATCCTCAACAGAACCAAAATAAAAGTCAACCACAACTCCTTTGGGAATTCTAATTATTTCTATTTCCAAGATCCACAGAAAGATGAGGTGGATTATGAGCAGTTACAGGCTTTTCCACTGTTCTTAAATCTTAATTATGTTTCCTACTCAGGAACACACTTCATAAGGAGCTTAACTTTAAGCATGTGCTTAAGAGTCATTGAATCCAAGAAGAACAAGGTAGAGTCAGGACGCTGGCAACTAGAAATGGTCTCTTGGCAGGTGGGCCACAGATATCATTAGCTTATCTCCAAGTTTAAAGGGTGACAGAGGTTCCTGGGGGAGATTTAGACTGGTTTGATTTGATCTGGGCTTTTATTAGTGTTTATAATTGTTCCATAATTAAAATCTATGAAATTTAAGCAGATTTTTCCATCTGGGCACACGCTGAATCAGTATCACCTGAATATCAGTAGGTTTGTACACAGGAAGGGCTGAAATGCAATTAAGTGCCCCATACTCCAGCTCAACCCCAACATCCACCACTAGATCAGCCAGCTGAACGTCCAGCTGGTAAAGCTCTTCTTTGCACTCACCTTCTTTTTTGTAGGCATTTCCAAGCAATTACAGCAAGTGCCACTTTTCTCCTCATTACCTTGTTACCAATTATTTCTCAGTAGCATATAGAAGCCATTGGACAGATCAGTGCCATAATCTACCATCCTAAGAGCAAACTATCCTCAGACCCCAAGGTGTTGCAAATGACCAGTTAATGCTTTGCAACAGAACCAGAAAAACATCAAACCATCAAAAATGCTGGAGCACAGGCTGGGAATCATCTCTCTCCTGTCCCTCCTTCTTCTCCGCAGGCTTTCCATCCTATGGGGGACACACAACACTTTCTGCACGTGCATTAAACTGGTCCTTTCCAATATGTGCATATTGGCTGTAGCTCTGGGATCCTCTAGTGTTTGAAGGTGTTTGAAGACCAAACAAATCACTGTTACTTGTGTCTTTCTGCAGTTCACAGCTTGCAGGTTTCTGGTGGTTTGCAAGAGGCCTGGCTGGAGCTGTTGGCAGGGCCATGGCTGGGCTGGTGCTGCTGCAGCTGCATCCCAAGCCCAGCCCCACAGACAGCATGGCCAGGCCAGCAGAGCCCCTACTCACCAGCCACCAGCCCCCTCGAGCACCACAACCACACACACAGCTTTCCAATCCGGCCAGGTTTTCCTTTCCTATAGTGCCCTGCTCAGGCAGCACCTACAGGAGTGCCTTAAATCAGCAGGACAGAAGCTTGAAATGACCTCCCAGGTGAGTGCTCAGAGGGGACCTGCAAGGTGAGTGCATCTCCAAGAGCCTTCCTATCTGTCCACGTCTGCTGCAGTCCACAGTGAAAATGCCTCAGCCCCCAGCTGGGCCAGTGTGAGCCCACACAGGCAAAGCTCCCTCGTGTCTCAGGGACTTCCTATGATCATCCTGAAAGTCACTTTGTCACCCACCATGGCCTGGCTGTTGAGAACAGGCACCCAAGACTAATGATATGGCCTCAAGTCTGCATGAAAACGAGAGTACTGAACCAGTGGTAACAGACAGACAGGAACATTTGCCCTCAAGAACGTAGCCTGGACAGTGCCTACGTGTGCACCGCACCCTGCAGAGACTATGTGAGCCTGGCATGTCATTCCCTGTGGAATATTGCAAACAACAAATGCAATTTTGGAGGAATTTTTGCTGCACGTAATTTCGAGACTTCTTTCTTCTATTTTTTTTGGTTCTCTCAAATAACCTGAAAGCTATTTTATTTTTCTCTGTGTGGTTTCTTGACTTATTCAACTTTGACTTGCCTGTGTTCTCTGCTGAGACAGTTCCATGTGAAATGCTGCTGGTTTTCTGAACCAGCTGATGCTGACAGAGTGCACATGGACCTCTGCGGTTCCTTGGCTCCCGGAGGTTGGCTGAAGATCTCTGCCATTAAAACCATATTTCCCCATACAAATGCCTGTTTTGAGTCTCTGCTCTGAGTAGGGCAGCAACTCTTCCTTGTTAGGGCTTCTTAAGGGTGTAAATTATCCCAGAACATATAGTAAATATAGCCAATCCCAAGAAACATAGATGAGAATGTACCTTGTCCCTTCCTTTTCCCAAGATTACCTCCATCCCATGTCTTTACCAGCACAGGGGAGAGCTCGTGCAGTCCCCACTCTCCCACCTGGCAGCACCTGAAATGACCCCACAAGAAGCTATGGCCCTGCCACGGACAGGCTCCCACCAGAATTGTGTAACTCTCCCAAAAGGTGACCTTCCCCTGCTGCTCAGGCTGGTGTTATCTCAGTCCATCTGTTTGGTTCTCTTGTGCTCCTGGCTCCCTGGAATGACCCTGGAGAACTGAGTTACTGCCTGAGATAAAAAAGATAAGGCCAACACAGTCTTGACAAGTGGGACAGAAAGGACTCGAAATCCACCTTTACTACATTTGTATGCTAGCCAAAACTCATGCTCAGTGAGGAATACTACAAGTATTTGCATTTTTTACAAATAAGGCACCTCGTACCAAGGATAATTGCACTGTAGTTCTATAAAATAAACTGTTATGTAGTACTCACACTTTCCACTTACACAATAATAATTGTGAATAATTCTACAAAACCTCAAGGTTTTTAATGGCTGTTTCTAACACTGAGTCTGTGCACACCATCTAAACACCATCTGCAGAGAATGCAAGGTGCAACTTCTGTTTGAGCACAGATACATGAAACTGAATCATTGACTTTTGAGGGAGCCTCCCCTTAAACAGCTCTTGGCTCTAACCTCCTCCAAGCCACGTTCATTCCACGGCTTGGATTGACCCTCCTGCTTCACTGCATCCAACCTCACCTACCTCCAGGATTTTCTTACTATTGTAAGAACATTGAGGGCTCTGCCCTGAATCCCTGACTCCACCTGAGCCCAGTCCTCCCACCGCCTCCTGCCCCAGCTCCTCCACACACAGGCATCACTGGGCACCACCAAGAGCAGGAGGTTCCACATTCTTGCTGTGAAAAAGCTTTTGAGGGGCTTCAGCAGAAGGCTGCTAGTTGTGAATACCAAAGTAGGGGCTTTCCCCTCTGCAGAGGCCCCTTCTTAAGTATAAAGTACAAACAATGAAAATGAAAAGCAATAAAAAAAGCGAGATCTGGGCTTTGAATGCTTCCTAGGGTCATGCACTAAACCCTCTTTTGACAGCTACACAACCCACACTTGTTGTCCTCAAGGGAATTTGACCTCAAGTAAGAAACTGAACAAAGTGTGTATTTTGTCTACAGTGGACAAATAGGTTGTTCTAAAGCAACAAACAAACTTCAGATAAAACATACAGATAAGGATAGGGGGAAAAAAACCCCCACGCTCCCAGAAATGAAACTTCACTCTAATTTATGCAAATGTAAAAAAAGAACAAAGTATTTCTGATTTCATTGACTTTGTGTTGTATGGCAGAAGGTTAATCAAACTAAAGTGTTACATTTCTCCTCTGTTATTGATTAACCAAAGTCAAATAACATTATCATTTTGCTTAATGCATTTAAATCGCGAATATTTTCCCAGATGCTCTGCACGGTTACTTTGCAGGTTTCAGTGGAAGTTGTTTACATGCTGAAGCATTGAGCCTGGGTACAAACACTTTGCTGTGATAGCAACACACACCCAACAGTTTTCATTTTCTCAATTCAGGGTGAAAATTGCTGTTCCTCCCTCTCCTTCAAATTATCTCCTTTTCTGCAAGAATTATCCCTCCATCATTTGAAAAAATAACAGGCATGCTCATAATGGCTGCATTTTTGTGCCCATCTTCAGCTAAGCCCCGGCCTACAGTCTCCTGAAATCAACTGGGATTATTTCTACCTCTTATCTTAACCCGTAAAGTTGGCTTTAATTTTTAAAAGGCCTGATACTCAATGGAGTTGCTTACGTGAAGAATTTGACCTAGTGGCATAGAGGTGATGTCCTGCCCTGATGAAGGGACTGATCACACCAGGGCCAAGAAGGTGCAGTGGTCCAGGACTGGCTGGTCTTGCTCTCCTTGAAGTTATCAGTTATATCTTGCAGGGACTTTTAACACTAAAATGACGTAAAATGAGAAAAGAGTCTGTGCTGAGGGACTCAGTGCCCATCGTGTCCATCAGCTGTGCTGCAGGCACTGGGCCTGGCCCAGCTTCCCAATGGGAATCTGCCTGTGCTGCAGCTGGACTGGCAGAGATGCAGAATCACTTATCAATTAATTTTTGCTGATCAGCAGCTTTGAAAATGGGAAGAAATAATCAGAACCAACTCAGCCTTGCCTTTAAAGCCAAGTACATCTTCAGCAGACTTCAACAGGAGTGAATGGGAGAATATCACATTTTTATTACGATTTTGGTTCACAGATGTTTCATTTGTCCAAGCACACTAGCAAGCTCTGGCCATTTTCAGAAGTGAAGGATAAGGATTTCATTTGCATTGGGATTTAGAAAAAAGAAGAAAAAAAGAAAGACTGTTCATTTCTTACAGAAATGCAAGTATCCCCAAACTGACACTTGGAATTATGTGTATTCCACCAGCAGCTCAAGATCTACCGTAATTCACTGTCTGCTCTAAATGACCAACACACTCATAGATTTATCTGCCACAACTTTATAAAGGAGAAAGTCTGTTTGTACAAGCATGATAATTATCACTAGCTTCACTTGTATTCTGTCAGTGCCACAGTATGCTGAGCAGTAACCAAGTCCTCCAGCAGCCCACGCTGCAAAGCATCTAGGATATTACCTCAAAAGCCTCCAAATGCATGCCTCATGTTACATATAGTTTAGATATTTAGACATAAAATTAAGTGCACACACACGTTTGGACATCTCTTTAAACAAATCTGTATCATGCATGTGCACCACTTCTTCGTTTCCTCGCGATCATCGGGAAAAGGAGGGACAAGGAGGGGGTCTGGAAGAGAAGAAGCTCTTCAGGAGCTTTCCATTGGTGGTGAGCAGACAGGAGCAGGGTGCAAGAGCTGGCGTGGGGCAAGCGAGCCCTGCTGCTGCTGTGATCAGCAAAGCAGAGAGAAATGTGGGAAGGGACAACAGGAAAAGTCAGCAGAAGCTGGGAGGAACAGGGAATATGATTTGGTTGATGCCACAGTGCATCCACAGCTGCAGGTCCTGTATCCCTGAAGTCAACAGCGAACCACTCACCACCCCGTGCTAAGGGAGCACAGGGGAAGGCACTTTCACACGAGGCTGGGGCACCTCCATGGATTGCTCACTGCTATCAGTTCATACTTGCATAGACATACACGTGAGAAGCCCCTGATCACAGCTGATATGGCAGGATCTGCAAAAGTGGGGTCTGATTTTCAGACAAGAGATATTCAGCACTTCTGAAATGAGGAACAGGAAAGAGACCAAGCAAGGGCACAGTTACTTAGTACTTTGTAGGTAAACATGATGTATGGTCAATTTTCTGGGCTCGTGAACACCCAAACCAATTCCAAACTTAAGCACCTATAACCACCAGTGAGAAAGGGATTTAATTATGCACTTTATGTTAATGCAATGTATATGTTTGTTATCTGCACACTGGGAGATACAGCATTAAAAACAAACCAGCCTGAAGTAACCGTGTCTTTTAGGTTTCACAAATACTGCCAGGAGGTGTAACGTGCTTTGTTTGCCTGCATTTACTCCTCTGTTTTGTAAATACAAATATTTGGTCAAGGCATCTGCTCAGCCAAGAGCTGCGAGTGCTGATCCAGGCAGAGATTTTCAGACCTGTGGACAGTGGAAACCCATCTAAATGACTGAGTATACAAATCACCAGTCAGGTGGTTAATCCTTTGCACATTTATGATGATACATGTCCCTGAACCAGCACAAAGGTTAGAGAACTGTGCTTGGAAATCAGGCCTCGGACCTGGTCTAGAATAGACCTTAATACAAGAAAATGCAGACAATGTAAGTTAGGTTATGTTACTTTTAAGGTTCTGATTATTTTTATTATGGCTACTTGGAATTGTTTGGAAAACAAATATGACATTTTGCAATTAGACCCCCAATCTATGAAAGCACTTGAGCAACTGTATAACGGAGCATATCAGCAGTCACTTTAATGAAATTACTACTTATATACATGAATTATCCACTCATTTTAAGTGATTTGCTGGATCAAAGCCTTTCTGTTTCAATTAGAGCAGCAGAGTTAATGTAACAACTCCAGTTTGGAGAAAACAACAGACCAAAGGTGGCTGTATCAATAAGGATACTCCCAGAGGGGAATGGGAATAAATCATACCTGTAGGAAGTGCCCATTTACTTCAAGTGGTGGTGTTATAATTATCTGTTCAACTTTTTTCACCTAGGAGACTAAAATAGATTTCATTTCAAACCTTTTAAGAAAACTCTGCACTCCTTTGGTTTGTGTACGGACTGAAGTTGTTAACGCTCCAAGAACTTGAACAAACCCCACTATTTAAAACACCACTTCTACTTTCTAACTGAGGTAAACAGGGTGCATTCTAAATCTCCAGCGTAGCCTATTGAAGTGTCAGAGCAGCTCATTCAAAGCAATATATTCTCTCCTGAAAGATTTTAGTATTATAATCGAAAATTCTCTCCCTCAGATGCACCTGAGAAGCATTAACTTCTTGGTGACTTTAAGAACCAAATCCTTTAATACAAACCTAGCTTTTCCCACAGGCACTTGAAATATTTAGCATTTTTTCAGTCGAATGCAATTTTCATAATAAAGTGGCTCACTCGGGTACCTGACACCACAGACAAAGACACTGAGTAAGCAGCTCCTGCCAACTTAGGCAGAGCACGATCACAACCCCCCGGTACAGACCTAAGTGGACGTTTACACACCCAGTTCCTGGAACAATTCAAGTAGTTTATGTATAATATTGTTATATATTTTATCTGTTGTTTGTTTATATAGTTATATATTTTATATTTTAACATATGCACTTCATTCCGTAACGCCCAGACGTGACTCCTGCATACATCATGTCTTTCAGTCACCCTTCATGGAGGATATATCAGATCTTCAGTTTCTGCAATGGTAAAATCCTACCTCTGTGACCAGTTTGAGGACACCAAAGCAGCTCTTTGCTACTCTAAACCCAATCTGGATGCCTAATTTTAATGTCTCTGTTTTAGGGCCTGGTAATCGGAATTTGCTTCATACAACGTCCCTTCTGCTACCACGTGGATTCCTCCACATGAACACCCAGCCCTTTCTGAGCCACACCAGCTCCCCAGGACCAGCACTGCTCCCTACTCCTAGTCAACTGCTCATCTCAGTTCCACTGGCAAACCTCACAGGGCAGTCTGGGAGAGTTCTGTGCCAAAGCACTCCAGTCTATCAAATCTGAAATGCCCATATCTAGCTGCATCTCTGGCACTTTCAAGGGTATCATTGTAAAACTACAGTATATTTTGTTAAATGAAGCCCTACAATGATGCTGTTTTACTTCCATCCACTTAGCCTATTAATGCAGGCTAATACTGCCCGTTCTCGTGGCAGCAGAACCTAAAGTGCACCAGGAGACTCCAGTGATAGATTACATGTACATGCTGTGTCATATCCAATTAACTCAAATTGACTGTGTACTGCATTATGCTGTTAGTGCATGGGAGATCAATAAATATGGAGAAAATCCAACGAGGCTCTCTCCATTCCCATCCAATTCTAGTAGGTCTGAGACAGATCATGCTCCTATGATGTGTACGCTGCTGCTGAAGAGGGCAGGTGGTGCATAGACACCATTCAAACTTGGCCTATTCAATCTAAACTCCTCTAACTCGCCATTCATGCATAGCAAAACACCATCTGGTCCTATTTTGCCTCCAGCAATCACAGCTGACCAAAAACGATAATAACAGCTGTTGCAAAACAAAAGCCAAACAAAGGGGGGAGGGAAAGGTTAGAATGAAGTCCAGTGCTGCAAAATACTCCATGAAGGGAGACATGGAAAAGGAGCCATTCAAACAGCCAATCCCCATTGAAAAGAGTCAGTGCAAGACTTCTGGTTAAACTTGAGATATTTAATCCATCTGTCCTGCAAACCACAATGGTCAGGTGATAATATAAAATTGAGAGTATGTTGCACAGAGGTATTTAAAGGCTTTGTTCTCCAAGTTACAAACTAATGACCCTGTGTCAGCTAAAAATTAAACCTCCTTATGTTCTTTCATCATGTGTCAACCTGGGTTAATGTGAAAGTAGAATGTGGTTAACTGGGGTGATAAAGCATCTGAAACCTTGGGAAAAGAAGGGAGCAGTTAAGTGCTTGTAAATGATATGAAGGAAAACATTCTTTAAAACATGCACGACACTGAACTCATACAGATACTGCATTTTTCCTGCATAAATTGCATATTAAGCAATTTAAATTAACAGTTTTATTTATGACCTATGATAGCAAAGTTATTCACTTAGAGTTGGGGAATACGAACACTAACTTGCACAGTTTGAAACACAAGATGTTCTGCAATATGCTATTGTGGGTAATGTAAAATAGAATTCTGTAGCAAGCAGGGGGATGCTCCAGTTTTTCAAGATTCAAATTTTGATATTTAAAATGTACAGTCCTGCTTGATGATTAGGTTTTTTTTTTTTAGCTGCAGTAATTAAAACTATTTTTCCTGGAATTGACCATCACTAGTTCAGCAGCTCTTAATCAAATGTGATAAAACCCAGGATTTATGAAACCATTTAATGAGTGTAATAACACCTGCTTCTCGCTGCAAATAGTTGAAAACAGACTTCAGTTGTAATTAACTCTTATCACTAGTGACATTTTTCCAACGATACTTCATAGGTCTTCAAAATGACAATTATAGAACTAATACACAATTACTGTCACATGCAGTTTAGCAATTATTGCTGAAGACATTTGTCTAAAGGTTTCAAAACGCCTATAAAATGGTTCCCTTTGTTATGTAACATTGGTTAAAACTGACACACACAAAAATCTCTCCCAGGCAGGCTCTGCTGTGCCATTTCTAATGCAGCCAGGCTTCCTCGAGCCTGGAATAAACATCTTCTGTCCCACACATTATTAGATATCATACTAAGGCTATTAGGAGCATGGGTAGCTGTCAACTAACACCTATTACGAAAAGCTTCAATTTATACATGATTTTTTTCCTGCTCTAAGAAATCTATAAATTTATAATTAGAATCTCTCGCTGTTCAATATTTGTACATAATAAACAGAGTACCTGAGGATGATGAAATACTGAGAGCTGAATTCATTATTAGCAAACTCACACAGTATAGCACCTCTTCCCTCAAGCCTGGCTGCAACTTTTTGGGGATGTATATTCCATTATTTTGTGGTTGTGGTCTGGCCGTGGTAGCCATGGACACCACCTCAAACAGGATTAGGATTCGGCTCAGGTTTGACACTTGCTGGTTTTAATTTTCATTTTATCATAAGCAGTTTAAGATTGTTGCCAGTGGTAATTTGCAATTTTTATCAAGACCTCTTCATTATAGCTTCTGACAGGACAGATGCTGTAATTAATCATGCAAGACAACTGGGGATAGTGGTCAAACTGCACTCGCGGCACAGAAATTGTAGGCAAGGAAGGGGAAGAAGAAAAGAAAGGATTTCTCCTCTCTTCCCAGAGTGAAAATATAACAGCAGCACCAAACCTGACAACACACGAGAGGTGAGTGTTTCCAAACCCTTCACATTAAATACCCGCCCTCTCCACCCACCTCCTCTACCATGTCCTATTTCTAGGATAAAACAAAAGTCAGAAAAGTTGGAATTGGCTCGGGTCAGAGTTGAGACCTTACAGAGGGGCAGCCCATGGCAGGAGCTGCCTTTACATCCGAAACTCAAAGACACAAAGAAACACACAATTTGTGCTTATCTGCATCCCTGAACACCACTGCAGAGAGACAGGTTCACCACCCTGCTCCTGCAGATGATCGTCACACGGGGTACCACCGATGCTTTGCAACTCTCCCACCTGCCTTCTCCCTCTGAAGCCACAGAAACCCCAGAGAAGCTGTGAGCAGAGCACCCTGATGGACACTCAGCTTCACTCCGTTCCTGTTTACCCAGTATGTGCTTGATAAAACCCCAAAACCTCTAATAAATTCTCCAAGAAAGTGTTTGCACACGAGGAACCATTTCTGGTTTCATCTATCAAAGACTTATGGCCCGTCGGTTTTACTGAAATGTGTTTATTCTATAGCAAGATAAAAGCATTTATTTTAGATAAGCAAAATACAAACAACTTAATTGCTGCTATCATAACTCATAAAAAAGTATAAAACAGCATAAAAACACAATAAGCAATGTAGCAATTAATAATTCATGTTACCAGTGTTTACATTAAAGCCTCATTTATGAAAACTTTACAACACATGATATGAAAACTTACAACTTTTAAAGAAAATATTTACATTGATTATTCGGTTGTGGAGTTTCATTTAAATATTCTACTGCTTTTACAGCGTATTAAAAACTCTTGCATTTTTCATCTTAGCTTTCTGTAATAACAGTTTTATTTAAGTGCATTTCCCTTTTAAAAATACAGTGTATTAAATCTGAAACTCATCACTTCGACACAGAATATAATATTCACATTTGTCCTGTAATTGGAATCAACGTAAGAGGGTAAATGTCAATATATATTTTCTTACAAACTATGGTAGGCTCATTTGGAGAAAAGAAGTGAAAGGTTGGGTCAAACATTTAAATTCAGTTACTTGCATTTGTTTTTCTGAAGACATTTAGGAGAGAGAAAAAAATTAAGAGCTTTGGCAAAAATCTGTGATTTACTCTATTTTTTTCATGACAAAAAATGCCATCAACTAACTCATGTCATACAAGTATGATTGTATGAAATCCAATCATCATTTTACAGGTAGTTACAACTGTGCTTTAAGGGCTTCATGAGTTCACACTGCCTTGAAGTGCATTATTCACTTTTAGAGAAAGAAGGGTTATATCCTATAACTCTGAAAGGCCATTTTGCAGTCATAAGGTCCAGGTATTTATCAGGCCATCTGATTCACATATTGTAGGTAAAGCTTAAATAAATTAAAAAGGCATCACATGAAAAAGAGCACAGCTTTTTTTTGTTGTTTTTTTTTAACAAAATGATTTATAGTCAGCTAAAAGATGAGACACAGCTACATTGTAGTTCTTTATTGCCTATCTAATAGACACTTTAGAGGATCATTTGATCTGTTATGCATCCCTGCATAACTACCATCAACAATTTACAGTTTCCAACCAAATGTGGTGCACCCCTACCCCCTCCACCAGCACAAAGCCACGTTGCATGAGCCTTTGTCTTCAGAAAATACTGACCTGTGACAACACTTGAGTCTGTGTCTGAGATTGTATTTGCGACTGGTGCTGCTGAGGTGCTGGCTGAGGGCTCCCAATGGCAGGGATGGGAGAAGTGATCTGAGAGGCTACTGGAGAATGCTGCTGAGGAGAAGGCTGCGACTGGTGTTGCATATGCTGCATTTGCTGCTGCTGCATTTGCTGAAGCTGTATGTGCTGCAGCTGCTGCTGCAGCTGCTGTTGATTAATTTGCTGCTGCAGATGCTGCTGCTGCTGCAAATGTTGTTGCATGTGGTGCTGAAAATGCTGCTGTTGCATTTGCTGTTGTATTTGCTGATGCATTTGATGCTGATGTAGCTGCTGCTGTTGCATCTGCTGCATCTGTTGCTGCTGGAGCTGCTGTATCTGGTGCTGCTGGCTTTGCATGGAGGGACTTACTTGAGACGAAGACGGTGTCGCCACCATGTTTGCTGCCATAGAGCTTATCAAGGGAGCTGCAATGTTTGTTGGCATGTTTGACGCAACGGTAACAGAAGCTACAATCTGGTTCATTGGCAGTCTCATGGTTAAAGGTTTGGGAGCAATTGCTCTGGAAAGGGACTGTTGGAGAGTTTGAGGAGAGGCTGATACTGTGGCGTGTTGAGAAAGGGAAGTATTCAGAATAAGGGAGGAAGACAAATTTGTGGATGCCAATGTTTGCTGAACCGAGCGAATCGTCTGGGCCTCAGCAGATTCTGCAGCAGCCTGTGTTTGGAAAAGAAATTCATTGTATTTTTAACAGAAAAAACACTGCTACTGTTTGCATGGAAAGAGAAGTCATAGCTACCCAGGGAGACTTTTTAATCTTTTGTTTTCTATCAGAAGAGATCAATCAGCAGTCGAAAAAAGATCACTGATCCACCAACCCATTACATCAGTCATCATCCATGTCTGGGTCCAGCACCTCCAGTTCTGACTAACCCGTGCCCTTGCTCAACACCAGAAAGTCACAGATTCACTTAGTGGCTGAAAGAGTTAAGGGCCCAACACTTTCTATGTTTATATTTTTTTTAAAAATCCTGTTCTCTGGGAGACAAGTCTGAGCAGAACCATATCCCCCCACACTAGTTCTCATGGCAGAAGGGCAGTGTACCAACAATGAATCTTCTCAAACAACTTCTTTACTGATACCAAAGTCTTTGAGGCTATCTAAGCTCTAGAGACAACAGAAAAACACAGCTTCCCAACACAAGGAGAAGAATTCATCCAGCTTTCAGGAACACACGGGTATTATTTCTGCTGTTGTATTTTTAATCATTAACTAAAATATACAACAACTTTCAGTGTGATTTACTAACCCTCTGCTGGTCTATACTCAAATAAATATTCTCAGGAGTTAGGTATCAGCACTTTCTTCTGTTGCTTTCCTCTGATTGAAGATATTTTTGTAATTGATCTTTATGAAATAGTATTAGAGAAATAATCACCCTCATTAATTTTTGCCCATATTTTAGATCTCCATAAGCATATTTCCACTTATGGCATTCCTATGTAAGAGATCTAGAACCAGCGTAGTGCTGCAGTTGGAAAGGGAAATTTTCAAGACAGACAGCAGAGCTTTGTTTTCTTCACCAGTTTCATTTTAACTTGGGAGCTGCTAAAATACTCCTTGTGGCTCACTGCCAGCTAGTCCATTTGTGAGTACTCTCCAAACTCAGAGTCACCACACACTTTTTTCCCCTCACCTGCAAGAAATACTTAAGCTTTGTCACACAATACCTGCTCTCCAGCTGCAGGCAAAGCCAAGTCTGGCTTTGGAGAAGCAGCACTTGAGGAAAAACAAAGCTCTGCAAATAGCTTGTGAATGTTCACGTCAAAAGATCAGGATATTTATCAGGAGGGAATTTTACTTTTGTGGTGAAGTGCATTATTTTGCCTCCACAGAGGAAGGAAGATGCACGTTTACAAAGCTCTCATTTGGGAATCATCACTGGGCCATTAGAGGGATGACTTGTTTTTGCAGGGCTCAAGCAGCAGCACAACATCTTGCAGAGCTGTGCTACAGAACTCCTAGGAGTCTACTCTTATTCTGCATAACACTGTCCCCCCTGCCCCCCAGCAGTTAAACACCACTGCCAAAAGCTACCTTGCACTACATGGAAGGCATTACTGGGCTTACCTTAGAAACCAGGCTTGCTCTATAGGCAGCAAGTGCCTTTAGGTATTCTTTTTTGGCAGCTTCAGTTTTTCTTTTATATACCTATTAAAAGAGACCACAATTTCACTAACTCCCATTATGAAGATGTTTTTGCCAGACTGCTCTCAAAATCACTTGCAAAGAAACAAAACCCCATAGACTGAAAAGCCTGAAAACACTCGACTGTTAGATATGCTTTTATTCCCTGAAAGATCTAAATATTCTTGCAGGTGGTTATAGACTTCCAGGTCTACTTGGAAGACTTGGACCACAATTTATGTTGATTTATTGTGAATAAAACGCTGCTAGAGCAGCCAACTGTTAGACAGGACTACCTAGGCACACTTTTCCATCCCAGGAAATGATATTTTAATGACTCTTAAGTAACAGGGATATTAGAACACTGAGTATTTCAGATGCTAAAAAGTATATGCAGTAATATAAATCAGCAAAAAACGCCTATGCCATATTCTTTAAAACAAATACTGAACTATGAAAAAAAAAATAAAGGTGGTTCATAAAGCTTGGACAATTCCCTTCCCCCAAAGCCAGTATAAGAGAATGCATTGTGGTAAAAAAATGAGTAGTTAGGCAAAAATTAATTCATCTGTATTTCTAATCATCAGTAAATGTAGAGTTCACCTTCAAATCATGTTCATCATAATCTGTGAGGTCAGACTAAAAGTTTCTAGATGTATTTTACAAACAGGTATCATTCCCATCCTGCCAGAAAGTGTCCTACATGGAAATCCACTCTTCCACTGCAGCTTCCATGGACTCTTACTGGGAGCTGCATGGAATATCAACAGCCTAACAGACCCAAAGCATTTTTTTTTCCCCTCAATCCCTGTGTTGGAGTTACATGTATATAGAAGGAAGACTAACCCTCAAGGAAGAACAAAACATTCCGTGCCAAGTTTGAGCTGGAGATAACATTTCACAGCCAACGTCGTAATGAGCACAGAGGATTGCCTTCAAAGGTTGGAAATCAACAGGCTTTGTAACAAATTCATAAGGCAGATCAAAGGGAAATGGTAAATGTGCTGCACCTTCCCCTTTTCTAACTTCTGATTAATAGGAAACAAGAGCTTTGAAATAGGAATCATCAAAAGATGGGCTTAACAGGACTCTAGGACAACATCACCTGAGCTTTTCTACAAACTGCCCTTTAAAATTTAAAGACAAACACAGCCATTTAATACTATCTACTGGCTCTTAGAACAAAATGCTCTTTAGATGCTAGGTCTTTAGCAAGTTCAAAAACTAGTGTAGCTCTACAGAGGGAGGGGTAGGCACCAGCAAGTACCATGGTCCACTCAGAGCAGAAGTAGGAGGATTTTTGTACAAGGATTACTGTTTTAGTTGGTGAGACAACCTTCCATGCATTGTTTTACCTGTTTTTGTTCTTCTCCTAAACTGTCCCACATCGATGCCACTATTTTTGAAACCTCTCCAAACGTAGCATTTGGGTTCTGCCCTTTAATTGCAGCTTGTGTATCCCTGAAGAAAAGGGCATATGCTGACACTGGCTTTTGGGGCTCATTGGGATCTTTCTTTTTCTTCTTCTTTGGAGTCTTGGGCTTCTTGCCAGAATCTGGGGCAGCTCTTTTTTCTCCAGTAGCCTAAGACACAGTAATAACAAGAACAGTCAATATATCCATGAAATATGATTAATTCTGAAAAATTATTGACAGTCTGGCTTAATAATACAGGGAAAAAGCTACTATGTAGGCAACATTTTGGAGAGTCCTGTTGTGACAGCCTTTCTCCTACCAAACAGCACTTGGTCTCAGCTTATCTCACCAGATCTACTGGAACCAAATGCATTAATAGTTACTACTAATTGTAAGCATGGCTCAGAGAATCAAATCCTAGGAGCTTGCCCTAAAAATGACACCTCAATGCTAATTTGTGTTTTAAAAAATGAAGATTTAACCTCTACAACACATTTTGAATAGGCAAACTATTCCACCAAGATGTCGTTTCAGCAGTAGACTCAAAAGACAAGACCTTGGAGGCATTTCCTGATTCCCAGACTTAGACTGTCACCTTAGGCACAGGTCAGGGGTTAAAAAGCCCACCCTACAGGCACAAAGCAGCAGCAGCTCTGCAGTTTCTATCTACCTGCAGCAAACACCCCCTGTGCCCACCATCCATCTCCCCAGCAGCAGCACCTGAGGCACTGGTCCTGGGAACCCCTCGTGTCCTGCCCCCTCTCTTGTTGAGCTATGCACAGATTATTGCAACAAGGGGATAAAGTGGCTCTAAATACACCTCTCTGACAGTCATTTTGAAGACCCTGTACAATGATCTTTCCATATGCACAATTTCCATTAACTTAATGAGAAAACCTTTCGTGGAACAGTCTAAATTAGGCCCGTCAAATATGATGCTATAGTAACATTTGTGCTTGACTTTGTTGATCAAATTTTCCTTTTCTAACAGAGCTATTTGAAGCAAAATGTGAATTATCTAAACTTTCAGTAAGAAGAAAGCTTATTTTATCTCTATCTAAATGCACTGATGCCCCAGAGAATACCAAAATGGCACAACTGCCCAAAGCTGATGAGCAAAGAGATTCACCAGATCTACAAAATCCGAAATGAGTTATGAATGTATTAGATCAAATATATATGTTTATCCTTAAATTTATTTTTATGGAAACTTCTTAAGAAGCTAAAGAGCAAAGGAATCACTTTCTGCTATACTGTAACATTTGCATCTTATTTGACTGCTTTATAACTGAGAAGATACTGCCACATCCATGCAAAAACAGCACATAGACATGGAAAGCTCAGTCACTGCTGTGCCCAGGGTAACTTACTCTGTTGGATTCATCTGCATCTTCCTCATTGATAGAGCTGGATGGGGAAGGAGTGGCTGATTTACTCGCAGGAGGGGAGGGAGAAGTGTGTGGCAAATTAGTGCCTCCTAAATTCAGCCCCAGCTGCGCACTTAGCTGAGACTGGTTAATGGTGGTTAGCTGAGAAGGAGCCATAATTCCTGAATGAGCAGCATCAGTCATGTGGACAATAGATCTCATGATCAGAGAGTGGTCCTGGCGATACTGGGAAACCTGGGGGTGACTCGGGTCCTGAAAGAGATGGAAACATTATTTACTCATTTGCAGTTAGCATGTAGCGTCCTCAGGTCAAGGTATTCTCACAGGCTCCCAGAACTGGCCCTGTCAAATTGCAGCTTGGTTTACTTCATTTTACCATCATTAATTTGTAATAAATGCAGCAACAGTTACGGCACTTGCCCCAGACTTCACTTCTCCCCCACTTGTGGGTGGGGTTTTTTGTGGAGTGCAAATTGCATTTCCCCGTTTTTAAGCATTTCTTCTCTTGATGCAGTGTGAAATACCCACGTAAACAACTGGGAAGCAGCCTGACTGACAATATGGGGAAAACACTGCACCAGAGAAGACACAAACTGCTGTCAAACGCCGAAAGTAAACAAAGCAGGGCGGGGGATATGTATATATATATATATAGAGAAAAGCATCTTCCTTCACTGACATTCAATTATTCTTAGCTGTTACTAGTAATAGCAGTAGGTATAAACCAACCCTGTCTGAGAGGGATTTTAAACTTGTTTCAAACAAAGAACACTGCCCTGCCAGGTCTCGAGTGCAGACACTGCAGCAGGCTGGAGAACTGCTCGAGTAATCCTCAGCGCTCCCAAAAATCCTTGTTCACAAGGACCACACAAAACTACACATTTGTATCTTTAATCCAACAACCAAACACACGTGCAAGTAGCAAGCTATGTACCAATCACTGGCTTTATTCTTCTTGTGCTTCATGTCTTAGAAACTCAAGTGCTTGCATGGTTTTGTTTCTACTGTTTCTTGAGGGCAAGCTATGTCGTCTTCTATAGCTGCACAACACTCGCCACATTTGTAAATAAAAAGAAGTGAGACCCTGAAGGTAAAGTCAACTGGAATCTGCCTACAGATAACTCAGTTTTCTTATTTTTAACCACACGCAGATCAATACACAGGGAAGGAACATTTTAACAGAGAAGATTTTAAAAACAGTTATTAAGTGAAGAAAATAAATCGCTCACAAATTGCTCCCACAACCTGATTAATCTCTAGCCATTGTTTGAACAGACAGAAACATGAGAAATAAATTGAAGACTCTTTCATTATTAATAACCTAGATCACAATTAGTAGAGCAGGTGCAATGGTCCTTAATGAAATGACACAGAACAATCCAGCAATGCTGGGAGCCCTGCATACAGTCCACTGGACTTCCACAATGGACTCTGACCTTCCCCCTGCTCTCTTATTAAGTTTGGATAAGCCCAAAGCAGATTTCAAATAAAATCTGTGTCAGCAATGGAGGCAAGTTTAGCCCAAGTGACTTCCCTCTCACTGTTTAGGACTCTTCCCTCAGCAGAGGCAGTGGCTGTGTGCTCCTAAAGCCTCTTCTCAGATGGGGCAAGCGCAGCCATACAAGGAGCTGCTAGAGAAGATGCACACCCTGCCTCACCCATCTTAGGTACCAGTGCTGCAACACAATGCTTCCCTAGAGCAATAAATCATATTCATTCCCAATTTGGCATTCCTATGTCTCTCTGCTGAAGCCTATACAGAAAAAAGAAATCCTTTTTAGCATAAAAGTCCATGTAGTGCTGCACCTGGATGGAGGACAGATGAAGTTAACCCCACTAGCTTGTGATCCAGCTCCTATACAGCAGGTCTCACCCTCATTTTCCAAGCCATTGCCAGGTTGGCCCCTCATCCATACTGCACTATACTGCTTGTCCTCCTCCTAAATTCTGTTAACATTTTCAGTAAAGGAGCACAGATCCTTAGAGATGAAGGCATGTGCCAAAAGTAAGGCACTTGACACGGAGAGATCAAAACATCAGATTTATTGGCTGAAATACTCATTTGCCTCAGGGCACCTTTCTGTGAAAATTTACTACCATTAACCATACAGTCATTTTGATTGTGACTTGTACTGGCAGTGGCATCTGGAAGTCATTCAAAGTCTCCTGCAAAAGGATATCCCTTTCTGCATATTACTCTATTCATTTTAGTTTACAGATATTCTTGTAGGAAGAAACACTCTGCTGGTCATGTGAAGTGGAGATCATCAGCATGACCTTCTCTCATAGAAATTAACTTTCTTCCTTATTTTGCAGGCAGGACTTTCTTGGAGGTGTTCTACACGTTAAAGGCCAGGTTGTGTCCTCTCTTTGTTGTTACACAACACAGACCTTTCTGGCCTTTGCACCAAGGCAACAAAATGTGATGACATGGGTTACAAACCATTTACTCCAAGTCTTGTCATTTTGGTTGCATCTCTGATTTTATTGAGACTAAATTCTCTTGACTTGCACTGACCCAGAATCTAATTTTATATACAAGCCCATGAATTCTTAACTGTCCCTTTTTTTGACATTATTTGATGTTTGTGTGGTTTTTTACATCCACGTTATTTCGTTCCTGTCTTTCACTTCTGTATCTTTTCCTAATTTTTAAAGCTTTTTATTTTAAATCTTAAAAGCTCCAGTAAAAGCTAGAAGTGGAAACAACAATACTTTGCACCTGGCTCTCTAGCACCAAACAGATAAGACATACTATCAAAAAGAAAATATTCTCCATTATTTCCAGTCTCTCACCACTTACATCATATACCCATACGATAACACCAATATATTCTGCACTTAGAATTTAAATTATGTGGCTAATCAATACTAAAAAAAAAAAAAAAAATCATCAAGAAAGGAATAGGAATTTCATTTCATTTTTTGCATGGTGGGCCTCAACAACCTATGGTATTTAAAGAAGAGCTTTCAGACATGGAAGCATAAACCTTTTTTTAGGTTTACACAGTGGTTTGGCAAGTAGCAAGAAGGTAGGGGAGCTGGTCAATCACAGCATTTGTAGGTAGCTCCTCAGCAAATGAAATCTTGTAAGGAGAAATCAGGAAAACAACATTTTCACCAATTATCTTAACTCTTATTTTTTCCCATATACTACAAAGACCAATCCCGAACCAAAAGGATCAGCAGCATTTCGTTATGCATGGAATGTTTATCAAAGAAATGTTTAACAACAAAAATCAGGAGCACACATGGAGTAAAACATCCACATGACATCTTAATTATATTACTACACAAAATTGGAAAGCTCATGCATTCAAAACCATTTACTGAGAATACTGTGACAATTCTAGTGATTATCACAAGCTCTTTTACATAGACTTAACCAGAAGCACAAGAGATACACAAATATTATGAGCATACAGGATTTTTGTCATGTTCTGCAAAAACAACAGATTTGTTCTTTCTGACCAAAATTCATGAACTTCTCGAGTGGATAGAATCAAGTTTTGATTGAGCCTGATCTGCTTTACAGCCTTGAATGGGAGGTAGGCAAAACTCAACCACTAGTTTACTCAGCATGACAATCAAACAAGGGTATTATGTGTGAAATGGAAAACCAAAGAGAACTTGTGGGATTCCTCTGCAGACTGAAATGACTTTGTCTCAGATCTCTCTGAGTGCTACAAAAACCCCCTAAAGGCACAGAGACATGTCCTGAGAGGAATGCCAGCCACCTCTCTGGTCTCATGCATTATACACATGGATAAAAGCAGCAAAATATGGTCCAAAATGTTTCCCCCTTCACCAAACAACTTTAAGGTGACTGTATCTGTGCACATTGGCTTTATCACCCCTCTCTTGTACAGCTCAAATAGCACACGTGACAAAGACATTCACCAGTTGATGCAGAGAAGGCCTCACCAAAGGAACCATAAGGATGTCCACCCATCAAACTATCCTACTCTCAACTATTCTAATCTGCTTAGACAGTCATGCCAAAGCAGTCACATTTAGTCATATTGCCAAAGGACATGTCTCATGGCATATGCCATATAGAGAGCTTATTTTATTTTGATTTAAGTCCTCAAAGACTGATAAAATATCAGTTTTTCAACAGCCAGTGGAAAGCCAACAACATAGTAATAAGACTTGAAAAAAAAAAAAAAGGCACGTGTGAATGCTCAGGCTTTAATTTATACAGTATTATCAAAGGTGTTTTTCAAGAATTACTGTACTTGAGCCAGAAAAAGCAAAACACACCACTGAGTACTAGGGGAAAAATTAAGGTAATAAAAGATAGTTTGTTCTTCTGTTATCAACTCATTAAACATCCAGTAGTTAATGCAGCTAGAAATAGAGCTAGTATTTATCTTGACAAATAAATGCATCCAGACATTATACCAAGAGATGCCCTAATTTCCACTTATCCTGCATATTGAGGAATAATTCACATACAGTAGTTTTCTCCTGGATTTCTACCCTGTTATAATGTTAACCTCTAGGAATATTCAACATGATATTTAAAAATATAAGTAGGAAATGACTTTTGAGAACATTTTGAGTAGTATTGAAGTCTTGTTTAAAATCAATGTCTACAGCTTTCAATCATTTCAACGGGCAACACCTCCAGTCAGAGTCTCTCCAGCCACGTCAGGACGGAGCCCGTGGAAGTGCCTGGAGGAACATGCAGGGCTGGGATCTGACCCTGGCAGGAGCCACTGTTCTTAAGGGAAGTGAGAAATCTGCCAACAAAAATAACTATATAAACCCCAACTTTTCTGGTTATGCTCACTATGCCCTGGTTTCAGAAGTTGACTTAAAACATTACATATTCCGTTGCCTCAGGAATTCATCGCTGCCAACGTAACATAAGCTGATGTATTATTTTAAAGGATATATTTAAGTTGAAGCAAATGCACTGCAACGTAAAGAATGAAATCCTCATTTGTCCCTCTCTGTAAATTATTCCCTTTAACTTTTGAGCAAGCAGCATATGCCTAGAAAAGAATCCTCAATACTCTTTTTCTCCCCAAGTAAAGCGTAGATAAAAGAAGCCATTAATCTAAATTTTTTACAAGATTGGAATTCACTGCCAATCAAAACAAATCAAACTAACAGGATGCTTTTCTCTGTCAGAGATTAAATCCTTATTTAATAGAATACAAAGCAGTTGCACTCGGTCCTGCCACCACTGAAGGAGTGTCCTTCCTCTCCCTCCTCAGATACTGCCAGCAGTAATAGATCTGTCAAGCTGCAGCTATCAGAAGATCCACTACAAGCAGAAGCTTCTTTTCTCTGGCAATGAGAAAATTCCCATGTTTTGCTTCTTGTCTCTGCAGAAAAGGAAAACTTACCTAATTTAATTACCAAATAAAGGCTACAACAAACAGTACATGTCCATTCAGAAAAAAATGATGTCTGCAGTTGGGTCTAAAAGATGGGGTGGTGAGGGAAGGCTCACACACATTCTGCTGCCTGAGGAACATGAAGAGCACACCATTTCTTGGTCTGTGTGCTGCCCCAGTCCCTCTACATCAGAAATGAGGCTTTTCTCTTCACACAGAGCACATCAGCCAGAGAAGGGACACGTAGAGGAAGAAAAAACAACAAATCAAAAGGCACCCACAAACACCAGGGCCAACAAACCAAGATTTGTTCCTAGAAAGCGAGCAGCTATCGCAGAAGTTCTGGCAATCTCAGAGGTCTCTAGAAATCCATCTCCTGCTGTAGAAGTTTTTGACACGGCTGCAACCATCAAGTTAACAAAATGCTGCATTACACGGGGCAGAAATGTTAAAAGCTCACAGCTAGGCCAAAACCACACAAGCAACAAACTAAGAGACAAAGACTTTTGTCTGAAACGCTTCTAATTCTTCCCCAAGATGCCCCAACCCCTAGCATGGAGCACTCACTGTTGGGGAACTTGTTCCTACCTATTGACTTTCCTGTTACCCTGTAGATTCCTCATGCAAAACACAAAGTGGGCTCAAGGAGTAATGCTGCTTGGTTGCTTCAGTTGCTATTGAGTCGTCCTGCTCTGGAAAGGCTTCAGCTCTTGCAGATGGGCAGCATCAGAACCTTCCTATAGTCCTCCACCCACCCACAGTGGCCGCTACTGATGCTTTAGCATCATCTAATTCACAACTTCTTTTTTCATTTCATTTTTACACCATTTGTTAGAGGCATTTAAAAACAGATTCCTCCCTCTCTTCTCCCCAAACATCTACCATACTTGAAAGCATATTGAATCACACTCCTTTTGGACAAGGTACCCAACAGCATGATCACAATGCATGTGTGACTCAGATCACAGATCTGGGCTCTCATCTGATGAGTGTGTTGGCATGAGGAGCTTCTCTCGAAATTAGCACTACAAGCTTAGGTCTGCTGTATGCAAACAGCGAAGGCACATTGCAAACAAACCCCAGAGAGTCAAAATTAAGTCCCAGAATGTCAGATAAATCCTGTTAGCAGTTTTGTTACAACCCCTGCAACTACAGGTGCTTCAGCAACCAAATCAAAGGCGGACTTCAAAGGTCCTTATTATGCAGCAAGCAACGTGGGGAGAGACTGCAAGGAAGCATGACAACTAACAAACATTATCAAAGGTAACAAAAATTGTGCAAGGAATGGAGGGGGACAGACTTGGGGGTTACATGGCATTTGTTTGTTTAAAAATTGCTACAAGTGTCGGTACCTGTGTTCTGGGGGGGGAAGGTATTTTTAGTTGGGTTTTGGGCAGGGTTGGAGTTTTTCGTTTGGGTTTTCTCTGTTTGTTTGTTGTTGGCTTTTAAAGCAAATCAGAAAAGTAGGTCTCATTACCAGGGGCAGATATATATCTTTTTCCAGCTACCTGACAACATAGAATAATTTAAAACTCTGCAGAGACTTAGCATTTCTTTAGAGTTTGAGAACTTGCAGCGGAAGCTGAGGATTGGGTAAGCTGTTCGAGGGGAAACATGGGTGGTAACAGCAGGACTTTCAAAGGAAATTTTCAAATGACCCAAGAACAAGGGTGGTTGGACACAACAAAGCCTTTGGCCAGGTACAACGGATCCAGACCAGTTACAGCTTCCGACCATTTGGTTGCCTTAAGAAAGCAGCACCTGATTTTTAAGTTTAAACTCAGGACACAGAATATTTTAAAGACATGGCCCAGGCCTAAAGCACAGCTGGTGTTCATGGTCATATACATCCACGTCCCATCTGAGTTCAGCTTTTAGGAATATCAGGGATCAGCCTCTGCCTCAAATCCTGCCAGCTTTCCCAGCGTGGTGTATAATTTTCCACACTCCCATATAGCACCTAACAATAATTTCTGGAGCTGATGGATCTTGATTCAGGCATTATTAATACTAAATAGTCACAGTCTTTTTTTCCTCAACAGTTCTGCCAATGACACTGTCTCTCTTCTTTCATGCAGAAGTCCCTCATGTATCTTGATAGGTAACAGCCTACTTGAATATTTTGATTTTTTTTTTAGCACCTGTGGTACCTGCTGTTCAGATGGGTGCCTTTGGCACCTGCTGCCACTGGTTCCTATGGACAGGTCCTTTCTCGTGGTCACTAGCAGCTGCCTATTTTTAAAAAGAAAACCAGCATACATTTCCTTCTCCAACCCTAACAGCTCATTAACAGATGGCCCATTGTGTCTGTCTCGATGAGAAAGGAGGGAAGAGCATGTCTCTTCAGAAAAATGACTATATTATCCACACCGAGCACTACAATGTCATTGAGGACAGGAAAATCTACACACTATTAACACTGTATTATTTAGTACATCATCAGGCTGGCACTTTCTTCATCTCAGGTTCAAGTCATAGCACGGAGCTCCTGTGCAGAAGCCACTGCTGGCTGTTGGCTCCAGGGTTTATTGTCCACCTTCCTCAGAGGCCCCATGACCTGGGTAACTAAAGAGGTAACTAAAAAACTCTAAGAGGTAACTAAAAAACTATAAACCAATAAACCAACTTAATTATAAACCAATTAAAAACCCCCCAAAACATTCAAAACCAAAAAAACCCCCACCAAACATACCGTTGTCAAGATTCTGGGTATGGCCAAGGGTCACCAACCCGAGCCACCAGAGCACTGATTTGGTGTCACTTCATCTGGAGATGGATTTGTCTGGGTACCACAAACCACTGAGAACAGTGGTGATAAAAGCTACAATTTCTGCTGGGAAAACCCAACACAAACCAGCCCAACGCTGTTGATTTCAAACCTGAGTTTAGCAATCCATCATAGCAATCAAAGGAAAAATAGAAATAAGAAAACTCTGGAGATAATCTCTCTTTCTAGGAAGAATAGCTGCTTCTCCTGTAAGTGAACAACTATAGCCTTCAGGAATCAGTTGTATGTTTTGTATCAAAGATGACAATAAACACGTTCATAACAATAACAAGGGCTTGTTTTAATAGACTGTTCCAGGCGTTAAACATATTAATGACCCATGAAGTAACTGTTTCATCTGCAACACATTAAACAACGTTGTTATAACGTTGCATTAATTGAAAACCCACTCCATGCTCTCTAGAAAGGAGATTACAGACTGGCTATTAAAGGAGAGATTCCCAAATAAGTTTCTTTGTGAAGGAAAATTAAACATATAAATTACAGGCACGCAGTCAGGTGAGTAGGGAAATAACAGTCTTCTGCTAATTTTAAAGCAACTTTTTTTAGCTTTTATTCTTGCAGTCTTCTGTTAATCTATTCATTTAAAGTTCATTAGTATTCTGGGAATTTAAATTACTAAAAAGATTTAGACCTTTAAGTAAAAGGCACCACTGTTCTGAAACATTAATAATATTTCTGTTTTATGCAGCCTTTTATAAGCTCAAATTTGCAACTCAGCTCTTTAAAGCCACATCATTGAGCTGTTTATTAAAAAAGTCTCTTCTTGAAATAAAAGCAATAGTCACCATCATGCCTTTGATTTGAGCACAGTGCCACTCCTAAGGAGTAATGTAATTAAAGACGAGCGTATTCCACTATGAATTAGCCTTATCTGTGCAGGATCCTGAATGCACTGACAGCACTGCAATAATTATAAAATATAAACAGGCTCCAATCTTCATCAAACAGGAAACACATTTTCTCTGGCTGCATAAGTAATATGGGGAGCAATATATGTAAAATTATCAGTCTGGTTTTGTAACATCTGTACTTTCTGGAATAAAAGGAAAAAATCAGGCTGAAAAGAGACAATTATTTTACTGTCTGTTTCTTAGCTATCAGAAAGAGAATTTTGAAATTCATCAAAGCTAACCTTCTGTTATGTACAACAGGCTAAGCTGAAAAGAATGTTAACAAGTTCAATTTTCATTCAATCAGCACTACTGCTCTCTGAAATGTTTCATTGCAGGAAAGAAATAAAAATAATCTATATGGTAATTATGAGGATGAATCCCCCAGTAACTTTCAGTTACATGAAAGGTCAGTTCTATTCAAGATATTTTATCAGTCCCCTGCACATACTCCTGTCCTGTCATTTTAAATCTGAACAGCATTTTATTTTCCCATTTACAGCTACCTGCAGAATTAAGTACTTAAGCCAAATAAGAAAAAAAAAAAAAAAGAAAAAAGAAGGAAAAAAAAAAGAAATGTTGAATGCTGGCAAAGGCTATAATAGCATGGAGATAAATCGTTCAGCTGCTCTCTCTCAAGCCTCTGGGGCTGCAGATTTTTCTTCTCCTGGTGCACTGTGGGTATTCAAAACTTGTTCAACATGATTTCATTTCATTTCAGGCACTGCCTGAGAAAACTAAATTACAGAATCAATCATACAGAAGGTCAGAGTGAGACTTCATTACAAGTATTGCATGCTTGCATGAATATCTTTCATTTATGACTGACCCAATATGTCACAATAGCTGTCTAGTAAAAATAATCCACTTTCTGAAATTGATGTACTACTGATGTCAATGCTACTCAGCAGGCTGGGCAGATTATAGAGAGGTGTTAAAAAAAGGAACCCTCGGGAGCACAAGTTGTAGTTTTATAGAATTGCCACAGTTTGCAGATTAAAATAATTTTTCTATGGGCAGCTCAACAAAAACCGGAGCATTAATATAAAATAGCGGGGGTTGATTTTTAATGAGGATATTGCTGTTGATTTCCACTTCTTTATATTCAAGTATTTATAGGGATAATATCTGCATCACGCAAATCCAGACAGTCTTTGAAGTCAAATGTACAGCAACACTCCATTTTTCAGTGACTCAGTTTTGAACATCAGGGGTTTATTTGCATATTATTAAAATATTAAAATTAATCAAACTGCCTCCATTTTATCTCCTCTTTTTCTTGCCATTGTCTGTTTTTAAACGTAGAAAAATGCCGTTAAGTAAGATAAATGTGCTGTGTTTATTGGCAATAATAATGAAGTTAATCAGCTCTGTGACAAATTGTCACTCTTTCCATATTATGGATATCTTAATAGCACAAACAACTGTTAACTCATCAATACGACCTTTTAATAATTGCTAGGCCACGTTTATGCTGAGAATAAATA
>VYZX01007293.1:140566-160518 GCA_013401335.1 Brachypteracias leptosomus | reverse complement strand
AATGTTAAAAAGACAATTTTTTCTTTTTTTTTTTTTTTTTTTTCCATTTGGTCTTCCTGTGGGAAATCTGGGAGACAGTTGCAGAAGTATTAGGAGGTAGCTCGCCAACTCCTACCCTAAGGGAGACATAGGAAAACCTTGACATAACCTATTTTTAACCATGCCTCTGGCGATTCTGCATTCAAGTTTATAGGTGAACATGTCAGGTAGTGCAGAGAAAAAAGCCAAAGACACACAGTATTAATCATAATTCTGTCCAAGCCCATTTTATTTTTTCAACATTTGTGATTTAAAATCTCATGACGTTTCTTCAAGGTGAAATTCTTCTCCTGGACTTTCCAACAGTGCAAGACTACATTTATCTAAATTAAATATTGCTTACAGTAAAGCTCTCCAATGCTGCACAAGACAACCAATAAACTCAATGCAGTTCCTATGAAAATAATTTAAGTTTGCATTCAGCTAAAGAAGCTTTAGTGACTAGCAATACACTATTAATACAGCCTTTAAATAAGACTATCCCAGTATCGCTGGATAAGAACATTGTTCTGTAAGTGTATACGAACATCATAATTATTTTACAACCCCATCTTTAGTTCTTTCAGATATAGTAAATTCAATTGACCATGAAATGAAATTTCATAGTCAAAATGCCTCCTTTACATTTTTTTATTGCTGCAATAAAGTTTTTATAGCTCCAAGGCAAGGTAATTCATGAAATGTCTAATTTAAAGATGAATTCTAATATTATTAATAAATATTTACCAGTTTAATAAAGTGCACATTTTTCACATAAAACACGATATAATGTTTTCATTTTCTATTTTTGAAATACAGATTAACTGCTGGAAAATCTGACTGCTAAAGAGCGTTACGGGAGTCCAGGGGAAATGTAAGTGAGGACCCTCTGTTTGTGTTTTTAGACTTCCTAAAGCTACCCAGCATTTATGAGCAGAAGAGAAAAGGACTATTGACCAGAACACAATGGCAGGGGCCACTCCACCTCACAGGATAAAACAAACCAAGCAGTTGTGGGGAAGCATCTGACACACGAACCTCGCTGTGTGGCTCCTCCATAGGAAATCCTACACATGAACCTCACTGTGTGGCTCCTCCAAATGAAATCATACAATTCCCAATCAATTCTCTGCAGCAAAACCATACATAAGTTCCCAGCCCATAGCTCTGAGCTGGCAATCATCCTAGGAAATGTCACTGGACTACTGGGGTCAGAAGGCATGGAACTGCTCTAGATCTTCTCTTTGACCTATATGAGAACAAACTCTTACCACTGCAGTCAAGGTAAATGATGCCATTAATTTCTACATTGCACAGTCTAGAAAAAAAGGGAACAGATGCAAGGCCCCTCATTCTGTGAGAGAAGAGGCAAGAGCTGTCTAACCAGGAGGCCTCTTCTGGTCAAAAATGGTAAGGTAAGAACATCTACTCACACAAGAATCACATGCAGTGAATGCATGCAAAACTAAAAGGCACAACTGGGTGCAGGTTACAAAGCACCTGGTAACATTGAGGGGATCCTCATACAGGTAACACAACACTGATCCAGCCCATATTTATTACATATTTGTGAGCAGGTTCCATTGTACTCATTGTACACGTGCTCCACCACTTGAGGTTTCAGGTGTAACATTGGTGACTCCAAGGTTTTACTAACCTGGTCTTACCTCCTTCCACCCAACATTCCAGTGCACACAAAATCCCAAGCAAAATGGGATCTGAAAAGAACCATCATATCCTTCAAGGCCTGTTTTACACAGTCCCTGCTTTGTATCTACAAAACTACTGAATTCTGCACCTCCTAAGTAGTATTCTGTATTAGTGCTCACTACTCTTCATCACATCCAAGGAAATAATACAATTTGCCGTGAAGCCTGCAGAATTCCAGAGAAATATTTGCTGCGTGTTGATCTGCAAATCTTTAATTAATTTTTGCTTGCCAGAATAATAAAAAAGAAAAAAAAGATCTACATGAAATTGTAACATGACAACACGACCTTTATTACAGTCCAGCAGTAAATCTCTATTTTCACTACATCAAGTTTAGCAAAAGGTCCTATATAAAGCAGCTAATCAGAAAAAAATACAGTTGATGTAAAATATCTGTTCAAGCTAAATATTCACTCTGTCTTCCATATGCAATACAGAAACTAATTATAATTGTAACCATGGAGTTTAAAATGCTAAGTATGATAAACTGACTCGCAGCTGCGTCTCATCTCGGCGAGGATGAATGTTACTGCACAGAGCTCAGAGAAGCCCAAGCTGGGAGATCCCCCAAAGCTGAAAAGAACATGGAAACTGCCCTGTAGACCCTGCCACAGCCATACAGGGTCTGGAGAAGACTCCACACAGTTTGGGTTGTTCCAATTGACAGGATGATCACTGGAATTCTCCTATAAGTCTCTGTCACTCAGCCCTTTCTCATACCCAGATCATCCTTCCCCATTCCACAGGGCTTGGAAACAGCCCCAAAACTGGAGAACAGGCTCAACCTGCCCCAGCCTCTAGGATCAACAAGAGCACTGGACAGAACCAAGTCTTTTTATTGCTCCTTATTTCTGAGTATGGTCATGGTAGTACATCCCTATCGCTTCTACTACGAGTTTAAAAAAAAACCAAAATAACTTTCCATGTATAAAGACTTAGCTCATGGAATATATAGAATATAGGGAAATGTATTCTTTTTCCTGCTAGCATGCTGTGTCTGCCTCCTTTCCTGAGCTACTCTCCACACTGCACTTCCAAACTCTCCTGATGGCTGTCAGATGCAGGACCTATACCTGAAATACAGACAAGCAGTGTCTTCTACACTACAAGCTGCAGCTCCCTGACCAACACAAAGGTCTTTCAACTCTTGATGCCAGTGTCAACTGCGTAACACATTTTTGAACTTCAGCAGCACTTGGGATGCACATGATACCAATGGAAACGGGCTTCTAAGTCCATTCCAAAAACTCAAATTCCGTGTTTATGAAGCCTGACCTCTTCTTCACAGGAGACGTGTTCACCCAGAACAGCATTGCACTGTACATTACATCTTCCTGAATCCACCATTATTAAATCCTTCACCATTTGCCAACTGCCTTAGGGAACTGAATAATAGCATATCATCATTGGCTGTGTAACACTCACAACACGTGTCATCATTCACACACAATTCTCCTGCACACGATACAGAGCACTGGCAAACGCTTGGTCAGGCTGCACTACCAAGAAATCCTACAGATCTTCTGAGGGGTCAATTAAAACAGAGATGACACAAATCAACATTACTCTGCTTTGACAGACAGTATTGGGCAACAGCAACACACAAAGAACTGGACCTACCATATGTAGCCCGTTGCTGTGGATGATGCCATCTTGCTCCACGAGATTTCGGGATATTGTGATAGAGGGAAGATCCAAGCTCTGGGGGGGAAACTGAGGTGTAAATTCATTTCCTTGTGCCGGCAGCTGGTCACCAAGGCCCTGGAAGGGCAGCAGTATATCTGCCATCCCCAGGGCAGGGTCTGACTCGGGCGGGGGGGTAATGGGTGGGATTTCGAACTCCTCGTCCCCGAGGCTCGGCGTATGGAATGTCTGCTAGAAGAGGACAGGACAAGGCAAACCACGTTAGGGCACATTGCTCTCAGCAACCACCTCCGGACCTGCAGCCCACATCTTGTTTGGTTCTCACATACAAACTCCACAGGCAACAAAATTTTAAAGTTTCATATTCTGAAGAGGTTTGTGGATCATTCTGATTAAAGATTTAAGTCTCATTATCATATGGCTTTAATGGAGTATCAGTATTAACAGTTTTTTAATGCGTACTTAATTAGCAACATCTGTCTTTGTTGTTAGCCTGAGTATCAGCTACATTGGATTTGGCTGTATAACAAATTGCCACTTTATTGATATGTTAGTAAAAAAGCACAAACAGCTTACATTACTCTCATGCTTCATAAAATGCCAACGATTCTGTAGCACACACACAACATTAATTCAGTGCTGACCATTCCACATCTTTTGTTTCCTTTTTACCCACTAGTAAACATGAAATATTGTAACTCTGGTCTTTTCTTCCTTTCCTTTTCCATCCCAAAAGTACAATGCACCCTGTTAAATACGGGTTGTAATTTGGAGGAGAGACACGTAGAAAAGCTTCCAGTGCTTTCCAGAGCAGCTTTGTTTGAACAGTAGGTTTGTTACGAACTGAACACCTGTTAAGATGCCTTGAGCAAAACATTTACTGCCAGCTATCTTCAGGGTTTGTGCACGTTCGTACGTGTGCATGTGTCTGTCAAAGATAATCTTAATTCAAGGAGAGGCTGTAGTTGGCTTCAATGTTGCTGACTTGTATTTGGGAAACAAACGAGCTATGCTTATTCAAATTTCTTGCAAGTTAAATGAACTTTTGTATATTATTTCAGCTCCGCTGCTACTCAATAATAGAAATTCAGCGCTTGAAATTAGGCCATTTTAAATGTACCCAAATCAGGACTGTCTTGATCAAATTGGGTAGTTGGCAATCCTAAAATAGGCACTCTTGTCTTGATCTGGACACGCAAGGCTGCCCTGGGATTGGTGTGTTTGCATTAGCTCAGGATTTGAATGGTGGGGGGATGGACGGAATTGTTTTATGTATTATTTACATTGTTTGAAAGAGTGACTTAATGCCAGTTAATTTAAAAATGATATGTTCAGTGAAAGATCTCATTAACTGCTGCAAATTGTCATCCTTCAAATTGTTAATGATGATATAAATTAATAAGCGCTCGAGAGAAGATGGAAAGTGAAACACAAGGAAAACCTTTGCTCGCATATAGAACCTGTCAGCTGTCATTATGGGTCTCCCACCAGAAATGATGAGGTCCCAGATTGCTGCAGTCTCTGCCCAGACTCTCCACCCAGCTCTCGCTCCAACTGCAAGACTGCAGCTTAATTCTGGATGGGAAGGCTGGGCCTGGGTTAGGGGGACGTTTCACTTCCCTGCTGCTGCACTACAAAAGGTGTGAATTTTCCTTCCCGTGGACCCCGTAGGTCACAAACACAAAGGATGGATTGGCCAGGAGAAGTGGTTGGCTAATGAACATAACCCTATGGCTGCATTTGCAGTTATTTTGGCACTAATGTGGTCTAGTAACAGATGCAACTGTAATTTGTGACTCATTTGCTACCCCATTACTGCTTAATGAAATCTAACATATCACATTAACAATACGGATAAACACTCATTCTTGATATGTGGCATTTGGCTGTTTTCATTACCACTGTAATTAACACTTGAAATATTATTTCAATAAATATTTAAGGTGCTTTAAAATGGCTTGTAGTAATCATGACATAGAGACAGAAAACATAAAGCAAACGTGTGGCTTCTAAGCCTGAATGTGCTCTAGGATTACACTCTTAAGGCATTATTTACAGGAATAAAATGGGCTCCTAGTGCAGCAGTGCTCAGGCCCAAAATCATAGCAAGAAAGCTACGTTCATGTTAATGTAAAAACACTATAATTAAACACGTTGTAAGGCAGCAATTGCAAACTTAGGTTCATGCTTTAATGTGAGCTCTTACAATTGTATTTTTATTCCTTGTTCAAGCACAAGGGTTCAGTGAAATCAGTATTATTATAGTATACTATATATAGTATGTTTGAATCTCTCCTTTCTTGACATATTTATGAGATAGCAATACTTAGAACTGCATCTTTCCCCCCGCATCTAACAGAGTAACTCTAGGACAGCTGTATAAATATATAACACAGCTAGATAATAAGACAATATTTGACTTAGAAAAGTAGCATTCATCTTAATACTTACTACAAATGGGAAAGTAAAAATCAACACCTTAACATTCTTTAAATGTCAATTTAATTCTCACAATATAACTTGTCTAAATAAATATATTTATTTTTAAAAAAAACAAACAAAAAACAACGTACCTAAGGTTGAGGATAAAATAGATGTAATCTAAGAAGAAAGCAAGCCCCTCAGTGAAGTAGTCTTAAATCCAAATCACTGGGCTATTCAGCCTGTAAAAGGAGCCTGAATAGTATGCAATTTGGGTTTGCAGAAAAGGTGCTGTTATGACCAAAAGATGGTGCAACATTTGTGGGATTTATCTTACCAATCGCATTTTTTAAAGTTATTAACTTTTCAAATATTTATATCTTACACAATTTAAAAAAAAACAACCCACAACTGTGTGCATGGTTAAATGCCATCTGTACTGAAATGTTCAAAACATTTGTTCCTTTTGATAAAAATGCAAATCTGGAGAACTGTTGTATCAACATATAACAGCCAATGTCTGACACGGTGAATTATCACAGCTGGAATTAAATTGTCTCTGAACAGCTGCTGGCAGCAGAGCTTTCATCAATGTTTGATTCAAATGTAGGAAAGAAATTCTACAGAAAGAAACATCATGTTGTCATTACAGATGGGGTTTGTGTTCATTATCACAAATAACACTGGAGCTAGTGCCAAACAATATTCCCTTATCTAAGCAGTCTTGCTGGGTAAAAAGAGATGGTGACCATTGTACAAATGATTCATAAAATACAACTCTTCAATTCTAACTTTCACATTTATTGTCACACCTTTCTGCTTATTTTCCCCACGATCACTATTTTAATTAAAAGTGCACAAGAATCCCTCCAGCTGAATCACTGCTCTTGACACGTCAAATCAAGGCTGCCCAGTTTTGGAGCTTTTCCTCACGTTGGGAAGATCATTCACAGCACACACCCTACATAAATACTTGGGGTTTGTTGTTCTCCATATTGCTCTGCACATTGCACAGTGCCTCTTGCACTGCCCATCCTTCCCTCTGGAATAAGAGCTGTTGGGTTTTACTGAGGAGTGTTTCTCTCTGGAGCTGGGGTCAGTGTCACCATGTTGATGGTCTATCATCTGGCTCTAAGGCCACCCCACTGGAACAAACACATGGAGACTGGAGCTGCCACACCTTTCCCCTGCTCCCATCCTCAAACACATCACCCCCACAACCCAGCCTGGCCCCTGCTTTTGTCCTTGATCCTGAGCTGAAGTTCCCTTTATGCAGCACACACACTTCAGGCAACAAAGTTGGGTTGGGTTTTCTAACTTATGGCAGTATTAAGAAGCCAAATTAAAATGTTTATATCTATAACAGAAATTAGCACATTAGGTAGTAACGACTATTACTAAGCTTGCTCTCAAAGTGTACCCCTATTGTGCTTTTTATTTGTTTCCTTCTGTTCATATTTTCTTTCATACATAAAGCAGATTTGTTTCTATTGACATGCTATGTAAGTAACAGCCTTATGGACAGCTAAATTGACTAGTAATGGAGAGCTGTCAGGTTATTTTCTTTCTCATTAAAGTCTTTATTTTGTGCTCCATAAAACACACAGAAATTCGGCACTTCACTCTTCATCCATTCAAAGTCTGTAAAATTATCACAGCAAACAGCAGAATATGAGCACAGATAAAAAAGGAAAACATTTACCTCATTTGCAGCGAGAAATGCATTGTTTGCCTCTGCCATGTTCATGTAGTTGTTATTGTTTCCAAACTGAAAGAAATATAAATATTTAGATTTTAATGCATGCCACAATAAACTTTTCTTTATCCTATCGTTGGCATGGGAAAAGTTGAAAGAAAAAACAACACAAAAAACCCAACAAAACCAAAACAACAAACAGATCAGATGTAATTTTGCAGATGTTCTTTGAAGTCAGAACTCGATTGGATTCAACACTATTATTATTATTACATACTCTGTATCCCCAAGGTCTTACATGGAAGATATCCAAGTATATATCTCTTCAGCTTTCTCTGTACATGTAGCAAAGCCACTCCACAGAGCTAGAGGTGACTTTGGAAATCAAGTGTCCATTAGAAAGAGACTGTTCTCCAGGAAAGACATTTCAACTCTACTATATCTTTCCTGACGTGCATTATGGTATTTCTGCTGCTGATCCTGATCCGGAGGATTGCTGCAGCTACAAGTAGCTAGAATATTATTATTCCAAGTAGACCTGGTTTTAAACAGATGAAGGTCAATAAGGGGAAGAATGAGAATCTGCAGCGTTGTTCTTAGAAGTCCCGTTCTCTTCACCAAATTAAAAAGTCAAACAACTCCCCTTTGTCTATCCCTCATTCCAGCTGAGGTCCCACGCCCCCAGTGAACATGAACACCAAAAGATTTTGCAAATCAGAGGAACTGTATCCCAGGGAAGCCTTGAGATGTACCCAGGGTGGAGGGGACCGAGCGCCCACGTGCTCCCACCGAGGTGCAACTCCCCTTGCAAACGAGAGATCTGGAAGGATCCTCTCAGATGCCAAAGTCCTCTCCTCCAAATCCTCAAGCATGAACATTTGTTGAAGAAGAGAAGTACTTTTTCTTTTACAGACTGATCATGAAAAAGAAAGATATTACCAGCATTTGGCTGGTTGGCACTTGGTGTGCCCTTAAATGGCCCTTCCAGAGGCAGGTAGTCAGGTGACTATTTCTGCCCGTGTTCCCTGAGCAGGCAGGTGCCTGGAGTCCTTGCCTGTTCTGCACCTACCACTAAAACACTGAATCACAGGCTTTCACATTGCCACATTTCTATTACCCAGCACAGCACACACTGCAAAGTAAGGTATCAAGTGATGGAAAAGTCCCTGTGCTGTCCTGCAACGCCCTGTCACATCACTGCTGCTAAAGCCACACTAAGCATTCTTCCCCTAACTCCCACCTTTGGGTTCTGTACACATTTATTATTCCAGGAAGGCTTTGTTTTATCTCGCCAGGTTTTGGTGGACCTGCTCCACCCCAAACCACAACAGCAAAGACCATCACCAGCACCATAAGTGACTGAGGATGGGTAATCATGCACTTGCACGGGCTCTTCTACCCAACCAAGAATGTCTGTTGTGCTTTCAGAGCAGCTGAACCTGTCCTGAAAGGAAACCAAACTTTGCTCCAGCTCAATTTGCTGCTGCAGTACTCGGTGCCTGGCTGGTTTTTGCAGGAAAGTGTTTCTGATCCTGACTCTCTCCAGCTCCTCCAGCATCCTAGAGCAGTGGAGAGGTCAGAGAAAGGCTCTTTCCCTGAAAAATCAAAAATCCATTTCTGAAAATAAGACCAAAAGTTAAAAGCAAAAAAAAAAAAAAAAAAAAAAAAAAAAAAAAAAAAAAAAAAAAAGAAGAGGAAACTCTAGTGATAGAGGATGAAAAAAGGAAGATGGAAAAAAAGAATGGGAGCCTCATGTACCTGATGAATTATCTGACTGACAAAAGAGGACATCAACAATATCAGAAGACAATCCTGGGGATGAAGGAATAGGAGATGAAATTCCTCATTCTGAAGTATGAAATTCTGTTTGTGTACTTAACACCCTGAATCTTTCAACCTATAACACATGTTAAGCAACAGAGGCCTTAACACAATATGTAGGCTGCCTCGTAGCTATTAAAACTCTGTTATCCCCAGCTATGCAGATACTCAAGCAATGTCATCCATTTTTTAAAAGCCCAGATGTCACCCATTTTTGGAGATTAAAAAATTCAAGTAAAGTTTCACATTCAAATGCCTGTCTTGGCACATAAGGATGTGTGTGTGTGTGTGTGGATTTGTCACACAAAGACAGAGTACTTCAGCTCAACAGCCAGATCGACAGGATAAGTTTTTTCATGGCAGTTAGTGGCAAACTAAGAAGGATTTACATAAAAAACTCACATGTCTCCAACAGAGCTGCTCTTTCTACAGTTACAAAAAAACCCATGAAATCAAGTTTTCAAATGATACCCAAGTGCAAAGTTACAACAGGCGAGTGCAGCTCTAAGAGTGGATAAATAAGTGGGAACAAACCCCATCCTATTTTCATGAGCTCAGCATCCTCCAGTGCCTCACAATGGCAATGGAGGCCACTTCTACCTTCCAGAGTCAAGTTCTACATTTGGTCTGCACGTATTCCTCACACCACAGCCACTGCTGCTCTGATGGCCAAGGGTCTGTCTTCCTTTTGGCTTTATTCAAGTAAAACAAAGGGGAAGTGACAACAGTTTCCCATTTTATTAAGGCTGTGGAATGTCAAAAGCTAAAGGTTACAAGTACATATCCTTAGATTCATTCTATTACTGGGCTACCATATTTAAGACCCTGACTCAGGCACTGATGTCAGAACCTGGCGTATTTAGTCATTAGTATGGATCACAAAAAATATTATTTAAATTTATTTTTTGTCTCCGAATTAGAAATCCATTGAAGGCACACAGCAATTATCAGTGAGTATTTCTAAGATTAAACTTCCTTATTATCTAATGGTACCTATAACAACAAAAGAAAATAAAATGGTTATTATCTTAAGGACCTAAACAATTCAAAAAACAAATTAAGCTTAGAGTGAAATAAGAACTGGGTTAGAAATCCTCTTCTGAACAGTTAGTCTGCGAATGTAATTACTGAAGAAACTACAGCTAATCAGCTGTGAATTGTATCCATTAATTAGTATTTGCCCTGGAGAAATGAGAAAAATCAGTAACAATGTTAACACTGCAATGCACTGATGAGTACTGAAACACAGGGCCCTCAGCATTTAGTCAAGCAGGTGGCTCCAATGGTCCAAGTAATTTAAAAAGCTCTCACCTGAAGTGCAGAGCTGGAATTACAAAGCACTTCTTGCATATCTTTGTATCTATATAAGGCTATAATTAATGGCTTTTAATTTAGAAACACTTTGTGATCAGCTGGGAACAGTTATAAATCTTTCTAAATAGAACAAGGGGTTCTCGTCTATTTTAGTAAAATAATTTGGGAAAGATGTTTTTCTGTGAAATGACTCTGGTTGCAGTCAACACTTCTCCCTTTATTTTCTAAAGGATCCCTTCCTCACACCCCTCATCACCACCTCAGAGCATTGCTGTAGTTGTCAGGAGGTGAGATCCAGCAGTTTGTCCTGCCCAGGTACCCTCCTGGGGGGTCCCACCTGTTGGCTTTCCCTGGGACAGAAGGAGAGTCAGATGTAGCACCTAGTCCACCTATCTTTTTGTTCTGGGCTGGCATTAGGGACACTTTGCAAACGACCTAGTGAGGTTTTCCATAAGCTTTTGCACCTAAAGATCCCAGAGCAGCCTCACTCCGTAACTACAACACAGTAAAATCTTTCCAGCTTCCTTTGGCAACACGTATCAGTGCATTACAAACTGTTTCCTTGGATTTCAGGAGTTCAACAAACCCCAGTTTAAGTTTTGATAAATACACCAAGCATCAGTACCACAAGTTGCTGCCACAGCAAAGCAAAGGAACCCACGTGCATATGCTGATCTCATGAAACAGATTGCAAACCAAACCTCTTCTGAATTTGTGGTGAACCACAGCTTTCATTCTTCATGCAAATCACTGCATTAAAACCATGACCATTCAGTCCCCTCTGCTTTTCTGCTGCAAGGGCACTCCTATCTTGTCCCTGCTGAAAGCTGTAAGAACTGATGTGAGGACTGTAATAAGAGAGACTTAGTTTGCTAACTAATAGCACCATAAAGAACGTCAAGAAAATAGATTATCTCTAAAATAGCTTGTTGAAACCCTTCTCCTAGCTTTGACTACCAGACCCAAAGCCCAACATCCAGCCCTACTCCTCCTTTCCAGGACGGGTGCAGATTTGCCATGCTAAGGAAATTCACACACTCTATTCCCCAACACGTGCCTTAATGAAGACTTTAATGTCCCTGCCTGGGACAGGGGGTATAAAACCTGCATCCCTCCCTCACTCACCCCTATGAACTGCATGTTTTCATAGGCTAGACATGATGGTAACTGTTTGCAAATCAAGAGATGAGCCACTTGGAATGAGCACAGCCCCACTTGGGTTTCCGAGCTACCCTTTGCACTCATCAGAGCTCAAAAATTGGTTGGTTATGAGCCTCGTGAATGATTAAGAAAATCTGATATGAAGAATGTCACAGAAAACCTTGGCAGTTTAGGGTAAATATCAGTGATTAAATGTCCACAGAGTCTGAATTCCTACTGAAAAAAAATCTCCAAGGTTAAATAGCGGCTACTGTCTGGGCTCTTCCTTTCCAACTGTGATGGGTCAAAAGCCACAACAAATAAAACAAGCAAAACTGCAATATGAGAAAAAATGTGAAAAGTAAAGCAAATAACTAATTTTCAAGGTATTGCAGACACACAGAATAACATTTTGAACCTATAAAATTTAATGGGAGTTTTGCTACTGATTTTAATGGAGAGATTATTTCACTTACAGCATTCAGTCATTAGTATTTATTACAACTTCTTACATTTCTGTCTTTAAATCAACTCAATTGTGGTGCAACTCTCATCTGAAAAACATTGGAACTCACACCCACTACTCATTTCCTAAAAAGTGCAAATTCAGAAATACATAAAGTCACTTAAAACCAGACATAGAGGAGCCCAGACTTTCATCTCAGCATCTCAATGGAACAGAAATGAATTTTAAAAATCTAGTACTTTTATGCTCAACAGTAAAATCCATCAGGCAAATACATTAATTACAAATAATTATTTTTATAATATTGCTGTTTAATTTAATTGTGCAATCACAAGGAAGAAGAACCCATTGGAAGGGGTGTTGTTCCAGCACAGAATACCACCAAAAGCATGGAATGTGAATAAATGTCTCAAATGAAAAATTCAAACAAAATATATCCAGAGCAGGAATGAAACACATTTTATCATCTTCTCATAACCAAACCAGACACCTCTATATTGCATAAAAAGAATGATTGCTATTCTGTACTCAAAGACTACGTATCATCTATCTGAGAGTAAGTTCTAAAATTTAATAGTTACTATAGAATCCGCTCCCTCTCCTCTTTTTTTTATTAAAGCCTTATCCCAGCCCTTACTGCAAAGCAGAATTCAGACTTGGCTATGACACTAGCAGTCCTTTCATAATGACTAGTTAATGTTGAGTCAAAATGCACATTTAAAGCATCTTGGGATAGTTTCACCAGTCAGAATTCTCACTGCCTTGATGCTCAACTCCTGCCTGCAGAACAAGTTCTACACTAGTTCTACTCACAGCACCACAACCATCCACATGTATTTTAGATAGCTACACATCCAAACTATCACTTCTGATTCCAATTTATTGCTTATGGAAAATGGCAGCCTCAACTGATCCCATTCCCAGTAGTTCTGCAATAAAAACAGAAGCCTTATTTTTAAAAATTAGGCCATTATTAAAATAATTTTTACGATGTGAGCATGCTCATAATTTTATATAGAATAATATCTACTTGCGCAAATATATATTATGGCAAGGATCTCAGTCCTATCTTCATATTTGGCAAATTAATTCCTCTGAGGTTACACTATCCTTACGAGGAAAAAGAAAGATAATGATCCCAAAAGATGTAATTACAGACCAAAACTAAATTACTTTGCAGGTCTAAGTACTGTATCTTAATAATTTCACCGGAGAACATCTTCACTGCGTTTGGGCAGATTTGATTTTGCTGCCTGACCAATAATTACAGCTCTGGCAAATACAATGTCTGATAAGGACATCAATTAAGAATGAGCATTGTGTTATTTAAAAAAAAAAAAAAAATTCATCATGTTCACAGCCTGTCTGATTGAATGAAATGCCAAATTAAATTAATGGAGATTGCTAAGTCTAGCTGGCTGGTGGGGAACCATGCAGAAAGTGGGACAGCATAGACAATAAACTGTCTGTAATTAAAAGATGAGAAGCTGGACTAATGCTACTTCAGCCTGATTACTCCAAACAAAACAATATACACTAAAATTATTCTGGCAACAGAAGTAGATGGAGTAGGAGGAGGATTGGGAGAGGGGGGTTTTTTCTTGATTTTTTTTAAAATAATATCAACCATCACCATCTATGAACAGCAGTTTCCTCACCAGACGTATTAAATTAAATATTCGGATTTTTTTTCTCATCAGGAAACAATTTATTTTCTCAATGAGCATAAAAAATAACAGATGAGAATTCTTCAATCATTTCTGATCTAGATGGATATCCAGCTAATCTCTGTAGAAGCTTTACTTTTAACTATGATGTGTTCATAGCAGGAGCAGAGTGTTCTTTTCTGGAAGAGCAAGTCCTCCATGACAGTTGCAATACTTCAGAAGCAGTAGGTGGCATTAATATTATTTTATAAAATGCAAATATTCTATTTTATTTTTGCCACTAGAAACAACGAGGCAGATTATAGCAGCTGGTTCATGGATGCAATACCACTGAAGTTGTTCGGAATTTATATTGTAACAAGGGAATAAAGCAACTTTTAAACCCTGAATTTTAACACCTTGTAAATAAAGAAGGAATTTTATCTCAGAGGAATGCAAACCGGTATCCTTGACTTTGATGCTATTTAGCTACCCCCAGTTTCCTGCACTCCTTTGGCAGGATGCTAATATCTGGAAAGAAACAGCACGTGCTGCCAGACACAAGAGCTGTTATTTGCCACAGACAACAGGCAGCTACTGGAGGTTCAGGACTGGGAACCAGCATGTAGAGAAGAGGGAGGGTTGGCCCAGATGCAGCCAAGAGGCTCCCATTTGGGTCAGCCTTTCAGCACATGTCAGCCAGCAGATAACGTCCCCCACTTCCAGCACTGCTCCAACCGCTACGTGCGGCTCTGCCCCAGGGTACGTGCACAGAGACGAGGCTTTTGTCAGCTAAAGAGACTTGGTTTTGAGGAATTTCATGAAGTACTGGACTACTAGGTCACGTGTATTATATGTGCCAAGTTTATAATTGAACCTTTCCATTCATATTCTCACAGCAAATTTACAATTAGTGATCGTTATTGTATGATAGCACAATAGAAATCAGCTTTCGGAGAGGGATTACAGTATTAGTCTCTTTTTTACAGTAGATAATATCTTCTGGAAGTGGATTCATTTCCTGTTAAGTTCTGCCTACAAATTTTCTAGGAAAGATTTTCATGTACATATTAAAAGTTAGTGTTAACCTTGGTGATTCAGGCCAACAAAACTTACTACACGACGCTGATTTCTCTCCATTTCTCCCACATCAGGATTCTCTAACACACCATGTCAAGATCCTGAAATCGTCAGGAGGAAATTCAAGCCCCACTGAAGAGTTCCAATAGGGAATTTCACACCAGAAAGCTTTATTTGCTTAAGAACACATGGCTGATGAGCAACTAGCCAACAACGGGCAGGAGCACAAAATGTTAAAATAAACCTAAGAACCCAGTTTTGCAGGCACGTCCCCAATGCTGAATTTTAACCGAATGAATAATCTCATTAAGGGCTCATTAATTGCTGAATCTGCACATAAGTATCTGTACAACCATACATTTGACAGTCTTGATATTTAAAATCCTAAAAGCCTTTATGTTAAGGGACAATTCAGATTCCACTTCTGAAGTCTTAAACATCTGTCACATTAATTGTTGTATACTTGTTTATATATCTGTGGCCATGCATGGATATATGTATGCACACACATACTCTACTCCCTGCTTAGAGGAAAAAAAAAAAATCCCAGTGGGATAAAATATTTCAGCGAGATCCTAAAGGAAAAATAGACATTTATATTTTATTCATATATCCTCAAATCTCCATCAGACACACTCTTAGTGTATCTGCAGATAGTACAGATTGAAAAGTTTTAGGAGAGCAATTAGAATGAAAATATTTGAAGTTACTTTCAGCCAGCAAATAAAAACTTTGACAATAACAATAAAAAGCACTGACTTAATCTCTCTAATTCCAGCCAAACTCTTTAATATGAACTCCTTGAGTGAATCCCATGGCCAAAAGCAGTAACTGAAAGATATTTTGCAAAGTGCGATACTGTGTGAGTCTTAGAAACAATAATGAAAAGAATATTTAACGGTCTCATGTTAGGCATATTCAGATCTCTTAAGAAGGATATAGTCTAGAAATGTTTTTAGATGCAGAAATTAACATTCTATGAATATGCACAGTGTTATTCTGTTGACTGACAGTCAAGGCAATTCGACATATACCAGATTTTTAATGCTACTTATTCCATCTGTAAATGCATCGATATTAAAAGGTGTCCCAAAGTACAGTCCTGTTCTTAATATTGATATAAGATTAGGTGATATAAAATTAGTCTGAATCTTGAAAGTTCTCTCCAAGACAAACATACCAAATATTTTGCTTTCACATGTTCAAAGAGTTTCAATTGACCACTTGGGCTCTTTCTAGACAAGAATGGATTTCCCATTCTGCCCACATTGCCTTCGAAGGTAGTAAAGTGGAGAATCAAACATGGGTTCTACACATACTAAGACTCCATTTCCTCTGTACAAGGCTAATACAAATATCAAACTTAGAGCAACCCATTAAGTTTGACACAAAAAAAGACTCCTCAAGATCTACAGATGTTGCTTCAAAGAGTTCTAAATTATGTTCACTATCATCACACCCTGTTGTTGCCTGGAGCTTAACATATGGGAAGAGACAAAACGTTAGATAAACCCATTCAGTAACAAAGCCAAGGAGAGGCCACTGGAGTGTATATATTTGTTTAAAAATATATGAATATTTAAAGAAATATTTTCTTGGTCTTCTAACCTAGAGATGTGTGTGGTGAGGAACAATTTTTGTGGTCATGAGCACGTGCTTGTTGCTGGAGTAAACTAGATTAGACATAAGTGTCATGGAAGGCACGTGCTGCTAAAATGCCATAAGAACTTACAAGACCAGGTCTTTTGTTTATACACGTATTTTTCTACAACTTTGTAGCAATTTGGGTTCCACGTGAGAAAGGCCTTCTCAAATATGCAGTTTCACAGCATCCATTCAATATATGTATTTTACAAGCTACGTATCTCTAAGCAGTTCAAATAAGATCTTATTTTTGATGACATCAGAGGACAGATGGCAGTAAAATTCTGCTTTTATCCAGAACTGCTCTAAAGAACTGAAGCACAACTGCTCCCTTCCCACTGCCCTTTGAAGGTCTAGAAACATCTCTATTCTCTAGGACATTTACCAATGGAAGAACTTCAAGCTCTCAGAATGGCCTCAACATGGACATGTGGTACTGCAAGAAAGACCCACACCAAGTCTGTAGACCTGGTTCTGGGGCTGCCCCTCCAACAGACCTTCCCAAGCCCCTCTGGGCTGTGAGAGGAACACGGATGTTGGCACCTGGGGCCATGACTTGTACCTTGCTTGGGGACAGGAGAGCTCCAGCACCCGTGGGACCTGAAAGCTGGAAAGGGTCTGAGAGCACCAGGCTCCCTTCTGCCCTAATACACCAAGGTCTGTATGAAGGGTCCTTCTCTAGCTCCCCCTCAGCAGGGGTATAAGAGAACTCTAGACCCCTTTTTGAGTATTCTTTTACCCCCAACAGCTTATTCTTAACTGCTCTAAGCATAGTGTTATATGTTATAAGTATAGTGTTATATGGTTTACAGTGTTTCTGCTTTGGGGTTTGGTTTTGTTTGGGTTTCTTATTTTTTTTTGGGGGGGTGGAGGAACACATAAACACAGAACTGCTTTAGTCATATGAACATTTCAGTTCTATTTTCCTCCTCGAGGCATTAAGTTCATACAACCAAGGTGTTAATCATGTCTCCCCCCCAACCCCCCATTTATTTTATATAAACTGTCTAAGCATTGAATCTAAGCATTTCCTAACATAATGACAGCATTTTAGTCTTAGAATCCCAGGAAATAGTTTTATATCACTATATTCAAGATTATTGTAACATTTTCTCACATGAATTTAAAGTGATGTGATTATACTGCAATTGGGCTGTAAGTAGCTTTTCTTAGAATCTTATATCAAATTTCACTCACTCCAGTGAAAATTGTAAATTCCATCCTAGACTCCGATTCAGCTTTACTACACTAACAAATTATATCAAGTTGTAAATATAAAATTGGTAAAGAAAGGGTGAGGCAGATGTAGACATTTTATAATAATCATAATGGAGGGTCAGTCAGGACACTTTCAGGCTACAATCAGTACATGAATAAAATCTTAAAGATCCCAACTTTCACTCATGTTGATACCATGGGTTCCTTGATTTTTTCTGAAATTAAATACTTCCCACTTTAGAAATACTAATCAGAATAAAATAGAAAAAGCAGTATTTTTTTTTTTGAAGTCTACATGAACTCTACTTCATTCTATGCAAGGCTGTACAGAGCTAGCTGGCTATTGAAAGGAGCTTGTAGATGGAACTCTGTCCTTAATACACACATGTCCACATGAGAAAGAGACAAAAGCCACGCAGAAGCTCCACACCAGCTCCAGCACTAGGGTCAGTGATGGTGCCCTCAACTGCAGCAACAGGCAATGCCCTTGGAAAACTGGGAAGCACAGATGAGGCTTGAGGATTTCATGGGCTACAGCCTCATAAGAACAGGGGGTGTAGAAGAAGGTGATTGACAGGCATAAGATTTGGGATTTTTTTGTCAGGTGAAGATGTTTCCCAAATTGGAAAAATTCAGTGTGCCAATCTAATCTAGATTATAAAATTCAGGCACATAACACATTGCTTCCTCCTCTTTCTTCATCTTACGTCAACCTTCAACCTGGAGGATTTCTCCACTATTTTGAGCTGGGACTGGATGACAAATCCCAGAGCACGGAGGCCTCCAGAGAGTCTTCAGCAACAACTAACTTTATTTAAACATGCAAGATTGAATTGGATGCAATGCTCTGCAATAACAGTAGAGGAGAGTTAAATTTAAGAGTGGAATAATCCCTCATGCTATCTTGTATTCCTAATTTATGCCACTGAGACTAATCAGGCTTAATTTATCTATCTTTAGCTTCCCACTGTTTCATTCCAACCTAAAGGCAACGTTTTGGGCAGCAGAAACTTTATTTTGTAGGTGAGTAACCTACTTTAATTGCATTTTCATCCATTACTAGAGTCTAGCATTTTCTTCACTTAATTGGGTCACTGTTTTTCTTCTTGTAAGTGGGCACAGAAATTACTTGTGATATCGATTGCAGCCCCTGAGGTTCTGCTGAGAGTTGAGGACACAAAAAGGGTACACAGCAAATTCCATTTATGAGGAGTGACATGAATAAAGTTCCACTCAAACCCTTCACTCCCAGTAATAAATAAACCCCAAAATTACAACGTCAAAATATTGAAATCATATATTAAGCAAATTAATGCCTGTTAAGGAAAGCAGGTTGCTCTCTTCATAATCTTACTTCAAATGTAACCTGACCAACAGCCTCACACATGCAGGGTGGAAATGTCTGGCAGCATATGAAAGCCACTCAAGTCTTCAGGTGATCTGCAGCACTGATGTTTCAAAATACTAATGATTAATTAGCATTAGAATTAAGTGCATCTCAAAAAGCAGACCAGGCATCTCAGGAATGTAATTTCTCCTCAGTTTTCACATGCTGTAGAAAAACCCATTTTTTTCAATATAAGACTAAAAAGGGTAATAAAATCTCTCTTGAATAGTTAAGTACTACCCTTTATGTCCTGATGCAATAAGCTTTAGCTTTGATACATTCAAATATCTTGAGGCAAGTACAAGAGGCACCAGATCTTAGTGGCATTTCTGCTGCCAGGCTGCTCCACAACTCACACTCTGAAAATATTCTCCTACTTAGTGGACTTGAGACAATTCCGTGTTTTATGCCATTCACACCAAAGATGTGCAAGAAGCTGAATGCTGCTTAGTTGAATTTAAAATAATCAGCTTTAGCTTTAGTATGAATTCAAACTAGATGTATGAGTTAGATGTAATCTCTTAAACTTTCTTTGTCTGAATGTCTGAACATTGACTATGCAAGATATTCCCAGGAATACCTGTTAATTACAAGCCATGTTAATAATGGGAGGTCAAAAGGGAAAAGTTGCAATCTTATATTCATGTAGTACTCTTCAGTTTTCCTTATCAGCTGATGGCATGATGGGGATCTGAGCTCTACAGAAACATTTCTTAAGCTGCCTCTGGAACAGTATTTTTGATACAG
>VYZX01007293.1:125566-135566 GCA_013401335.1 Brachypteracias leptosomus | reverse complement strand
CCTAATTATGTAGCTACAACACGGACCGATGCCAAGTTTAATTTTTAAGGAACGCTGTGGACACGCAGCCATATACAAAATGTCAGGAACATTAAACTATAATATAAAAGCTTTATTATTGATTTTGCAAAGCTCAAACAACACTCATGTTTATGAAACTGCTTCCCCTGCACCTGAAGAGAAGGATCGTTCTAAAATCCACCATTTCTGCAGAATCCTCAGTAAACACCAACCAAATGCAATTTTTTCTAGGTCTGTTCAGCTCTGCTAATAGTTACTGTTTGCACAACTGTAACTAAGTACATTACCAACTAGTTGTTCAATCTATATAAATTTAAGAAACACACATTGCCAAGGAGTGACTCATATATCAGTCTATTATATGCTACAGAGCTGACTGTATTAAACAAATCACTTTCCCTACAGCTGAAGAATAGAAGCTATATACAGAGCAGAGGTTATTGTCTAATTTAAATCTTGGCTCCCTTCCCAGAGCTGTACAAGATTCCAATTTGTGGAAATGTTACTCTCTGCTACTGCCAGAAAGGCTACAGAAAATGGTATTGGGTGCCTTCCAGAAATATGTCTGCAAAATGCCAATCAACAAGTCACTAAAGATTAACAGTATGACTGTACCAAATTAATTTAAATTATAGAAACATATGGCTAGGATGTTTGCACTGCACTTAACACAACACCTGCTTCACAAACAGCTAAGTTTCCTTCCACGGGATAAAATAATATATGTCAAACACCTTGAACCTGAGTCCTGTGAGTGGGGGGAGAAAAAAAATAAATTAGTTAATAAACAGTAACCAGAGGTTACCACTATTCGCTTCAAGCCACCATTTTGCAACAGTTAGATACCAGATTTATTTCAAATTTGACACCAACCCGGATTAAACAGTCTTTTCCCATACTAGAAAAGGCAATTAGTAATGACAGTAATCAAGAAAAAGAGATGAAAGGAACAAATATCTTTATATTCCATTTTAGAAATCAAAAATTCCAGAGTTGATTTTGCTAAAAAACTTCCAGTCTTGTAACAGTCCTTCAAACAAAGTGTTATTGTGTCTTCTCCCTCTCTCTCTAATGGTGACACTCTTAAGAAAAAGCTACTTCTGGAAGGCTCTATAAGGCTCATGAAAAGTTAAAGGACTAATAATCACACATCAAAAGTAAAATATTGTATATTTCCTTGATGAGGTTTTCCATTATTTTTGTAAAACTCCTTATATACGATCGTGTCATCAAAGAAAGAAATAATAAAAAATTAAAAAACTCAGTGACAGTCTCAGAAATATTTACAGAGCAGCATGTGCCATATTTCAGCTAAAGAGGAAGGGAGCTGCTTTATGTTTCTCTCCACTGCTTTTCTATTATTGCCTAGCTAATGGAAATACATCAAACAAATGTTGTACAAGAGCAATAAATATTAAAGTTGACCTATCCATCTGGAAGAAATGAGAACAATACTGCTCACTTTTAGCCCAAATATGACACTGACAAATGAAGCTCTGAGATTCCATCACACTTTCAGCAACCTGGGCTAAGCGCCCACCACGTGACTCCTGTACCAGCAATTTTCTCCATTCATCTTCATTAGGCAGTCACTTGACCTGCCTCCTAACATCCCTGTCAAATTTGAACCTTCAGGGGGCTTGTTGTACTTTCTAACAACGTACTCCAAGGGCTCTATTCCCTTTTGGAAGCAAGCTCAGATGTACATGAAAGAATATAGGAGCCATTTCTTCTGGAGAGAGAGCCATCAGATGCCAGCCCTGATTACAAAGGGAGATGGCAGCAGGAACAACAGTGCTCTTACAGCCCAGCACCACCAAGGCAGCCTGGCAGAAAGCACAGTGGGCACAGCAACCACCCTTTGGGCCATCAGGAGGCAATTACCCATTCAAATGAGAATGTAGACAACCTCTTGCCACCAACGGAACACCCTCCTCTGCCTCCCTCCACCGCTGCACCACAGCCCCAGCATTCTTAACCCAACATAATAAGAGTGCTTCATCACATTAGCAGTTTTACATTACATCCCCATTATTTTCTTTTTCAACAGGATAATAATAACAGCGCAGATTTGATTATTCTATGATGGTGAAAAAGAATACCAATTCAATGGGAATGTGCCACTATAATAAAAAGCTCCTAACAGGATTCTTAGAGACCTCCTAGAAAGACGATTTATAACTTTATGATCACTTAGGGAAATCTGAAAGGCTAAAGACACTGCAAAGCATCAAGCTTTTGACATTAAAACTATCTCAGGCATTTATGCAATTGCAGTACCTTCCTTGGGGTAGATCTATAATGTTTATCTGAAAAACATCTGATGTATTGACTCTGTTTTTCTATTGCACATAGGCGCTTATCTGGCTTCTTTCAAAGAAGTCTTTAGAATTATAAATATTGTAGACTGTCATGGTAATGTAGCAATTAAAATACACCCACATAGATTTCTTTTAGGCAGTAAGTTCTTCAACCCTTTTTCATGCTGATCAGGTCTTACATGAGTGGTTCCATACAGCTGCTAAGCACACCAGGGACTTACTCATCCAGGAAAACATTACTGAATGCAAGTAAAGACTGCAGAATCAAACAGAAAATACATACCTAGGATACAGAGGTAAGATGGATTTCACTGGGATCACCAGAAAATGACCAGAGACTTCTTTTATACAAAACAAATAGAGTCCTTTCATGAACAGATACATCAGTCATGGTAAGTTGGATTTGTAGCACTGAAATTTTTACTTTTCTTTCTCAAATCATTTAAAATGTTTCCAACTTCAAGGGAAAACACAGAACATCTTATTTTCTGACATTATTTTATAGCGTTCTACAAATATTAGAAACTACGCTGAAATATTGAAAACATTTCCAAGGGTGTGAATAAGAACAATTATTAACAGATGTGCAATTTAAAACCAAGACCTGGCATAGGTACATTTATGGTAGGTACATGAATTTCTTGTCTCCAGAACTCATTACAGGTAGTAACTAAGTAATGGATGATAATGTGGTGTGCTTCCCCACACAGCATAAGGAATGCTTGTCTAGGAGCTGGAGCGCTGACCTGAGCTGCTTTTTAATCACAACTATATGTTCTTACATCAGCAATAGAGCAATCCCACAACGTGGAGCAGCAGGTTTTGGGTACAAACGGACATGTGAGCAATCCCGACTGGGTGGCTCTGGCCAGGGTGTGAGCAGCAGACCTTGAAGCCTGCCAGCAGACCTTGGGGCCTGTTGATAGAAACACACAAAGGACAATGGACTATGTGTAGTAAAAGAAAGAACTTGGCCGTGGTGCAACAAGAAAGAAGATGCTGAAGAAGGAACTAAGTGCCGAGTCTGCGGTTCGTGGACAGTGATGTTTGCCCAATCGGGACTTGTTGTTCAGTGCTTGGACAAAGCTATTGTACCAATCAGAGTTATGCTTTAGGTGCATGATCAGTGCTAAAACGTACATAACCAGCGAGCTTTGGGCTAATACATTTGGCAGTGCTTGGATTACATTAGTCCGTGTGGGCCTTGTCCACTGATCCCCCACACGACAATCCCTGGCAACATTTTCATCAGGCTGTTACAAGACAATGGACAATTCACAAGAAAGCCAACGGTGGCATTAGGTTCCACCTGAGCCAAAACAGTGTCACACTGTATTAGTATTATCTGCATTAGTATCTGTATTATCTGTGACTGCAAACACCTCTACTGACACACACTGAGCCTCTCTTTGGAAGGGAAAAAGTGGGTTCTCTCCTACTGGCTTGTCTGAGACAAGGCCCTCTGCAAGTGCAAATTCTGCCACCTTTCCTTCACTGAGAACATAGGCCTTGGACAATTTCTTTGTATGAATAGATTCTTCTCAAGAATGAACGAATGTCTCTGCGATGACAGAGATTACAAAACTTCACAAGTGGTTTTTTCCTGTGTGGTTCAGTCTGCAGCTGCTGCAGATTGTTGATTCTCCACATAAAGCAACTTGGAAAGATCAGCTTGTAGATCCACTGGTTCTCAAAATCAGCCACATCATTATCTACCAAGTCTCTTTGTCTGAGGTGACTTCTTCCAAAAGATTAATATCAAGTTCATAATGAAACCAACTGCTCTAAACTCAGTCTCTGGTTACAAGATGACAATGACTTTCCAGTATTTTACTGAATTAATTCCTGAATGAAGCCTGATTCCAACAGGACTAAATCAATAGTTTTTCTAAGGTTAGGAGCTAGAAAAATCAAAACACTAAACAAGGAAAAAGAGAGGCCTGAGGCAGTTTTCAAGGAACTTGTTGGAAAAGAATACAAGTGAGAGAGAGATCTCAGCACAGCCTCAAAGACAACCCTAGGTATAGGAAGAGATATAATGTTACGTGAAAGTCTAAGAAGGTGAGTCAGAAAAACTACCCTTAGGTCTAACAAGACCCAATTAAGGAAAAATAAAAGCAATTATTTCATGTGCTTCCAAGAAGCCATGCATACATATAGGGAGAATCCCTATAAGCTAGAGTTAACTCCAAGCAAACAACAGACATTCCAAGAAGTAGAGCTGAATAGGAAGCGAAGCAGATTTTCACCTCAGCTGATATTTGCTGTGGAATGTCTCATCAAAAGTGATGATGATGTGTTATGATAATGTCAGCTGTACCATCACCATCATCTGTCATGCCAGAATTACTCTATGGCTCTTGATGATGAAGTGGCTCTTCAATTTTCCAAGACTGAGTGACACCGCAGCAACCTGCAAAAGTATTTGCTAAACAACAACAACAACAAAATAAATAAAAGCAGCAAAAATTCTCTATAGCTGGAGTTAGGCTGTGCACACATTAGTGCAGTATTCTATCTGGAATTAGCCTTTCTCTGGGCAGATGCCTCAGTAAGCAGCTGTACCTTGACAAGCAGGCAACTCATCTTAAATTTCATTAACTTTTCTTCTACGTTAGTTTCTTAACTTTATTCCGACTGCCCTTTCAAATGCAGTTCAGTGGTGAACTCTATCATTTATAGCACAGCATTGTTTGTGTCGAGCCTTTGCAGCAGGGTTATCACTACAGGTTAATGGATTTGTGTTCTGAGAAGCCATGATTAGAGCAGGTTTACCAAGTGACCCGTGTGCTGCATTATACAGGGAAAAACATATCCAGCAGCACGATTGTTATCAACCGTCAGAAGAGATATGAGAGCAGAGACAGCACCAAACCCAGATGGGTTTATTACTCTATATAGGAGCTGCGCAGCGGTTGAATTTGACACGCACAAATTGCTGAAGTGAAGATTTGCAAAATAACAGGATCTATCAATGCTAATGGCTTAGTTTAGAAAATGATGGGCAGGATTTCAAGCACAGCATGAATATGTATTTAAAATATTCCTGGCGCTTTAATGGACATTTTCATTAGCGGAGGTTCTGACAATGGCAGGAATCTGAAATTTCATACAAGGTGTGAAATTATTACAGTAATTCCACAAAATTCAAAGAGAGGGATTCTTACTGTCAGAGAAGACATTAAGACCTTTGAACTCCCCTCCCAATACAGCTACTCCAGTCAAAAGAAGTCAAGCACAAATAAAGGAATAAGTTTTCATAAAGGCTTTGTAAGTTTTCTGAACTCTTGTGTAAAACTTTTCAAGCACTCTTCTGTACAAAGTAGCAAAAAACTGAAGCTGTCGTGGCTTTTCTCTTCCTCTTTTTCATTGCTATACACAAGCTGACATCAAGGAGAAAAAAAATGCAGAAAACTCATTTATATTTTAAGTGGGCTATAGAACTGCTTGCTGCACTGGAAGGGCATCTGAAATAGTGATTAGGACAGCATTTAACAGTAACTATAACATTAAAAAGAATAAGTAGCACATTCAAGGTAGAAGGCCAAGTAATCACCTAGTGAACTGGAACACTTGCTGTCAGAACAGGCGGCACATACGACGCAGGCGACTTTCCGACCATCACATATGCAGAGGTGCAGCCTCCCCTTGTTCAGAATTGTGCTTTTACACATTGATTCTCTTACCCAATAACAGCAAGACTGCACCGTGATACTGAACCCACTCAGTTATGAAATGTGCATCAACAAAAAAAAGCTTGCAAGGAAAGGCTTCAATGCACAGGTTCAAAATCCAAGCACTTCATAGCATCGTGCCTACGAAGTCATTGACTTTCATGAGAGCTTTACTTAGCACGCTCCCAGCTCCTGCAAAGGAAAGAACTCTTTCCAAGTGAAGTTCAGGGCTTGAAACAACTTGGGCTTTAGGGAAGAGTGATTTCTGATGGTCTACATCAGGCTCATTCATAGGTATGGCTCTAGAGAAGCTCAGATGTTGACAGTTCTTTGCCCACTATTTTGACTACTTGCAGGCAGGCACTTGGTGATGTATTCCACACACACAGCTTCTAGGGTCTGTGCAACTGAGTCCCAACTATGATCCTTCAGAATTCAAGTTCCCTTTTTTTTTCCTCACCAATAATCAGCCCTGAAGCACCAAACCAGTTATTTAAGTTTATTACACTTAAACAAAAATGAAAAACAAACAAACAAAACCCCCTCCACCCTGCTTTCCTTCAGAGGCAGCAATATATTTGCAACTGACACATGTTGTCCTCGGGATATAATTTCATTGAGCACCTCTTCCTCATTATTGTAGTAGCTTAATCTGCCTTAGTTCTTGTTACAGCTTGTTTAAAGTGTTCTGATAGATTTTTTCCTACCTAGCACCTATTACAGTGGCTATAATACTTCTGACATAACAAGCTGTGCTAGGAGTTGCTGATGACCATTTCCAGGACAGTGCCACTGAAATACCATTTTCAGTAATGCTCCTAACAGCACTTTTTTTAGAGGGAGCTGATCAAAAGGTGCTAGAAAAGGTCCTTTGTCCCTTGAACACTCTGTTAACGTGGAATTTGACTGTTGTCTCCACACAGCACCAGCTTTGAATCAAAACAGCTGCTTATGACTTGCCAAGACAATAACTCCTTGAAGCACCATCTTCCAGATTTTCTGATGGGAACCTCAGTTACAATGAAATAATGATCTCTGGGATAACAATAATGACTCCAAAATAATCATCTCTGTGAAATGCTGAAAGACTGAGCTTTTAGATGACTGTCCTACCTCCTGCTGTTACCACAGTCAGACAAAGTGCCCTAAAGGCTGTATTTCCAAAGCCTGGAAGTTGCCATACCACTGGGTAATGCACTAACCATCACTTGCTCAATACTGATAGAACTCAGCCCATTCCACTGACGTGCTTTCAGCATTCTGTTCCAGAGAACATTAAACTCATTTCTGCAGTGAAGATGGTAAGTACTGTCTACAGAAGAGCATCATCTTACATAGAACCAACTATGTTAAAAACCCAAAACAATCGTGACTAACAGAGAATTCTGGCACTGGCTGAACTGAAGCACCAACCATACCAACTATTTGTTACCCAAACATGCACAAGCTAAAAACATCCTGCAACTAAGAAACCAGGAAACTTTATTTTCAAAATTTCAGATGCCACAAATAAGCTTGATACAAAAAAAAGCAGTATTTTGAATGCCAAGAAAAGAACTGACATCTACAATGGGATGTAGAACACACATTTTTCAGTAAAACATTCATAAACATTACATTTTTTACAGGGCTTAGTGTATTTTGAAGTCTGTATAAGAAAAAAAATATAAGCAGAAGTTTTGATTTTGAAAGGGTCATGTCTTTTACTACTTAAGCAAATAGCTATCAGTTCAGATATCTTTATTTTGGAGGAAATTAAGTTGCACCTTATTGGATGTAAGGTCTGCTCCTGAAAGCAGAAGAGAAAATTAAGAGCACCTGAACAATGTCCACTCCAAGTAAAAACACTTCACTAAAATTACAAATACCCTATAGAAAACTCTATGTAACTTTGCTAACTTAAATCCATATGTCTACGTATGCTCATTTGGAGCTTTTTTTAAACAATGGTATGTGTCATTTAAGTTAGAATCAAATCTGAAAGTGTCTCTATCCCTGAGCAATAACCAACAGGAACATATTCCTGTGAATTTTTTATTTTTCTGGCACAAGGAGTTATTCTCACATCTGTTAGGGCTGATTTGGAATCACTACTCTTGGAAGACAGATTCTTGTATTTATTTCTTGAACATGATTCCCTGAAGAGTTAGAGAGGCTCAGAGACACAAATGGGGTAACCTAGGAAAACCCAACCTGTGCCAACGTGCCAGGGGAAAGAGTTTTAATGGTAGAGCACAACCTCCTGACCCAGGGAGCTGTAACCAGCCTGGGGACTTGTACTGATTATAGTCCAATGCAGCTTTTAACTTCTTCCCTGGAAGCCACTGATACACGTCACAGTCTCAAGGGAGTTACCTCTAGGTTTCTGGATCTTACTAGGAAACATCCACTAGGAAAGGGAGGATGAAATTACAGCTAAGAAAAGATAGGTACAATTCCTTCTTCTGCCACCCGAGTCTGCATGAGCCTGACCAAGCTACTTAACTTCTCTGTAACTCTTGGCCCTGCTAATGAATTTTCTAGCACCACAGAGCATAGATTTTAGGTAATAGCAAAATATAAGCAGGAAAACTTAAAGGATGGTTGTGCCAAAAGCAAAGAGAATAAGCCAAAAGCACTAAAATCTTTCTAAGCATAAAGGATAAATCAGGCTGCAAAATGTAATCAACAGGTCAACTGTTAATATCTGGTTTGGTATCAAATTAAGCTGGCAGAAAAAAGTGCTAATATTCATACAGGCTTTATTTACAGAAATTTGCTGATTACAAAATAATTACTTTTAGTTGCTTCTACTTCTGTTGTGCAATGTTTGTTAGACAACCAAAACCCACAACAGAAAGCCATGGGCTTACAAGGTTGAGTTAAGATGTAGTAGTCTCTGCAGAGATACCCTGGCATTTGTTTGCCCCTCACATGTAACAGGGCCACATCTAAAACACAAAGTCCCTTTTCACTGGTTTAGGTCTAGGTCTGCAAAACACTGTCCTTTGATGCTTGCCTGCACAGAACTTGGAGGCATCTGACTTCAACCACAGAGGCTACAGCATCAGCTAAAAGCAGGAATCACAATTGTATGGTTCCTCTTTGATCTAGGTCTTATCAAGCTGTGGTCTTCTCCCCACCAGGCTTTCTGGAAAACAGTGCTGCTGTTGGACAACTGTAGAAACAGGAACTTTTTCTAGATAGAAACTCTTCTGAGGAAAAATTGCAGGTTCCTGTGGGCTTTAGGAAAAAGAGTACCAAAGCAGAGATTTTTAAAGCTCATACTTTTGGATTCAGACACTCTCTGTCTAGACGTCAGCTTTACACACTAGGGTATAAACTTCTAAACCACTCAGGTTTCTAAATGACAGAAATATTATGTGCTGAATTAGTTCTTGGCACTACAGCATCACAGAATGAAACAGCCACTCACAAGAAGTGACTGATGGATTTTATTTGGGTAACTCATCTGACTGACACAACTTCAGACTTCTTTTTTTTAACTTCGCACAAGGATGACTGTACAAGGCAGGATATCAGGGATATGAAGCTACTTCAGCTGTACATGTAGTATTCACATGCAACTCAATACCCCCAACACACATGCCTATGACTGCACAGAGCAGCAACTGTGAGAAAGCCAAGACTGAAGATTTATGTCCTTTAAATGTGCTTAATTCTCTTGCACAGAGACTTCTTTTCCATTATTCACCTTGATGATTTAAAATATAAGTGATGCTGCCTCTGCACTTTGAGTTAGTGAATTTTACAAATGGTTTATAGAGCTTATGAATGGCTGCTCCCTCTGAGCCAACAAATAATGTTAACACTGGTGTGAGATCACCATCAATGGCCAGAGATGTTCCTCCATGCAGGTAAGAATTCACAACCCACTTCACTGCCACTTCATCTAGTTTTATTCTGGTGTGAAGTTGTTGGTTTCATTTTGATCTAGGAAGTACATAAAGGTATATTCCCACTCTATAGCCCTGCGTGGAGAAG
>VYZX01007293.1:43701-125550 GCA_013401335.1 Brachypteracias leptosomus | reverse complement strand
GAAGGTATAAAAAATCATGGGAGTTCAATGGGAGATAATCTTTGTATCCTAAACTGTGACATTTGCATTGTATATGGCCCAAGTGGCAGACTGAGCTTGGAGCCAGGGCTGACATGCAGCCTTCCTGCAGAAGAAAACCAAAGCTTTCCAGAGCTAGGAGCTTTTGCTTCACTCTTGTGAGCTAGATAAGGTGACACTGAAACTTCCGAAAGGTTGCCAAGGACAGAGGAAGGAATGGTAGAAACTGCTGTGCTGGAAAATTGCACTGCAATACAATAAATCACAGGAGAGCCACAGCAGTTGCATTTTCCTCCTTTCCATTCTTGCTAAGAGAATGAGACAGAGGTTGGCCCAGGGGACAGACTCCAGATGACCACAGAAGCTGCAGGCACTAACACTGAAGGCTTTTATCAGTTACCTTGCTTACACTGAGCATCATTCCTCTATCTACAAATGAAGCATCTAACAGGTAAAATCAACTTCCTGGGTTTAGAGATGTGAGAGGTTTGCATCTCGTTTCTTTTCTAAGCTGTGACTTTAAATTTGTTTCAACACAATCTTTGCAACTGCATTTGGAACCAACACTCGCTGCAGCCCTATTTATACTGCTCTAAATCACTGGCTCACAATGCCTCTTTCTTATCAAACTACCTTCCCTGCAAAAGGAACATGGCACAAGAAATTCCTCCTCAGAAGAAAACACAAGAACCAGAAAGCACAAAAGATGCCACCTTTGCAAAAACACAGCATGCAGATACTAGATGGGAATTGGGTTTCTATTCCAAGTATTTCAATGCACACTGTTAACCTCAGACAACTGTGTAGGAACCTTTTAATTAGCATGTTATCTTTGGTGCAATTAATATCTTGTACCTCATACGTTATCTTCAAATTAAAACTTTTACTATCTGAACATTATTAATTAATCAATGCGATTCTGAGAGGAAGCAGACATCATTCAAGAGGAAGTCACAGTGGTTTTAGATTGTGACAGCCACAGACATTTTACAGCAATTATTTAGCTGTCTTCAAATCCTACCAGGCTATTACCTTTAGCTCACACTGTCTTCCTAAGACATGCACAAAACCCATCATATAATTACTACATAAACTGGTTTACATCTGCAAACAAATGTTATTGATGCATTATACACAACATCCAACTATTGCAGTCAAGAGAAAATTTTTGTATGAAAGGAAAAAAATAGTTTGGGTTTGTTGGTTTTGGGGTTTTTTTTTTAATCCTTAATAATCCCCTCAGTACAGACAAGAACCTTCCTCTCTCTTAAGGCCCATAGCAAAGCACAGAGACAGCAGCACCAATTCAAAGCAAGAAGCAATGTGATTGTTTGACCCTGAAGATACCAATGGAGATGATGATCTTTTATAAGCCACTGTGCCAAGTTGATTTACTGTGATGAATGAATAAATTCACAGCCTAATAGCTTGTCACAATATGTTTGATTTGAGACAGTAAAAGAGGAATAATTTCAAAAAAATGATTGTCCTTATGAAATACTTACAAACCCTGGAAGAGTTACAATTTTTCTACCACATGTCAGATTTTTTCTACCACATGTCAGATTGAATAAAAGTAAACACAAAGCAGCATAATGTGGCCAGTCTCCATCAACAAATAAAGCTATCTTTTTTAACACTAAGTTCCCTGTGCTTGAACTAGAAACTGTCTTATATCTGTTTATAAGCAAAAGACTCCTTAATCTATATTGCACCAAAGGAAATCAGTATATTCCCAAGAAAACACAAGAGGAATCAGTTGCAAAATATTGTGTTTTCTTTAATTGGCTTAGAAAATGAGAAGCATGACCTAGAAATATTGAACAGATGAGATGAAGATCTTCTTAGAACTGCAGCACAGGAGACTGTGCTAATAAACAATTGTTTATTCCACAATTACTTGATTCCATACAGCCTTAAACATGAAAATTGAGAGCAATTGCACAGCTACCTATCATACAGTATTTCTGTCTACATCAAGATGTAAGCAGACTGCTATTCTAGTGGTTTGACTTTGCAATTTCTCTTTTGAGCATAATTATCCAGTTTTTATTAACTCCATATAAATTAAAATCCATGTGTATATTGCTACAGCGTACCTATTCTAAACAGAGATACTCCAGACACCCACAGAAATAAGCATTCTGAGTCAAAATACCTGTGGATTTAAGAACTAGCTCCTTCATCTTACATCTTTATACTCACATAATCAGAAATGGAAACAAAAATGTCAGTAGTGTCCCAAAATGACTCACTAAAATAAATGATAATTATACAGGATGGCAGTCAAACATGCTGATACATATTATATACACAGATATACTTCACACACAACAATATAAATTATGCACAGCCATAATATGCATTAATGTACAGCAATGTCTGCAGTGGTGCTTGGCCAGTCTCCCAGAGCCCAGAGAGCAATGACTTGAGCTTCAGAGCACTACCAGGAGGTCCCTATATATTATCATCTGTATTTTCATAGGAAAAGTCAGTGAGGGACAGGCACAATAAACGGCTTGCCCAAGGTCATACAGCAATGTAATAACTGAAATGGGATTGGAACCCAAATGCCCCGACTTTTATTTTAACAAATACACAGTGTTTCTCCTCTTACAATAAAGGACAGCAACAGAACATGTGTTATTTTAAGAGAACACACTTGCTAGCTTGAAGTAATCATGTTTCATTAGTTTATTTAGAAAAATCTCAAACTATGTTTGGAACCATAGGAGGAAAGAAGAACAGAACAAAAGCCTAATAAAAGGACCACCAGCAATTCAGTAAGGAGTGAACTGGATTCATATCGTATCCACAGCAATGTGAACCAGGGAATTTTTTAAAAAGGATACAATTGTTCAAGCATAAAGTCTTTTACTCAAATTATTATCTTTTACATTTCTTACCAAGAAACTAAACAGCTTTCCCTGGATGTTCATAATAAAATGGAGAGGACTTCTGATGGTGCTAGTTTTAAATCATATTTAATTGTTATCTAAATGCATTTTCTTCAAAAAAACCTCCTTTGTTAATACAGCAAGCCCTGCTAAATAAATTCCCTGCAGAAATGAGTCCATGCCTTTCATGCCACAGGGAGAAACATAAGTAGAATAGTCCAAATGAAGTCCTACTTGCTTAAACCATCTCTAGCTAAGCCCAGAGTCTGAAGGTCAAGTTAGTGCTGAACCACACTCATGAACATACATAACAGAGTCTATTTGGATGCTGCAACCTTCCAAACATCCCTAACCCATAAAAATCACAATAATGGCTTATGACAAATTCCTACAGCACAAAATGTATAGATCTTTAACTACTGCTTCAAAACCAGATCTATTTTAAACAGAGAGTAGAAAAGACTGATGGGAAACAAGGTAGCAAACTCCATGTGTAACTCAAGGAGCCGGTGTGGTGGCTGAAGAGACCTCTTGAGAATTTGGAAGATCCAAACCATGCAAGGCCCAGAAGTACCCAACTGTCTCTGCTATGTTCCCTGGGAGCACGAGCCAACCTCCAAATCCTCCTGTTGTAACATGTAACCATCAATCCTTCTGCCAGGAGCAGTGAAGACAAGGACAGGACATATAGTGTCACCCTCTCCCTTATCCACTGATGGTTTATTTGTCTTTTTTGCCATGTTTAGTGACAAAAGGACCAGTTTTACATGGCTCGGGCTTAGAAATTTCAGCAAATTGGATCACAAGATAGAGAAGCTTCATCCCAACCACAACCATGCCAGAAGTTCTTGCTTTTCCTGACCCCCCCATCAATTTCAATTGTTACCCCAGTGAAATGACCACATCTCATAACTTAAAAGGTTAGGTATCAAATCTTAAACAGACCCATGCTGAACCTTAGAGGAATGATGGACACCATGTAATAGATTTTTAAAGAATAATCTGCAACCGTTATTTTGGATTTTCCTTTCCAAGGACACGATGATTCCGATGAAGAAAATAAATTTATAAGACTTTGTAACAAACATAGTTTTCAATTACATTTAATAAGTCTTTGTGAATAGCTGCTTATGCAGATGAAGAGCACTAAACAATTCATTTAATGCTGTTGAGCAAATGTCCTTACCATTTTTTGAGGATTGGATGAATATTAGCTTTGCTGGTAAATGACATTTTGAATATTTAGGGGTTTATAAGGGTGGTTCATTTCTTTATATAGCAACAAATCTTCAGACAGTGCTTCTGTCTGGTTGCAGAAAACTACAATTGATATCTTTTCCATATATACTTAACCTCCTACAGATTTATTTGATTCTCAATAATTACTATTCTCTGGTAAGAGGCATATGTTATTACAGCACACTGCACTCCCACAAGCTGTCCACTCAGTGTATTCTAATAAATCTCTGCCAAAGCTGTATAAATTTGATCCTGTTTAAATTTAATAAGGATCAGAATATATCAAAGCACAGATTCCCATGGGAGAAATAGATATTTTGCATAGTTATTGAGTGCCCTATTCATAAATACAATGTGTAAGACCTAGACCATCAACCTTGAATTAAAAAGAAAAAGAGATTAATGTGTGCAAAGCCAGCTACTTCTTAAATAACTAGTGAAATCAGTGTTTAATAAAACATTTTCCCCTATACTACTGGTAAAGACAGCAGCATTGCTTGAGTTTTAATACTAGCATTCTAATATGTAACTATTAACTATCTGCAATATAAAAATATCTTTTCAGGCATCTTTTGCAATTCTTTCTTTAGAGATTTACCTACATAAGGACACAGATTGGTAAACGTGTCACCAAGGGCTTCTCTTTTCTCACCTTCCATTCAGTGGGACCAGTGCCTGAAGCAGAAAGAACAGCAACCAAGAGCCATGACCACTGCAAAACCTGAGCTGGTTTAGGACAAGGAATAGCATGAACAGGAATTTAACACCCATTTTCTTCCCTTTTCAGGAAGGTTGTCTAGCAGACGAAGAAATTCTTCAATGCTCTATTAATTCTAGGTAAATTTTGGTGATTTTACATAATACCCTACAACATTTTATGTTCTATTAAGCAGATCACTTCAGTGCCTGCTGTGGCAAAATACCAGGAGACATAACTATGCAAATAGATGCTGATCTAGCATCTCAGGGAGCATTTGGAGGATCACTGTCACAAAGATGAATATTGCACATCTTACAAAAACATTTATGTAACTAGTCCTGCACATTTCAATGTTTTCTTTTTGTTGTTGTTGTTTTAAAGAAAAGGTGTTTGCATCTAAGGGGAAAAACCCCAAACACCTAAGCTACATTTCCACCAACACATATAGAGGCCACACCTGATAGCTGCTAGTTCCAGAAATGGTTCATTAGTCTCCTGTAAAAGAGCTGCATTGCTCATCATTGGTTTCTACTCATAATTGTGTATATATCTGTGTACACAACCTATCACTTTCAAAATAGCTTCACTTTCTTCCATCATCTTTGATGTTTACATGATAATAGGTATAGGGAAGAAATTAGACTATATTTCTCCAGAATTAAAATTCATATTTCCCGAGTAAGAGCATGAAAGTCAAAAGACAAATCATTTTCTATGGAGTAGAGATCTTTCCCAAGGGGAAAAAGAAATGTACTAAATCAATTTGCCATTGTTTTACAAGTCAGCCACTGAGAATGAAATCAGGGATGGCTGAAATTAATGGGAGGTTTGCCATTGACTTCAATGGGCCAAAGATGTCATCCCTGGTATTTTACTATGCACAGAAGCCTGATGGCAGAGCAAGCAGAGCTTTATGAAGTACAGCACAACATCATTCAATCCACCAAAGGGAAGCCCATCATATCAACACTCAATCATTGTTCCCACTCCCATCTATGGTAAGATTCATTCTTCTTTCCTTTTCCCTTTACCATTGTGTAGGTGTTGGAGCTGGGAGAAACCTCTGCCATGTTGGTCAGCAACATTCCTTTACCCACTGACAATATCACTTTATAGTGAAAGTGCAGGTGTAAAACTGAGGTTGAAAATTCAAATTACATCAATGGAATTGTGTGGAAGCCACAACCCAGGCAACAGAATATTGCCATTGAAATCATAGCACTTAAAAGATAATGACTTTGAGTTAAGATCAAACCTAACATGATGTAACTATTGATCCTGGGCAAACACATGCCCAGGGCTTTTATGTGCCACCTGTAGAGCAGGGTTACAATCTTTGTTTTCAAGAAGTTTAGAAAATATTGCACATTGAATGATGATAACGTTGGATCCATTCATTGAAGGGATTCAGTGCTTGAGCACAAAGAGACACGACTTGAGAGAGCAGTGACTTAATTTCCTTGATTTTACGGGTTTGTCTTTCAACTTTAATGTTATTTCAACCAAGTGCTTTGTGTTTATTATGGAGACATTCTCCTATATTTCCGTTTTCTCACTTCATGAAATTTTCAACATAACAAGAAAAAAAAAAAAAGCTCAAATTCCTATTTTGAAAATCATACTGCCTTTTTTATTCAGCCTGTATTTTAATATAGCATCAATATTTATCTACTTCATTAAATGAAGTGTGACTTTTATAGTGAAAATGTCAGTCTCTGCAGTTCATTAAATTCATTTAAAGTATAGCTGTTTGATTTTTTTTTTCCTGAAGGAATAAAGGACTATTAACTGAAGGCATAAACTTAGCATTAGCGTGTACTTTTTCCTTCAAATTAACATTTAAGATCTGTAAGTCTTTACAAATTTAAGGGATTGTTTGCATCCCTTTGCATTATCCTTATTTTTATAATAGATGTCACTTTTATAGCACATACAACTGTTTATCGCAGTTGGATATGACCAGTAGGATGTCACAGAGCATATTAACATGTCACGTGCCATTATGAATCTGCAGAATTCTCCAAGTAGTATTAAAAATACATTATTTTGAACTGTGGCATCTGGAAAAATAAACTGTGTATGATGTAAAAAAGTAATAACTCTCAGAATCCAACAGGGTTTATGAGAACTGTGTTTCACTTTCATAAAACATTCTTTGATGAGTATCCTTTTTCAAGGAGGGTTTCTATGAACCAGTACAAAAGACCACAGAGAAAGTTCCCTTTCCAGAAAAGCAACATCATGGTTTTGCCAGATGGAAGAAATCCTGGTCCATATTCTCTAGTGCTTCTGTGACTAATGTCTCTAAAAAGCTAAATTATTTCTGATTAATAGATGTGACTATAAACTAGCTTAGTAAGGATAAAAAAGCTGCTTTGAAATGTACTAAGGTGGTGCTAGCTCCTTTTCACCTACTACTTCTTTCAGTCTTTGGAGTAGGTCTCCCTGACAGTGAAATCTTTGCTTTGGGAAGACAATCACAAGTTCTTTTCAATTGTAGTGTTTGGGTCCTGCCCCCCAAACAAAGCAATCTGATTAGGCTGCTCTCTTGTACTAATGATCCCAGTCAACACCCTGATGATTTTCACACTTCCCATTCTTAGATTGCTCTAAACAGTCAATGCTTAATTTATTACAATACAGATGGTGATTAGGGGGAGGGGTTTGGACAAGGACATGTGACATGTTAAAGAGCTTCATTTTCATAACTATAATATCCATCCTCTGAAAATCAGACACTTTTCTATCACCTTAAATGCAGAATCCAAAATACTCTAGCACACACAAACACTTTGGGTACCGTTACATGCCATGTATCAAATGATTCAACCTAGGATTTGAAAGTTCACCAGTTTCCCCCTTCCTTTCACACATGGGCACTCTACACTTTAACATCACCAGCTACTGGCATCAGACTGGAGGGGAGAAGAAATTAAAAATGCAGTAATTAATGCCTAGTGAAGTGAAAAGCTTCCTTCAGTAAACATCCTCCCGTGAATGTTGTGCACAACATCAAAATAAACAAGTTGGTTTTTTCTAGGAAAACTACTTTACATCTCCAAATTTGTGGTAAACTACTATGATTTGTGTTTCTATGTGCCAAAAGTAACAGGGTTTAGAGGAAGTTCTGCTGCTTGAACTACTCTCCTCTGGATGAATTTTTCTAAAGTACTACAGAGAATAAAAATTGAATTATCATGTGACTATAATTCTGAAGAAAGAAAGAAGAAACTCTAAAACTTGATTACAGAAGCAACAGCCCAGTCATATCTAAAAAACTAAGTTACTAATGACACATATTCCAGATGAGAGTTTGAATGAAAGTCTTTACACACTTATTTTCTACACTGTTAGCTCTGCCAAACCAAACTGATGGGCTCTAACCAGCAGTCCCTTATAGCAAGATTACGTGAAGCTACACAAGAATCATTCTTTTAGGATGTCATAAGTTAACATGCAGTTACAAAGGGAGAGGTGTCCAGCCTGCAGTATTGAATCCATAAGCTCCAGACAGGTCCCAATTAGCAGCTCCCTCACACCAGTGAGGACGTGCACACCCTGCAGGACTGGGACTCTCATCCTAGTTCTTCACCTTGAAAGCAAACCCTTCACCAAAGGCTTGAGGACTCTAGCCTGAATGTGAAAATCCTTGCTTGCTTCTCCTGCTGCATGGACCTCCCAAGCAAAGCATGAAACGATGCCATTCTTCCACACCCATGGGGTTTTAAACAATACAGAGAGGATCCAATTCATCTTTGCCACCTATTCACCTTGTGCAATCGTTTTCTTTGAAAGTTTCCTTGTGTTCAGATTGGAAGGAACATCAGGAGATCTCTAACCCAACCTCTTCTCAAAGCACATGCCACAATGAATTCAGGAACTGCTTTGCTTGGGGCTTTTCTTCAAGCAGGTCTTAAAAAACACCAAGTACAGAGACAACCCTTTGGGGCAAGTTGTTCCAATGTCCTGTTATCCTCAAAGTGACTTTTTTTTTTTCTCCTTATATGCAGTGTGAACCTTATTGTGGCCTTCCAGTATCTTAAGGGGGTCTACAAGAAAGCTGGGGAGGGACTTTTTAGGATGTCGGGTAGTGGTAGGACTGGGGGGAAAGGCTCAAAACTAGAGGTGGGTAGATTCAGATGAGACGTTAGGAAGAAGTTCTTCACCAGGAGGGTGGGGAGACACTGGCACAGGTTGCCCAGAGAGGTGCTGGAAGCCCCATCCCTGGACATTTTGAAGGCCAGGCTGGCTGGGGCTCTAGTGGGAGGTGTCCCTGCCCATGGCAGGGGGGTTGGAACGAGATGATCTTTAAGGTCCCTGCCAACCCTGACGATTCTATGATTCTACGATTCTATAACCTCTCATTTCAATCTGTGCCTGTTGCCCCTCATCCTCCCACCATGTACCCCTGTGAAAAGCCTGTCTCCATCTCCTCAAAGGTACTGGGGTTCTTCTCAAGTCCCCTGAGCTCTTCCCTTCACCAGGCTGGACAAGTCCCACTCCCTGAGCCTCTGCTCATAAGGTGAGTATGCCAGGGACTGACCATCTTGCTGGCCCCTCCATAAACTTGCTCCAGGCTGTTGATTTCTGTTACTATCTACCAGGATCTGCCAGTTCTTTTCAACAGATCTGCATCACAGCCATTCAGACTCCAGCCTCTACCTCTCAAACCAGGACACCATAAATAGTTTTTGATACATTAGGCCAAGTATAAATGAACTGACACTGAGGTTTAGGGTTCTATGATGCTAAAAGAGCCTCACAGATCTCCAGGGTTCTTTTTTAAAGTTCACTTTGCAAGGCAAAAAAAAAATAAATTCTTTTTTTAATTCAGTAATTGCCAATTCGATGCATGAGCATAAACAAGTAATGCCCATTGTTAGTATTAAACAGCATAATTAAGAAAAATCACTACTTTGGATAATTGAGGCTTTGAAGAAAAAAATTCCACATCAGCTATAGCCACCTGCTTCAAAGTTTAACTCCAACAACAAATGAACCCCCTCTTCAAGAAAAGACAGAGCTAGAACCCTGGTTCCTGTGGGGCCCTAGTGGTATACTAGGTTTTAATCACACTTTAATTGCACAAAATCATGTACCTGTCCCAGGACATATGAAGAAATAGCATCAATGAAACTCATCAGTAAGATTTTTGCAGTCAAGCTGAGTTGAAAGCCAACAGCAAATCTCCCCAGTACCTTTCAGAGCTCAGTAATTCCCAGGAAGCCACGTTGCAAATGCAAATAATCAGACCCCTGAAAATGAGGCTACTGGTGTCCAGAAAGAGCCATCTCATTTTTAGAACCTCAGAACTAGCAGAAATCTTCTACTTTTTAAATTTTTCTGGGCTTCTGAAACTTACCTACACATCTCCTGAGTTTGAGACTAAAAATCAGTTCAATGGCATGATTGCTTCCAAAAGCACCAGCCTGCCATGTTCAGTGCTACAAAGAAGAGGCCTTCAAAAAGATCTGGGATTTACCAGGTCTCTGACAATGTACCAAGATTTGAGCCTCTCTTTTGTAAACAATAATTACACTGATTCCTCCTCAGCCGAAGAATTCTCAAGATACTGTTTGTTGATATACAACTTCTGCCCAGTTTTATCCTCCTTTAATGCAACTTTCAAAGAAACTGAAGTGGAAGAAGTTCCAGTTTTATATACTCCAACCAGAAGACTGTCTCAGGAAGTCACCAGATAATCTTTGTTTAAAATGAATAACTTGCCACCTACATTTTTCTGCCATGTATAAGGAGTTGTATAAAATGCATCAATCTGCTACCTAAATAGGATTATAAACTGGACTTTTCAAGGAGAGATTGAAAGAATGAAATTATGCTGTATTGATGTACCATTGATACTAACTAGTAATCCATAATTAAATTTAATTCTTATTTTACTCCACTGCAATTCCCCTTTATCATATATATATAAAAACTACTGGTATTGTCAACAGTCTTGCTTAAATTTAAAAATGAAGAGGAGATGTTCCACAATGGCAGAAAATAGCAGCTGTATGAAGGAATGAGATTTTTTTCCCTTTGCCACACAAATGGATCAGGTCAGGCTATGAGTAAATAAGTGCCTGAACTTGGGGTGGACGAGTATATCTGCAAAGAGCCACAGTAGCTGCTCTTTCCTAAGCTGGAATATTTACAACAATGAAGGCAGGTGGAACTTTTTTTACACCAACAAGACTACATACTTGGTGTTCATGGAGTAAAGGCAAAATAAAGGTTTCCACTATCATAATTTTCTATTTTTTTATGACCTCTAGAAAAGAGACACCGACTTGCATTGTTCAGGAGCACAAATAGGTACTAAGATGAGCTGCAGATTTTTGCAAGTGTTTCATATACCCCTCTGAGGGCTGCTTAGTTCCACTGCCCAAATGCTTTTGGAAAATGAGGTTCTCAATCAGCTCCACGAGACCAGGATATTTTTAGAAACCTGTAACTGAGGCAGTTAGCAGAGCATGGAGGTAAGGAAGCAGATGATTATCTCATGTGCACTCTCAAAACACCCACATCAAGACAAACCATCTAATAATTTGATACCACATTTCTAGACTGTCAAACTTGTAGATGTGGATTTTTCCATCACCTCTTTCAGACACTTAAAGGCCTTTTTTCCTTTCAAGGCTTTTCTAAGGAAGAGCACATCATTTCTAAAGGAAGAACTAAGCAATCTCTCTGTGTTCACTGATACCAGGTAACTCCCCAGCACCTATAAATCTCATTTATGATAGTTTTCCACTATAAAATTAGACTTCAGACACAAATTTTCTTTGCTAGCTGCCACGCATAATTCCAAAATCGTTGTTGAGTCTGTAACTATCACATCTACAGTTGCCTTGTCCAAATCAGAGACTCACTTGGCATCCCAGAGAGCATAACACAACTTCAGCATCATATGTTTAGGAATGTAAACATGAAGCCTAAAAGAATCACATTAAACAAGACTAGAGGTGCAACCAACCCCATGGTCCCTGTTTCAGCCCATCACAGTACATGAGTTTTAGCATAAACTCAGAAGTGACTACTGCTCCTTTGTCCCCACTTCATGGGAAAGCTGCCTCAGCACCTTATTCTTCAGGAAGACACAGACTTTCTCCTCGTTGCCAGTCCAAGCTCTCAGCCAGTTTTTACAGCCACACTTGTAACACTGTCTTCTCTCTCATCCTGCTCTTTCCAGTATTACTGTTAAAGCACAGCTGCTTCAGGTCTCTTATGTCTTCTTTTCTTAAGAAAAGTAAATTCTCCAACTGAAAGATACTTATTTGAAAAAACAACTCTCGTTGCTGCCAGAGCTGCAATTTTACGGGTCAGTTCTTCCACACTTGAGAGATGAAGATTTTCTAGACCTCCCTAACTTGAAGCAGCTGAATGTAGCTTTTGCTTCATTTTTGTTTGGTGTCTAAGCTGAGGAAAACATAATAATGATTCATTTATTTAGCAAAAGTGCAGACAGAACCAATTGGAGGCTATTTTTATGATTTCCAGGGAGGCAGATGTGTTGTTTCTTGTAAGGAAGAGAGGCCAGATAGAGCTGGTGCTTCCCAGCAGCCAGAGTAACACTTCCCAACATCACAGCCTGGTCCTACATAACATAGTATTAAAATGGATTTCTTTGTTTTGTCAGCAGGTACAAAGAAGTGGCTTCATCCTTTTAGGAAATTAACAGTTCAGTGCACAAGAAACTACTACTTCAAAATACATTCTCTGACCTGGATTTTTTCCAATAAGTCGACGGTGCTCAATTCAAAAGCAGGAACCTCTCACTTACTCAAAGAAGGTGTATTACTACATGCAAGAGCAGGATTGCACCCATTTGTTTTGAATCCACTGAAGATTTCAGAAAGCAACGATGAGTTTTAAATCAGTTCTTACATGAAGTTGAGTTTGTCTCATTGATTGCTGGTTGTTTCGGTTTGTGTTTTTTAAACAAACATAAATCATCTTCACAGGGCAAACTTCAGTAGTTGGGATCAATAAAGCAACTGGCCTTGCTCTAGCATACATGCTGAGATCCATCATTTAAAATCTTGTTATTTCTTATACCCACATTCGAAGATCCCTGCCAGCTAGTTTCAGAGAAAGGCTGCAGACAGGAGCTCCTTTGCTTGGGTGCCAGAAGGCAGCCACAGGGAGAGGCAAAGATGAACTCGTCTCTTTCTTCTCAGCACATGAGAACCAAAGATCTGTTCTCCCTTCCTTTGCCTCCCCTAAAAATCCCACAGCAAAAAACAAACACCACCCAGAACTGCAGGAAGTTTAGGAACTGCAGCAAAGGAAAAATTGTAAATATTTAGCAGTGTTCCCTGGCCACCATTCATTCCCTCTCTCATTAAAGTGTTTCACAGCCATCCCACTATTCTTTTTTGAAATGAACAAATGGCCTTTTGCCTTGGTAACAGAATGCAAGGACTGCTTCCTACCACAGCAGTGTGGAAGATGAAGCAAAGCAGTAAACCCCAAGAAAATAAGAAGAAATGGAAAAACTGTAGATAAAAACAAGTAAGAGAGAAAGATTTCTCACTGTCAAAACTTTGTGCCAGATTCATGGTGCATTGCTTGTACTCACTGTAGCTGCAAAGTATCAGTCTGAGTTCATGATTCTGAAGGACCAGAACTGATTTTCCCCCATGGAAAGTGTTCCTTCTGTTTTTCTTTTAAAATAGATGTGAAAGTAAAAAGTTACATCTGGGGAGTGGAAAGCAAAGTGTATTCTTGATATCAGTTCTTGCCCATGCAGAGGATAAATGAGCTCAGAAGATCTGCAAATATTTTATATAGTCTACAATTATATGGATAGCTGTTATATTCTAATGATTTCTAGACTTTATCCTTTCGTATGCATTTTAAATACTCCATTGATGTCATGACATTTTAATGGAGTTTATTATCATTTTTGAGTCACAACCACTGACATTATAGCAACATAATGTTCACCTGCATTTAGTCATAATATGAATCAGGTCCTTTATCACTTGTGCCTCATGATGGAATAACTTCTAAAACTTTTCTTTATAAACAATTCTGCATAAACACAAGAAGAACGTGGAATATGATGCAGAGAGAGCTCTAGTGGAATTCTGTTAATTAGCAATCCCAAAGCTGCAGGCATAATGAGCCCCATGATCTCCAGAGGAGGTCTGTGTATCCTGATGTACGTATCCATACAGCAGCAGATCACCTCTCCTCCCATCCTCCAAACCCTGGAAGACTGTTACAGCTGGTGCAGACCAACACACATCATCTGTGCTTTAAAAATGTGTGACTGTACAAGAGCCACGGTGTTGATTCAACCTTTATTAGTTACATGTATTACAAGGAGCAGCTGCAATTTTCTTTACAAATTCAACACAATGCTCAAAAAAATCCTTTTAATACGTTATCAGGTGAAAAATCAGGATTCTTCCCTTGTATGTAAACGTTCCACCAGACTATTAACAAAAGGGCAACTTCTGAGACCTTCCTTGAAAAACTGCTATTTGCTAGAGACAAGAATACAGGAAGATAGGCAGCACACTTGTATGATACCTTATCACCAGCAGTGCATTTGTGCTGATAGAAGTCAAAGCCAATCTTTGCTGTCCTTACTCAAACACTTTCCAACAGAGCAGGCAGAAAAAGGCTACTCTCCTATCACAAGTTGTTTGCTGACTAAATTTAGAAAAACAGTTTGCTACTTGAACTGGGCAAGCTACAGTTGCAGATTGAGGCAGAAGAAACATAGAAGATCACAATACAATTTTATAGCTGGTTTTGGGGAAGAATTACAGCTAGAAGAACGAGATTGAGCTCAACACTGTAAACTGGACATACCACAAATCTCTGGATGCAAAATACTGAAGTGCCACTGGTTTGCCTACTTGAGAAGGTATTTAATGAACAGAATTACTATGTTCTCCTTTCATACAATCTTTGATTTATCTGAGTTATATTTAGCCCTAGATTTCACTGCCTGCCTTTCACCTTGTTCAGTCAGAGCTGCGCATCATGTGAAATCCTGTCCCAGTTGTGGGTGTCTCCATGAATTTCAGGTTTTTCCTGGGTGCTATCAGTCAGCAAGCCCAAGCCAGAGTTGCTGACACAGAGCACCCTCCAAGGGTCCTCTCACAGAAAAGGCACCCACAAAACTGATTCCACAAAGGCAAAACCTCAGAAGCAGGTCATCAAGACATGATGACTGGGAGAGCACAGGGTACTGAAACACCTCACTGAAGCCACTGACACACACATCTGATTCAAATACTACTTCAAAAAGGTAAGACAGCCACCAGAACACATGTATGTGTGGCTTGTCAAATCCTTGAAACGACAATTATGTATTTCCAACAAGCCATACGATACCCCACACACCTTAGAAACACCATCCAAAATCCCAGTGTGAAGCTGTTGTGCTAAAAAAGGCTCAGACAATGGTATGGGAACAAAACAGAGGCAGCTTTCCTCACCAGCACTTCTGCTCTCTCATAAACAACAGGTAGATCTCTATCCTGGAGGCAATGATGCAAGCCACCATTTAGGGAGCCAGGCTGCCTTGCATGACACAGCATCTGATTTACCACCCCAGACACTCCTTGGGTCTCAGCTGCACCATCATGGGAGCATAAAGATAACTTCAAGGAGGGTTTAAAAATGTCAGAAGGAAAGGACAGCAGAAGCATCTGTTAAATCCCTTTATGTAATAATATCTTGCTCTTATAAATTACTTGGGCAAAATAAATTGATACAAATGACTTCATTTTATCATTTGAAATACAGTTGCTGGACACTCACAGAAAACCACAGTCACATAGGTACAAATGTAGTATTTACTTTAATGGTTATTTTGTAATGCAAATCTAACTTAAGCTCTGGTGTTTGCACTTCCCAATGTATTTACATTTACAGTGCAAAGCCTTGAGATCAGTCTTGTTTTCACTTACAGTTCTGCTGTGAAAAAGAACACAAAATGCATTGTACAATCCTGTTTATTTTGCCACATCTATAGAGTAGGTGCTTTTTTTTTTTTTTAATGTAAGGTTAATGTGTTTCAAATCTTATCAAGCAAAACAACAGGAGAAAAAAAGAACCACACTGGGTTGTGGTAGGAAACCACAACCATCAAATTTTTCACTGGAACGAATCAATACCACAATATCCCCATATTTACATGGCTGCCTATTATTATCATCATCTCATCCACATGCTTACCAAGAACCCACAAAAGTAACAGCATTAACCTACTAAAGCAAACAGAATGAGTATTTTCCAACGCCTAATCAAATCCTCATTTATTTAAAAAAGCAAATGGCTTAAAAAAATTGAGGACTGCTAATCCTCTCTCAGTAAAACAATTTACTGACAAAAGTACAGTTGAAAAAAAGCACTTTTATTAATAGCAAAGTAATACTGAAATACAGTATCCTAAACCATTCAAAATGTAACTATTTGTATAAGCCATACGACTATAAAGAGAGCAGCATAAAAAGAAGAGTAGATAAATATGATCTGCTCTGAAAATAAGGTACTCCACCATGCAGCAATTGATTTTTGCATGGTTTTAACACAATTTTTCATCTCAAAATTAGACAGCTAATCAATATTGAGGTGTTTAAATATGTCCTGAACCTACAAACCTTTATATAATTCAGCGACCTTAAATAGAGGAGTTGTCCCATTGGGATAGAAAGGATGATTCATGTAGCTCAGGTTGTTTCCACATGTTGGTTCCTTGCAAAAAACCAAACCAAACCAACCAAAAAAAATCCTCAAACAAAAAACCATACTAATACTTTATTAATTCACATATCTAAAACTATCTAGATTTTAGACCCCTATTTAATTTATCTCATATTAACTGTTTACAGAATTATGATGCAAACTATATCCACTTTGTGTGCTGAACAAAGAAGAGTTTATCTTGAAAAATACTCTTAAGGAAATGAAATGGAGGGATGAAGACAACTCGCTTCAAGGAACCAAAACCATCTGTATATAAACTTCATTCTTCACCAACACTTCTGTACTTGTCATTTTACACGTGTGCAACGTTTTGTTAGGTTGCCCAGTTGACCAGAACTCTTCAGAATATCAGATATAGAGAAAATGTAAATGTGTCTGTTCTAGAAATATTGTGCTTTAACATAATGATTTTACATGATCCTCAATTACACACTTTGCAAAGCAGATGAGGAAAGTGAGGATACCCAAGCTACTCCCTCTGCAGGTCTCACCTCAGCCAGCAGCAGATAAGGTCATGCCAACACCAAAAAAAAAAAGACAAAAGGGCATAAGACAAACAGATCCCTTACTTCAGAGGTTGACAGTCCAAATCCTGGCATTTCATCCCAAGCCACCCTTCATTTTTAACTTCACTGTGTCACAACCCACTCTTTTCCACAAGATTTACTCTTAGCTCTCACAAGTCTTTGGCCAGGAATGATAATATATGGCCATAGTGACCCAGACGGTAAGAAGGGCTATAACTTCACAACAGCAAAAATAAAACATTGAATTGACAACAATTTCTGCCACGAAATGCCAAGGACAGGCCTGATCCAATGCCTGTATAAGTAAGTGAGTGATGCCCACATTGAATCCATCTCCAATAGCATTAAAAAAAGCTGAAACACAACTCCCAGGGGGGAAAAAAAAACCCAAACAAACTACATTTCTATCCATGATTTTTTTTTTTTTCTTAATCAAGCTTAAAGGGGTATTAAGTGATACTTTTCAATTTGCTTTTCTTTCCCTCTTGATAGTTATACAGGACTTCCCAACAACACATGGGCTGCTGAGCAAACTGGCCATGCAGGAGTCAACACACAACTCCCTGATGCCAGCAGCTGGCATGTGAATTAAATGAGCAAATGGAAAACTAGCTGAACTGTTTAATACATTTTTCATTTTCAATAATAAACTAATATTGTTCAGTTTTAGCAGCACACCTTTTCCAACAGAACTGAGTCTGCAGCACTGGTCAGCTCTAGCTCCAGCACTCCGCTCATATAACTCAGTTATTTTCCATAGGATGAAAGCAGTATTTTCAGCCTTTCTGCCCATTACCATGAAGTGTCTGAAAAAGTTCCTAAAGGCATCTCTTCAGATATCCTGTGGCAGAAGCAGTTGCATAACAACCATCTCCCCTTTGGCTTGCCTAGTTCAGCAGTCCCGTAATGCCCGGGTTTGTCAATATGTTGTTTCAGGTACAAAGAGAGAAAATGCATTCAAACCAGAATTTGGATTGGCCTGACAGGTGCTAACATGCAGTGGAGAAGATATGAAATAGAAATCTCGTTACAAAAATAAATAATGAATACCACTGCAGCAAGCATGATCTCATCAAAGTCTTCATCTGAACAGAGCACAGTGGCAAGGACCAGGAGGCTCTTGTGTGACATTGTTATCTAAAGTCCTGATTAGATTTTCACCTCAGAGTTCTCAATTTTGGTAGCAATCATCGCAAAGACACTATGGTGACTGGCACTCTATGAATACATCACCCAGACAGGTAGCAGTATAGAAGATGGCTATCAGATAAGAGTTTGGAGCATTTGAAAATCCAACCCCGCCATTAGGTCTGTATAACGGGCCTCAATTGTACGGCAACAGGAGCCTGATTACAGATAAAAAGGTAGGATTAGTGCTGTACAGATTCCTTCTCCTCTTAAATTAGGTTATCATCATTCAGTACCATTAGTTAGGGTTTTTAGGGAGTGTCAGAATTCAACAAATATATAGGCATGTATTAGCTGTGAATTTAATAAAGGCCTGCACACAACCCAAAGGTCGCAGCTCGACTGGCCTCGCTTTGCCAGACACTGCCCAAAACTGCAGCAAATGACTCACAACTTACAGTCAACACAAACTACTCTCATCTCATGCACCTGCCAAAGAGTATCAGCTGGTATTTCCTCTGTTGCTACTTCAGATTTTATCAGAAATTCATAATAATTCATGAGAGGGTTAGGCTGGACTCGGTACCTCTGCACAAAGTACAATGTTTGATGCAGGTGATGCTATGGGAGTGATGTGTGAACGTCACCCCCGTGGGTTTAGTCAATATTTCCCCACTCTAGAGCCAGATGTGCGAGTGGGTGTCCATGTCCATTGTATGCACACAACCCAGCTGTGATAGCTACGAGTTATCACTGTTTTAAAACACCCGTTGAGCATTTCCACATATACCACAAGTACTCCAGACTACTGCTAAGCACTAAACTCAACATCTTCATCATCTACTGTGCCTTATTACAAGCGTCTTACATACAATTGTAACCCATTGTAATGAAAACACCTAAGAAAGTATTTTTCAAAATTGATTTCTATACTTCAGATACAACCAACTCCTTATGTCTTGGTAACAAATGGTACATTCAGTACGGGAGCTGCATTATCTGAGCAACAGAAAAATGATAGATTGCACAATCCAATTAGTATGGTCATTACACATGCTCATTCTGGGCAACACAGGCTCTTGCACAGGTGCTGCCTTTGGCAGGTAGGGGTTTCCCTTCACAGCTACCTCTGCAACCACGTCACGAAACCTGTGGGCCAATCACTCCTGGAAAACAGCATAATGCAAAGCTGTGGTGATGATACAAATTATAATTTGTGTTCTTGTGGACACACTCATCTCATGATTGCACTTGCTCTTCCAAGCACTAGGAATCATAGAGCTAACATTTGTAGTGCTGGATTGGACAGACAAAGATTTGGGGAACTTCACTGCTCCCCAGCAGTAGCTGCCTGCATAATCCTGAGGTTTTTAGAGATATCAGGGGCAGGAGAAGACTGCTCTGGGAAAAAAGTGGCAGTTCAACACACCTGACACATGCACCAGAAGGTTAATGGGAAATGCTGGAGATAAAATGGCCTTTACCCAGTTGATACTGCAACAGAAAGTTTCCAGTCCCGTACTGAAATTGTCTTCAGCAACACACACATTTGTGTCTATGCTTATGCATACGCCCTCTACCTTGTGGGATCTCCTTGGTGCTTTTTGGCACTGCCCCATCACGTGGGGCCACCTCTGTCATGGTTACACTGCAGGTACACACATGACCACAGCATGTATCAGCTTCCAGTCACCAGAGACTACCCTGCCTGCACCAGAGCAGAGCCCAGATGTAATCGACCTTATAGGCAGGGCACTGAGCACAGAGCTTTCTATCTTAACCCATTGTCTCTCACCATCTGCCAGAGGAAAGCAAAACCTATGCATATATAGCCACACTACATTTGCAAGAAGGGTCATTCTCAATCGTTTGCATAACTGTAATCCATTTTTCCCTAACAACACCCACTAATAGGAATGACTTATAGCCCTAGTTTAGTGTGCTACTAAACTACTGCTGTCTTTGCTTTACCTCTGGAAGAACAAGATAACCTCCCTGAGCTTCCTTTGTAAAATGCAAAATATTTCAGCCAAAACCCATCAAGCGCTGACACTCACATATGTAAGCTAGTGTCTAAATTAAGGTATGAAACTTGTATCCTTCAAGGACAATCTGCGTAGAAGAGATAAACATTATAAAATGTAGACAGTTAAATAATGAAGCAAGGATTCTGGAATTTAATATAATGATAACTCAAGCAGTGAGTTGCACATGTTTAGGTTTTGGAGTTTTTTTTACCCTTTTTCAAATTGCATTATAAGAATAACGGTTCCTTTAATTTAAAAAAAAAATGTATTTTCTATGCCGAATAGTAGTTCCCTAAATATTTTTAGTACAAAATATGTAATTTACTAAGCAAAAAAGTTTGTTTAGAAAAAACTACTCAACTCTAGCAAATGTCCACAATCACTCTCCATCTGCAGAGCCATAAAAGGGCTCAAAACAGAAGCAGAATGTTTTACAGCAGCTGGTCTCTTTCAACTTTCTGTAATTTTTATAGCTACTTTTTTGTGATTTTTTTTTTTTAGTACACCCCAGCAGGACTCTTCTAGAAACAGACAGACCATGATTTCACTTGGGCACTTCCCTGAAGCAGAGGTGGATCTCTCTTATCCCCAACCATCACCAGCCAGACACATGCAGGGTCAAGTTATGTGCTCTCACACCAGCACTGAAAACTTATCAAATATGGCCCTGATCCAGCAAAGCACTTAAGCACATGCTTTACTTTAAACATGTAAGTAATCCTATTAGAGCAAATGAGATTCAGCATAAACCACTGGACTGAATCTCAGAATACCTTGGTTGTGGCCCTGATTATGTCAGTGACCGACTGTGTAACCTTGGGCAAATCGCTGTATTTCTGGGTCTTTATTTCCTCTTCTGCCCTTTACGTGTGTTTACCATCTTGCCCAGCACCTCAACCAAAACAATCCCAGTCTGGAATCTTCTAGAAACTGCTGTACTATACATAATAGCAGGGATATTTATGTATTTTAGTCCGTTTTCAAATGCTTGTCATATATTCAAAACCAACGTTCCCCAAAAAAACCCCAAGATAACATCCCTTACCATTAACTCTACTTACCCAGTATTGACAACCAAGTATAACATGATCCTAGAAAGCAGTCGTGAAGGAATCCAACCGAAGGGTACCCAGAGATACGGGCCGGGACAGCTCCAAGCACACGTGGTTCCTAGCCCAGGACTCATGCTGCGGTTCCCCTCCCACTGCTAGTCCCTTGCTCACAGGGCAACATAAGATCCCACATCCTGCCTGGGGACTCAGGGGTCAGTTTGCCACACTGCTGTACCCGCAAAAGGGAAAAAAACTGTAAAAAAACCCCCAAACACCCAACCTGGGAAAATCTGTTTAAAGCCTGCAGGTGGAAGACAGCATTGTCTCATAGGCTGCAATGTCTTTACACTAAATGACTTTATATTCCACTTTTTTAGACGTTGCGCCATCGGTTTTCCACAGGTAGGCCATATACCACCAACTCGGTATCCTAATGATCCTGAGAATATTCTCACACGAGCAGTTCTGCTCCTGCACACAGATACAGTCACACAGCGTGTTTACTGCTGCCATCACGCTCCCTGCTTCCCAGCACTTGTCACAGGCAATGTCACTGTCACAAGGAGAATATGGATTCAGCCCCTAACAATGCAGCGGGCACAGATGAGTGGGCAGGATACTCAAATGAGTTTCAGAAAGACTTGAGGTGAAATACTGTTCCTAGTGAAATCGATAACAGTTCTCCCATTTACTTCAGCAGAGTAAATATTTCAACTCTTTTTTTTTCTCTGCCTTCCGGTCATCTCAGTGCCTAACAGAGTAATCATTTATTTTCTTAGGAACACAAGGAAAAGGACAGGATGGATGGGGAGAGGGGGAAGATTTCAAAACACATGTATTCTTTTTTCAGAATAATTTAAAAACACCAAACCCAACTTGCAACGGTTCCTATAGCTACAGATTATAAACAATGCAGAAAATGAGATTAATGCAGCTAAGATCCTCCTTTCTAGGAACTCATTCACAAATTCCTCTTCTGTCCTTGAAACACCTGTACACCACATCGCTGCCTTCCCAGCTGAGCCAGAGCAGAGCTCAGAGCACAGCAACACAGCCTGCGTGTGTCAGCCTGCTCCGGATCAGACCTTCTGCATACAAAGATATCTATTATAAGACACATGCATCATGAGCTGTACACTCTTAATTAAAATATTTTCTGCTGCAGATTGGAAGCCTGGCCTACAAGATACTTGCCAAAATTATGTTCAGGAGCACAGCAACCGAAATGCGTTTCTGAATAGGTCAAAAGTTGGTTACTTTTGACTTTTTCTGAATGCATGCTCTGTTCTCATTGTAATGAAGGGAAATACAGTCAAAAGGTTACATGTAACTGTGCACTTGCAGCAAGTTATGGACGAAATAAAGTGCTGGTTTTCCGAAGACATTCAAGATTTTGGACATCAGAAAATAAAAAAGAACCCACAGAGTAACCTGTAACAGAGCTGGAAAAAACGCATCCCATGCATAACACAATAAAGTCACCCAATAAGTGACATTTCCAGCAAGCGTGCTGTTTCCTCAGCGAGTGCTGCAAGTTCTCCAAATGAGTTGGCACATCAGACAACAGTGAACATTTACTATGCGTTTTAGAGCTGCTGAAGTCCTTAGCAGCACTCCCAAGTTCGGGTTGACATTTCATCTTTAATTCATGCTCCCGTGTCTCTCTCTATTAAGTACTAACAAAGCAGGCTGCGAGCAGCGCTGGCGCAGGGAGCATGCGCCAGGCCCCACGGCCGCGGGGCTGCGTCTCCAGTGGGAGCAGGTCTGGCCGTGCCTGGGGACAAGGGGGGCAGCCACCAAACCACCCCGACAAACCCGACCACGGCAGCAGCTCAGATGGAGACTATCGTAAAGAGCTGCAGAAAACTACGCTCGTGACATCTGCTTCAGAGCCGTTGCTCTAGGACAAAGTTTTCTTCGGCTATTGAATCCACGTTATTTCTCTCTCTAAAAGTGATCTTTGTATTTCACCAAACTTTATCCACTCCTTTGGAAAGGACTCTAAAAAAAACAGGTTTTAGCGTAAGTTTGGACTATGTGTAGCACCCTTCTTTTCCCCAGCATCTCATACAGCGCCTCACAAAAGGCCCCAGAGGTTGGACAAACATAGCACCAGGAAAAACACAGTGTGAAAGGGATCTTTATGTGCATGTGTGAGGGCCCAGTGCTAATAGCTCAATGTGCTATTGACACATCACAGTGCAAACAGCTAAGTCTTTTTCAAAATAGCATGAGTCACAGTGTCATTCTTAACTTTGCCTTTCCCAGATTTGGGTAATTTGTGAAAGAAATCATTCCCGTATTATTAAAACATATTTTAGCAAGTGATGGTAGCCACTGGGAAATGACTATCGCTTCTGACTGCAGCGTTTACTCCCCGCACTACACACGCCACAGAGAAGGTGCAAATAGCAGAAGTGGTACTGCAACTTCTCTGACAAACCTCCTCAAATCAAAGCGCTTGCTACCTCCCCGTACTAGCGGCTGAGGGACTTTTAGATCATCCTCCCGTCTGCTATAACCCTTTAGTTAGAGACTGGCCATAATAAAGCCGCAACCATCCGAACGAGCAGCGCACGGGGAGACGTCCCTGACGCCCGCCCTCCATCAAGGCTCTGCCCGACCCTCCGGGGCAGCCGCAGCGGCTCCAGCCCGGGGAAAGTTGGGCAAGTCCCGGGCCGAGCCCCGGGGGCTGCGCGCTGGGCAGAGCCGCCTTTTGTTCCTTGCCCGCGGGCAGAGGGACCCGCGTCCCGGTTACTGGCGGGTCCGTCCGGGTTCCGGAGCCGCTGCAGCGCTCGGTGCCGGGGCCGAGCAGCGGCCTGGCGGGCAGGACCCCCGGGGAGAGTCCGGCGGCGGCTCCGGCCCCGCGGACACTCCCGCCTCCAACTTGTCGGGGACCGGCGTCCCACGGCCCCGCAGAGCCCCGCGGGCGCATCCCGCAGCCCCGGGCTGTCGGGCATCCCCCAGCCCCGAGCCTCCCCGCCCGGACGGAGCCCAAACTCCGGCTTCTCGGGGACCCGGCCCTGGCAGCAGCCCGAGGAAAGAACGCACGCGGGAATAATCACCTTGTTGTAGTTGTAGTAACCCAAACACTGGGCAAAGTCCAGGTTGGAGGGGTCTCCGGGAAGCGAGCTGCCCGCCGCAGCCGGGTAAAATCTTACATCCATGCCGGAGCTTTGGTCCAAGAAGTGCACTTGGAGAGACCGCCGGGAGGTTTAATAGATCCACCTTCAGGTGCCTTCCCCGGGGCTGGGGCGCGGGCAAACCGCGGAGGGACGGGAGCTGCGGGGCGCCGACCCTTCCCGGGGACGAACGGGGGCCGGGCGGCGGCGGGGGAAAGAGGCGGCGGAAAAGTGCAAGTAAACACGGAGAAGAGACGAGGAGAGGTGGGCGGCGGAGCCCAGGTGGGTGCCCGTCCGCTCGGCGGGAGGAGGGGAGGGATGGAGGGAGGGCAGGAGGGAGAGAGGGAGGGAGAGAGGGAGGGCTGTTGTTTTTTAAAAGCTCGGTGCCAAGCCACGGGCTTTGCCTCCGCATTCAGGAGCAGCTGCTGTACACAAAGGAGCCACGCGCCCGGCGCGGACGGACGGACGGACCGANGGCCGCGCTGCCGCTCGCCCGGGCCGGCGGCGGGGCCGGCGGCGGGATCGGCCCTTCCCATGGCTGTCTTCTTCCCGGGAGGTGCCAGGTGAGTAACTTTCACCGCTTCCACCAGCTTTCGGTCGGTTTGGGTTTTCTTTTATGTTGGCGATGCACTTTGGTGACTGACACCGCTGCCTTGCTGCGCCGGGTTGGCGGCAGAAGAAAGGAGATTTTTCTCACGTACTGTCAAGAGCAGGACTCTAAACCACAGCAGCCGGCCTCGCAGAAACCTTCCTGAGCTCTCACAGGCACTGGGTGCTGATTCAAAGCAATGCACTAATAATCCAAATGTGTTTAGTCGGTCATAGGCACTGCACAGCTCTATCTGCTGCTGCCCTGCCTGGAGCTTTCCTGACCTGAAATCTCGCTCCAGAACTTCTGGAGGAAACCCTAAAGCAGTGCAGTGGCCATTTAACCTGCAGACAAGGTGCGAGGAAGAAGGATGAAAACATGCCCTTGACTCGGGGCTTCTGTGACAGGGAGAGAACTGCCTTTCAGGTCTAGGGCCAATTCCTGGGCAGTCAGAACACAACAGGCAATACACCCCACACTGTCTTTAAGTTTACTGCGGCTGGTTGCAAAATAGCAATGACAACCCAAGTATACGAGGTTTAACTCTACAACAGCAGCAAGACCTTCTCTGAAGGTCTCTGCATCTCTGCAGTGGCTGCCGAGGACAGAGTCCCTGGGCCCGTGCTGCAGCCCCACTTTGGACTGAAGCCTACCACAGGAGCGTAACACCCCACACCTCATGTCCAGGTGTGGTTTTGCACTGTCTAGATAGATTGGGAGCACACCATCAAACAGGCAGTAGCTGCAGCATGTAGAAAGGGAACATCTTCCCAACTCCATTCCTAGAAATCTCATTTTCAATATTTATGGTGGCACAAGTAGCTCCTGCTAGCACAGGAGACACCTAGTCGCCGTCATTCAGGGTATGGATCCTGAAGCATCACAGCTTGAAGCAAAGAAAGATCTCTAAAGTGACATTTTGCAGTCAGAGCAGAATTAAACATGGCACAGATATACATCAGTACTTACAGGGGGTAGAGTTTAACTTTCTACAAAAATGTATATAAACTGATAAATGCCTCAGTAGAAAAGACAAGACACATTCTGTCAAATACCTAATCCAACTTCCTATGCATTGTGCCAACCGTTTCTAACCATAGGGAAAACAACTGCAAAATCTGCTCTTGCTAGAAGGGAAATGGTCAAGGAACATACACAGCACAGGGTGTTTGCACAGGCACAACCCACACCTGTGGCAAAAATTATTTGTGCTCCTGAGAAAAATAAATTGTTCAGCAATAAGAAGACATGCAATAATCTGTCTCTGAATGCAACACTGTGTTAGATCACTCCTCCAAAGCAGCGAGGGAAAGCGGTAGTACATAGGCACAGAAAACTCATTTCACCTGAGGTTAATAAAAGTAATACCTGCTTTGTTTTATTCATCGGGTGACAAGCACAAGTGTATGTGTCAGAAGCAGCAGGCTCTCAGCTACAGGAACAGATCACTGGCTCCAAGTTCAGAGGTGCTCTGCTATATAAACGTGGCTATTTCCAGACCGCCTCGCTCGGGCTCCCTACGCTTAGAACGAAATACAAAAGCATATTCCCATGGAATTCAGAGGGAGAATGCTTCACTGGGGAATGAACAGCAAATGATCCCAAGTTTAGGATTGGGTCCTGTTGTGGTATTGAAAGGAGCCTCTGAAAAGCTGCAGACCTACACCCTACGTGGCTCCTGGGCAGCACGTGGCCTACGAAGCGCTTTGGCTGCAGCACAATTCCTGCCTCGGTGGGTGGGGGGCTGCCAGGCAGGGTCCAGCCCAGGAGTACATTAGAGGTGGAATATGAGCCAAAGTATTTATACCTTTCTGTACATATCGCTTGAAAGGAATCCAGTAAATTCTTCTCTCAAACTATTCTCTTTGAGGTCCCTCACTAAAATGATGGCTTTGGATACTTACGTATTATTTTTCTTTCAGAACTGTTGGAATTATGAAGTATTTGCAATTTTGAGGACGTATACCCTTCTTTCTTGCTGATTTAATAAAAGGAAGCATCTATGTACAGTAAGTGGAGTACTCCAGTAATTTCCCTGGTCCTGGGTAGCCTTGACTTCAAAGAAACTTTCTGAAGAGCATTGTTCCATAAAGATTTCAATGTATGCCTGCTGATGCCAACAATTATGATTCAGGCAGTAACACACAAACTGTGACTTTGTTCCATCTTCAGCTATACTTTCTTCTGACTCATCATCACAATTCAATTTTAAAAGCCATTAAGAACACTCAAACTGCTTTTCTGATGCAAGAGCAGAAATTGTGCTGGAGTGAATCAGTCCTCTGCAAACCTGAAAGCACACATGCACAAATTCTGACTGCTGCCCAGAAACCTTTCAGCTTCCAAAGGTAAATACTAATGTTCCAGGCCTAGCTGAGTCCCACACAAGCCCAGCAAGCCCTTGTCTTTTTACCAAGACATAGCAAGGGAACGTGTTTAATGGTTACAGCTAATTTGCTTTGCTACTTTGCAAATCCTGGGTCTGTCTCCCTGTCTGTAACCAGAAGCTCAGTAACGTTTCCTTTCTTTTTACTAAGCAGAAGCCAAAGTCAGTTAAGAAGAGATTTACTCTAACAAATGGCAGAGTCAGGAAGAAACTTCAGAAATATGAGCAGAAACAACAGCTCCTTAACATCCAAATGCTCAGGGAGCTGAGCCTTCCACAAGTGCTGCAACTCAGCAACCCCCAGAGTCTCTGTCCTCACAGCCCCCTCCCTGGCAAAGACAGCGAACATGAGAGGGGGCACAAAATGAGGGAGAAAGGGTGGAATGAACCAAGGCTGGCTCAAGACTCCTTGCGCCCGTTTCACAGTGCAGAATCAAGATTCAAAAAAGACCTGACATTCATTTTCACAGCGCAGGGTCCACATCTACTGGCTCCTGTAGGGACTGTGAGGAAGAGGACATGGTGGAATAGAACACCCCTGATGTCACCTGCTAGGGAATACTGTCGTAGCCCCTTCCCCCTACAGCACATGTGGAGGATGAAAGAGCACAAAACGGAAAGGGTAGAATACAAAAGAGGAAAAGAAAGGCAGAGCACCAGCCAGTTCTGGTTTAGAAAATAATCTAAAGCCTCCTAGAATCAATAGGAAGTCCCTTTAATTGATTGCAATGGGCTTTGAATTAGACCTATATTCTACTTATCAAGTACAGCTGCTGAAAATCAATAATATTTTGACTTATCCCTCAAAGCAACAACTACACTGGTAACTTTTGGCTAAGAAAAAGTACAATTAACAGCATATTAATTCATTGGAGTTTATCTCTCTGAAAGCCCTTTCTCATCAGGTTGTCAGCTGGCATTTCTAAGTGATCACGCAGGCACGAGTATCCTATAGAAATGAGTCAGTAAAGAGAAAACTTTTGTTCTTAGCATTAATTCAGATCAAATATTCATTGATATCTACATTTCTCAGCAAGTATCTCAAGCAGAGATCAATAAACACTTATTAGTCACTGACCAGGTTTCCTGCAGTCAAGGAGGGAATGTCAGCCAGCAGATGGGAGCAGCCAAATAAGCGGGGGAGCTGGAGTCTGGTGCTTGGCTGCCAGATCATCATTTACCTTCTCTTTGTCTCAGCTGCTGCATCTAGAAACTACAGATCAAAGGATTAAAAAATAATTATTAATAGTCAGTTCTTAAAAATACAAATCATTATTTCAACATACAAGCAGGGAGCGTTGCAAGAAAAAAAAAATATCACAGCTTAAAGTTTTTGGTTGGTGAAAATTGTTCCTTTCAGGCCCAAGCCAGGGAATGCATTACTTGGTGAAACTGGGAAAAACAACATGATTAAACTTATCCAACATTTGCATGTGCCTGCTTTGATGTTGCTGTGGATTGCTGAAGTCTCTTATCTTACCTGAAGTACCTCAACTCGCATATGACAATTTTAACCATATTCTAGCAACAAAAACAAGTATTGGAGTTGTTGACAGAGCAGAGACAACTGCTCATACTGTTGAACTATGTTACAGCAAAATGGTTTCTGCCACTTTAAAGAAACTATTCCACAACCCTCCAAAATAACCTGTGTGTAATGGACAATATAGGATTACTTTTTGGCAGAGCAAATATCCTGTTGCTATTGACTGCAGTGATACAGTATCCTGACATACTAGTATACAGTTATTGTCAGATAAAGACCACGTTGAAAAACAAACTGATTGCAGCACTGAAAACAGAAAAGGAACTGTCCAGTAATATAAAAATTGACTTAAGAGAACAATGACTGGAACAGTGTCATTTCCAGATCAGCATTAAAGAATAAAAGCTTCACCTGAAACTAAGAAATTGTTGCCATGTATTCCTTTCTTCCAGGGATGCCATTTCAAAGCAAGACAGGAAAACTTGGTTAGAGATGCCTCTGTGTTTGTATGTATATATATATATAGTATTTCTATAATCTGTTGATACAAAGCTTTGGAAGCAGAGTGGTATATTTCTGTTTGTTTGTTTTTTCCCCCCTCCAGCTCTCTCCACATTTGTACATTTATTGAATTTAAACTAAAAGAATTACTAAAAGAGGAGGGGGGAAAAGCTGCTGGCATCTACTTTTTAGAGACAATGTACAAGGACAATGTCTACAGAAAGAAAAACATGCTCATCGTGAGCAATCCAAAGTCGTCTTTTAAGTTCTGAATTAGCCCAGAGGAATTTGTCAGGCAGAAACTTTCATTTTACAGTAGAACCAAATCTAATTACTGAAAGAATTATTTTAATGAAATGTATCTGAAAGGTCTTAGTGAGATAAGGTGAGGAGTATTTCCCGGTGAGAAAGGTTACATTTAATCCTTGTATCTGCACCAGATTCACTCATACCTGGTTTTCAGTTGTAATTTCATCTGATGCTCTATTAGGTAATTATTTCCAACACACAGCACAGAGCTCTATGACCCCTGACACATTTCACGTGCATACGTTTCATTATAAAGCATCTAAACAAGGCTGGGGTGATATTCAAGAAAATACCTGTGGGTTTGTGGGGTTAATGCAGTAACACTGTATTTCTCCAAGGAGAGGACACACTTACCCTTGAGAGCCTGTGGGGTACCCTGGGGAGCTCCTGTCCCAGGAAGCCATGGAGATGCTTGTACATGCTCTCCATGCACATCTTCTGTTGGTGGGTATGGGAGGGATGGGCTTTGGGTCATCGCTTGGAAGCCACTGAAGGACTTTGATGAGACACTGCCAAGATTGAAGGTAAAAAGCCATATAGTCATACTTTAAAAATGAAAGTCATGATTTAAGAATGCTGTTTGTTCCTATGTCCCTTTCAAAGGTACCAGTGACTTAACATGATATTCAGGTCACCTTCTACCAGCACAGGTTATAACATAAAATAAAGAGTGACCAATGCTAGAGAGTATGTGAAGATAAAGAAAAATTTATCCACATTTGATAGCACTGTAGACACACAGCTTTATTTAGATAGATCAGACCCATACAATAACTGGGAGGAGTCTTCCAAAGGACTCATTAGTTATCCTTTAGGTCCCCTAATTAATGATGTAGTCTTCCGAGAGCATATTAATAACTCTGTTATTAATAGCAGCATGATTCTAGCTGAGAGTTAAAAAAATAAAACACTCTGTTAAGTGCTTGTACAATAGAGTTTGTGCCTTACACATACAGAAATTCCTCAGATTAAAAATTAACAAACAGATTTCTAGAAATGTGATCTAGGGACCCCAAAAAGAACTGCTGTACTTTCTTTCAGGGGACTATAGAGTGGAGCTCCCTTTTTTGATGCTTCAATGGGTCGGGTTTTCAACACTCAGAAGCTGAAGACAGATTTCACCCAGTTCTCCAGACTGTTTCCCCAAGCTCTTAAACAGTATGTGCCAAGCTGTTCTTAAAGAATCAGCCCTCATTTCCACGAATGGCTAATATTTAATAAAACATCTGATCACAAAACCAAATCTAAAAAAAAAGCAGCACTAAACTAACACTCTGGCTTGCTACTAAATGCAATGTTCTTTGATATAAGTCCATTTCAACTCCATTTATTCCAGGGTTCTACAGCAGTCAAAATAATCAATGCAGAATTTTCCATGTGATTTACACGTTGCTTTTTAAAATGAATTGACTGAAACAAAAAATGCTTATTTCTGCTGCCTGGCTTGTTTTCTAAAACATATTCTCTCTTCTTTAAAGTGAGAGAATGACCTCTGCTTCAGGAACAATTTTCTGAGACTGTGTTTATCAAATGGCTTCTCTGCTTTCATGAAAACAATTTATTTTCACTGAACTCTTCAAGATAAGCATTGAAGTCAGGAAGAATGTACAATGACATTTATAATTACATTCAAGAAACAAATATTTTGCTAAAGAAAGGTTCCGAATTTTTATCTTTTTTTTTTTAGAGATACAAAATATTTTCTTCCCTGCAACATACCATTTAAAGATCTTTTCTCCCTGAAAATTACACAGTGTATTTTCATATGCACAGAAAGAGAAGCCCAGGACAGTAATCTCATAGAAAGGCTACAGTATGCATCCTAAACAATGAAAGCTGGAGCATAATCCTTACAATCAAATTGCCTTCCCTGCCCCAATCCTAGGAAATAATCTGCAGACAAATGGCAGCAAGAGCAGGGGGATCCATGACCTTGCAGAGCCTCCTCCAAGCACCCCCCCCATGCCCCAGCTTAGAGAATGGACAGAACAATTGTCCCCTGGAACGGCATCTCCACCTCTCCAGCCTTCCTCCCACATTCTCCTCTTGCTCAGACAGTTTCTGAAGCCCCAGAGCTCAGCAGGGCCCATGGACAGGGGGCATTTTCTCTGCAGAAAGAGGAGATCTTGCTAAAAAAAGCTCCCTCTGTTCCCCTTATGGCTTCAGCCCTGGACCCACTCTCAACTACCACCAACAAAAGCCCAGTCATGCCAGACAATGACTGCTTCCTACTCTACCCTCAGCTGCCCCCAAAACCAAGGTAGCCTGTAATGTATCTCATCTCCCAGGACAAAGCAGCCACACAGTTAGCCATGTATGCCTGTATTTTCAAATGCAAATGTAATAACTACCTATGCAAAAGCTGCCCAGGAATATATTTAGGAGTTCCTGGAAACGTGGGTCTTGCTGGATTAAAAAGACATATGACTATCACTCCAATGAATGCCCTTTAATTTGTGGGAATTCGGTTTAGAATTAAAACTTTAAGATCCGGTTTATTCCTTGTCAGTCAAACATCCCAGCTTTTCATTATTCCATTTTTTCTCAGTGCATGGAGGTAGCTCTCATCATAAAGATCCTCTGATAAAGTTCTCCTCCGGAGACACACTCTTTTTGTAGGCTCAGCCAGAGAAGAAATATCATTCATTTACAATACTCATCAGAGAAGTGGGGAAAAATCAAAAGCAGCTTGAATAGAGATTGTATTTCACTAATATACACCAAGGCTTTATTTAAAATATACAATGTTAAATTTGATCAAATATCAACCCGCCATTCAGAGTGAAATAATCTCTTTTAATTTGCATGTATCTGTGTGTGCCAAAGAGAAGCGTGTTTGCTTTCAAGCAGGTGCACATCCTGCTATGACTAAATCTCTAACTCATCAAATTGCTTTACCAGTGTGGGACATGCCCTTTTTTCTGGAACAGCTTCAAGCATTTTCCCCAGCATTTCAGCCACCTGTTTACTGAGTTCATACTCCAAAGGAGATGCATGCAATTAGAAACAAGGAAATGAAAATAAATGACCTTGTTTGTTATAAATAACAAAGAGACTCAGCAAAATTAATGCAGTGAAGCCTGACCTTCTGACCTGAAAGAAAGAATCACCTCATTCCTTTGTAGCAGGCTCACAATGCTCCAGCACCAGGCATTGTTATGCAGCTTTGCCTCTTTTGATAGATCTTAAAGGAGTATATTCTAAATATTAAATGTTTTACAAGTTAGATTAGGAAATTTGCATTAAAAAGCACGTTGAGACCAAGTCAAGAGAGTGATGATAAAGATTATTACTGCTTTATTTAAAGAGCACAGGTAAGCTGTGTGCACGTTAGTTCACTATAATACAGTTTTTCAACTGAAAAAAAAAATTTCTGGTGTTCCAGGTACTAAAGAGCCATGCAATGTCTCCTTTGGCGTTTGGGGAATTAATCAGGGAGAAAGTCTTTTAATTACTCAAATCCAGAAAGAGGAAACATTTTTCTTTTGTAAATTGTTTGTACTACGACAATCTGACTTTTGAGAAAAAACCAACGTACTTCCACAACTGCTGCCAAAAATACACAATTTTTTTCATTCCCCTTTAATTAGGCAAGTAGAACTGCCTCCTTTTGTATGAATTCTCCTGAATAACGTTTCTATGGGTTACATGTTCACTTTTGAATGATTCCTGTCATTCTCTAACGGTGTCCAGCTGCAATGGAGGGCAAGGTGCTACAAAATTTTTTCACTGCACATCCTTGGAGGTAATGAGAGCACGCAGTTGTTTTCATGGCAGCCCTCACAAAAAGAGCAGTGTGTAATTACAGCACTGGCTCCCATCTTGTCACCCTCCAAAACAAGTCTCTTATTAATGAAGCAACCCAGAACCCTTGCAGAAATGAGAGCACCACGTCTTCGTATGTCGCTGAAAGGAGTTCCTACAACAGGTATTGCTCGACAAGGATGTCTCCAAAACTCATTTTGGGGGGTTATTCTCCCCTTCTCTCACTTCCAGTGACATCCACCCAGCTGCTGAGGTACCTGCAAGGCCCATTGTGTGGGGGGAGCTCTACCTGTAGTTCCACAGGGTGAAGGCACATCCCCAGTGACACCAGTGCCAGGGGACAGTGGAGAGGAGGCAGCAAAACAGTCACAGAGAGGGATGGTGAAATCAGTCTCTTCACAGCAGGAGACTCAGGGCTGGGCCAGCAACAGGAGCCTGTGACTGCAGCCCTCCTGCCACCCCACACCATGGAGGCTCTGTGACCCAGGCAGTGCTCTGGGGAGCAGGAGGTGCAGCAGCTCTTTGCCTCCCCACTCTCTCAACCATCCTTCCACGTTTTGTATGTGATGGAGCAACCTCACCCATCAAGGACTCAGCAGGACTCACTCCTGCTCCTCAACTCTTACAGTAAAAGGGTTACCAGAATGAATCATTTCCAGCAGAAAAAAGAGTTGATGAACACAGTCTCTCCTTCTGTTCATGAAGTGCCATGTGCTTCTTCTAATGGTACATGGCTGAAGGCAGGGATGTGCTTAAATCTGATTGAATCAGAGCCCTTAAGAGTAGTGTCTTCTCAATAAACCTGTGTTTGATCACACAAATTGAGAGCAGACCACTCCCATTTCTAAGGACTGATCTGTGAGGCCCTGTAGGACAAGCCACATTTGAGGAAGACCTGCACAACAAACAAACAGCCTTCAGGGAGCTGAGCCCAACCAGAAGAAATTCTGCTTTGTGGAGCATGAAGTCCTAACCTCCTGCTCTGGGGCTCCACACACCACGTGAGGGCCAGCAGATACCTGGGCTGGACAGGGCTGTGGTTCTGTGCCAAGCCACCACCACATGACACACAAGGGCTGGAACAGGGAGAGCAAAGCTGGGGATCCATTAACGTGTCTCATGTTCCAAGCATGAGGCCTTACTGGCCTATAAATTCTGAGTATTTATGTGAAATGCCTGGACTGGGCTTATTTTGTTGGCTTTTACTGACTTCAGCAGTCAGCATGTAGAGTTCCTCTTCTTTGTGAGGGATAAGTGGAAATAACTGATCGTCTCCTGAAAAATCTAATTTTTATCCATTCAGAATAAATTCTAGCCCCAAATCCTCCAACTTAAAATTCCAGATGAATATTCTCCAACTTAAAATTCACGTGTTTAATATTTGTCCTGAAACTCACTCTTTGAAGGCTTTGTGGATTCGGCTTAAGAAGTGGTATCATTCCAGACAGAGCAAATTCAGGGCTCTCAGGAAAAGTCCATTAGCTCCCCCACATTTGCTTTATTACAACCTCAACACATGATGCCTTAAACAGGGAAAACAGTATTGCAAATATTCAAGACAAAGCTTGCAAACACTTGTGAGCTGCCTGAACAATCAATGAGTGGAAATAAAACTGGAATGGAAAATTTTCCTTTTTTTAATTTGTATTTCAATAATTACCAGAAAACTGAAACTGAAGAAAGTGCACTGAGTGCCCCTCATTAACAATGTCCTAAGACTCCAGCAGCTCTGAAGCTGTTACTGTACGTAGCTACTGACTTCCATCAACTCTTTCCTGCCCCTTGAGGAATTCTCCTCTCAAGTCTTCAGAGATTTATTATTTTTTTTTGTATTTTCCTACCACATTCCAGCCATTTCTGTTGATGGTGCCATAGCACCTTTGTGTCCTGCCAGCTGCACATTGCCAGTGCCTGCATGGTATATTATACACGTGACAAAACCCAAGGCAGAACCTCATTCAGGCTGGACATCAGCCTGTGCTGAGAGCTGCATGCTAAGAGAAACTGCAGGGCATTCTGGAATGAAACTGCCTCCAGCTACCTTCATTGGACACCCAACATTTAACTACCTACAGCATGTTGCTGCCATAAAACCAGGGTGCCCATACAGGGATGCCACGTGGCCAGCCACGGGCAGACAGACTGCTCCTGGAGTTCTGCCTCATTTGCTGCACAGCTAAACTGAGGATGTCCTTGCAATCCAGAGACGAGCCACGCTACTTGCAACATCCAAGGCTGGGCATCTGCTCTGCAAGCTTTGGTAGGCTTTGTTTAACCCAAGCTGTGGCTCAGGCTCCCAGAGTATCATAAAAACTGAGCTGTCTGCTGCAGACTCAGGAATGCCATTTGAGCGTCCCCGGTGACAACAGCATAGGACAAAAGTGATTTTCACTGTTTGCAGGCCAGATAGATCTCAAAGATTAAAAGCTGTAATTTCAGTGCCACCTTGGTATTATTTACAGACAGAAGCAGAAGAGTAGCAGTCCAACTAAATAAGTTTTCCCCAATAATGGGAAACTTGCATGGGCTATTTCGAGATGGCAGGCAGCAGAACAGAGCAAAAATGATTTGTCATGTAAGCAGCATGATCTCCTGGCTCAGCAGTTCTAGACCCCTTTGGACTGGTCTCTGCTCCAGCATGTGCTTTATAACCAAGCTTCACACAAGACAAACTGAATACATGCATCTTTTCCCTTCTTCTGCAAGCTTCCCAGACTTATGCTGCCTCCTTCCACTCACCACCTTTATTTTAGAGCAGTTACTCCCATCCTGAAGTTCCAGCCAAGTTTACTGCAAATTGTGCAAGCACCAGAACCATCCTAATGTGCAGTTCAAACACGAAAGCTGGTTATGCAAGCACAACCATTTGCTCTGCATCACATGCCTGAACGTCCTTGCATTACACTGGTGAGACACACCTCATTGCTGGGAAGAGTGGTCTTGCTTTTCTGTAAGGATAACCTGAGCTGAATACTAAGAAAGGCAAAGAAGGCAGCAGTGTTACATCCAGGAATCAGTGCTGGGAGATATGCAAAAAGCCCCAGCATTCCAAAAGGCTGGTAATGAGCAGCATCCAAAATGAGTGATATTGTAAACTGGGTTTGAAAAGCAGCAATTTTCAGGAGCATTAGTTTACATGAATTAGATGCATAAATGGCTTTCAAATTCAGCTGAAGCCAAGTCCCCCTGGGAAGCAAATGGTGTACTTGTGCTCCGTGGCTGTTGGGACTGCTGGGGAAGGGGAGCTGCCCACCCTGCAGCAGGAGAGCACGGGTTTTTTCACAGGAATACAGGAGGCACATGCTGACCAAGAAAACTCCTACACACAAACTAGGGCTCATCCAACTGCAGCCCTTACAATTAACTAGCAAAGGTGCCACACAGTCAAAGTTATTGTCAAGGGCATTGAGGAAATGCTAAGAATTAACAAAAGTCTCCTTCTGTCTTCCCCTGGTTGCCATCCAAGGAGAGGGTAAGCAGTACCACAAACAGTGCAAGAAGGACAAAGCCAGTGTCAGGGCCAGCATCCCCTGCCTCAGCACGACGGCCCCTGTTGGCCACGGCCTGGGAGCTACTGCTGAGCACATAATGACTCTGCATTGAAAGGCTAAACCAGCCATGCTCCGGCCTCAGCAACCACAACTCGAACTCACTCCTTCATTAAATGCTTCGCCATTCCTCGAGAATGAGAGGTTCTATAGAAAATCACATTGTCCTCTATTCCATCAGTAAACAATATCTGATATATATTAAACTGCTTTATAGTAGTCATCTGTTCTGCTCAAGCTGTGACAGGACTCTGAATTATTTGCTCTATCAGCAACTGCTGCAGTAAATTCCCCAGTTCTGCTGTGCATGGCAGGCCGGCGGAAACACCCGTGACAATGAAGTGAGCAGAGAACTCACACATGACGGAATCCACTCCGCAGACTGGGTTTGGGGGACAGTTGGGCCTCAACAAACAATCCTTTCTTCTCAGTCTATAGAGGAGCTGCACTGGGGCCTACTTTGGCCATTAGTCTGAGGAAAGCCTTTGTTGAACATATAGCTGCTTCTCACATCGGAAGAATAAATCACATTCTTATTCCGGGTATGTCTCCACTGCATTCACCGATGTGAATGTTGTTCCATGGCTGAAAAACTGGGTAAACAGCTCGCCCTACGCTGGCTCTGTGCTGCTGGGGCTACATCACTGGCTGAGCAACTTCATTTAAAGCTGGCTTGGATGTGCCTGTGAGAGCAGCAGCCCCGGCAGAGATCTGTCCTGCAGGCAGTGCACTCCCTCTTCTCAGGAATATTTCATTCGCAGGGCTGGATTACCGGGATTGAACCAACCTGGGACCCACATTGCCCGAGGAGAAGGAGGGAAAATTCTCTCTTTTCTATGAGCATAGTGAAGCAAAACCCAATCTGGGCATGTTCCAGGAATGGTTCTGAGGCTACAGGATTTTCTAGGGTTATGCACATATATCTCAGTTTCTCAAGGACACATACTAGAAGCACACGTTCTGGATAGTGGATGCCCTCCCTAATATTTAAAATCCACAGTAATCAGTGTTCCTAACTGCTTCAATGTACAGCAATTCAATATTCAATCATCTGCCACTCTCCACTCTTCAATTTGCTTCATCATTTACTACTACCTTACATTTTTTTGCCCATCTTCATATACTCAAAGGAAAATGGAAGCTCCAGGTTTTGGCAGACCATAGGGACCTCTGCTGACAGCTTCTGTACAGACGGTCACCTGGGAGGAACAGAAGTGGTCTCACATGATACCCAAGCTTCAGTTATTCAAGATGAAGATTTTTTTACCTGATAGGGTAAATCTGATGATCCATCATCACTGTGATGGAAACACTCCCATTTCCAGGCAGCTTCCTCTGAGCTTTTGAGGGACTCCTAAGTATGACAACAAATAGAGCACGTTACTCTGTGGCACATACACACAGAATTCTTCATTTTGCCATTTAAACAGGAGTTTGTCCATCTGCTAAAAAATTAACACACGTGTCCCATTTACTTTGTTTCAGTTAGCACTTTCTCAATAAGGGCTCTGCTACAGAAGAGGACCACAGCTCAAGCGTAATGGGAGCTGTTCTCCCATTACACTCTGAAGAAGGACCCATCCCTGAAGTGCTCTCACAATTTTTCTTCAGAGCTACAACATGCAAAGTCCTGAGTTGTGTTTTAGTTGGTCTGTGCATTCGTGTACACTGCACAGATGTAAAATTAAATTAACTTTTTTCTGTAAAAAAGGAAACAAACAACTCCCCCGATCACACAATCCCTTCTGCTGTACATGTTTTCAAACAGGGTAAATGGTAGACACAAAAACATATTTAGTGAAGTAATTTTTACTCCCTCTTTCCACATGACACACTTATGCTGCTGGGAATCACTGCAGAAAAACTTCCAATAACCAGAATTATAACCAGCCCTAAATTAACATTTGTATTTCAAAGTTTTTATGCCTTCTTTTAGTATTTATTAAAACAGAGCTGCCTTGCAGAAATATTATGCGTAATTATTTGCAAAGAAAACAGCTCATTGCAAGTGCCAATGTTAAACGTCTGGGTTTTATACCTTAGATACACTAAACCTTATAATTATTGTTTCAATTATTTCTTCCTGTTGCTGCCATTAGTGAAATGTATGCACTTGCTCCCTATTTGTATATGAAATTCTCACTAAATATTCCTGTATCCATTTCTTTTAGTTCACGCTCCTTTGTTCTTGCATCTCAGACTTCAACTAACCTGGTACCATTTCTCCTGCCTATTCCCTCCAGAATTATCTCTGACTCTATGAGATGACTCCTTAATTTCCTCTCTTCTCCAGCCTTGCTTTCTCTAACTTGAACAAATAACGAGTCTCTCTGCCCTTGTACTATATTAACAGCAGTTTGGAACCTTCTCTGTTGGTACAATAACTTCAAAAATTAAATAACCAAAGCCAGAGACTGGTCTTTGGAGCATGCCCATAATAGCGTCATCCCTCACCAGTATCAGATGATGTGAAGCCTCTCTATTTGCATTGCACAGTTTGCCATGATTCTTTTTGTTACAAAGATCCCCCAACATCCCAAGTGTAGTATTAGAGGTGTTGGAAACAAAGGATGAGGTTGCTCATCCTTTCATTGTTGTTAAAAACTCTTCAGCCTCACTGCTGTCTTTGAAAGGATATGTTACACATTCTTGGCCCGATTGGGAGCTCCTGGTCTTTTCTCTTCTCCTAAGACCTGTTCATTGGGTTTTCTCAGGTTTTTAAGTCAGCTTCTGAAAATTACCCCTACTTCCATCTAAAACTGCTGCTGTGTATCTTTGTGCTTTCTCCTTCTAGGGAGGATTTACATATACCCAGCATTCAAAAGCATATTGGATGATAATGAATAAGACACATATTGCTTAAGAGCATATACAACCCCAAATTTCCAGTGCAGAAACTCCATATGTCTAATTTTTCTTCCTGCATTTATAATAGAAGAATTTGGGCTAGATTATGTATGGTAAGATGAACACAAGCACTAGGCAAACACTGGGAGACCTTGCTTTGGAAGATTCTTTCTCCTCTTTGACTGCTCTACTTGTTAAATTTACCATCAAATACTCAAACAGAACAAGGAGGTGGCCTCTCATCACTGTTCCTCCACATCAGCCTCAACTTGGTCCCATTTTGGTGCCCTTCTCTCTACAGCAAACTAGAAAAGCAGCACGTAGCACACACAGATAATGGAAACTGCTACGTGCAAAACTATTCACTTGTAACCCCAGACTATCCAAACATCCATCACGACTTAAAATCTGCCAAGAATTAAGTCTTTGACTACACTTGAAGTCATCAGGCATTTCCAGCAAGTCTCTATCTACCATGATGTGGTCAGCATCTTCACATCTCCTCCTGAGTGGTTTAATTTCTCACAGCAATCTAGGGTGATTTTTTGAAGTCCTAGATTTTCTCAGTCTTCAGAGTCTCTATTAATTCCTTATCCTTTTTTGGTGTCTTGCTTATTTGTATTATCCTTATCTTCATTGAGAAAACTGAGTCAAAATGCTTAACCATCTGGAAAATGTATTTCTCTGAACCAAAGGTAGGTAACCATTGCAATGTCTCAAACTCTACTGCTTTCTCCAGTGACCTCATTTCTTTGTATTCAGAAAATCTCATTTATCTTAGCCCTTTGCACAAACTTCTTTTATTTTCTTCCTTGAGCTTACACTCTTCCTTTGTTCTGTAATCTTTCAATCTTCCCCACCAGCTTTATCTTACAGATGATTGATATATGCATTTCAGCAGTCTCAACTGCTATTTTATTTATCCCAAATAAATATCCACGCTGGTTGGCAGGTATAATTCTCCAGCTACAAAACTTTAGCTTTGAAAATCTCCTATTTTATTTTCCATCCACGCCTTTCCATGATCCTCGTGCTTTTTAGAGCTTTTCTTTCTTCGTGCACATTTGGATTTAAATATAACTTGGTTATTACACCTCACATCAAGATATCCTCCCATTCTTACATCTCCAGTCATGCTATATTTATTATGCACACTTATGACAAGGATTGTTCCCTTTTTTAAATTGTGTAAAGAAATGACACGAAGGTGTTCAGTCTGTGACTTGGGCTACACACCCAGGCTGAATTAAAGCGAGGTGGAGGGACAATTCAGGTATGTTGTGTGTTTAAAGCTCTGTGTGAAAGAAAAAGAAATCTATAATGTCACCCTCAGGATTTCAGGCAATGATATTCCAAGTCTGAAAGAGAAGGAATAAAGAAACTGAAAAAGGATACACACCACTGACCAATCAATTGAAAAGTATGGTCAATGGAAAGCAGAAACCTCCCTGGATTTGCCTTGTGGGCTGGTAGCAGTGGCTTTGTATAAAAAGAGAGAGCACTTATGAGCCACTTTCTACTGGAGACATATAAATGAGTTTTTCTGAGAGCCTAACACACCGCAACCAATTCTAAGGTGGTGTGGAAAAATCCCAGCACTCCTCAAGCTGAAGACTAAATGATGCCCTGGATTCCATGGATGCCACATCTCCTTAATCAGGCAGAGCCTATGCTGGGAAACTCAAAAGCTGCTGAAATGCCCCAGCCTCTAATGTAAAACTGAACCACACAGATGATGACTGCAATCTTCATTAAGGCTTAGGAGGGTTTTTGGCTGGGACTAACAGCAGACAAGTTTCAAAAGGTTCCTGTGCTTTGTGCCATTATCTGTGGGAGAGAAATCTGCCTACAGGCTTTGAATGGTGACATCCTAACTTAGAGAAGGGAGTCTGGCTTCCAAGCTCCTTCCCAAGCACAGTGCCTCACCACTGGCACTCAGCTCCACCTCATTTTACTGACACCAAGTTCACCTCATTACTTCTGGACTTCAAATAGATTTTAAGCACCATATTTAGCAAAAACTTAGTATGTGATGGCAGGATTCCTCAAGTACCTATTAGATGGCTGGAAAACTGCACAAGTCCCAAAAGGATCCAAGTGGGGCACGTCCATTCAGAAGGCAGCAAGGGGCAGAGAGAACCTCTCAGAGGATCAGTCCTTTCAGAGCTGGGTGGCAATGCAGGGAGCATCTCACTCACCTTTTGAAACTCATGTAGCACTGTCCATTTCTTCTGTCCTGCTGCTTATTTTCTTATTCCAGAGGCATCTCTCCTAACATATTGGGCTTCATAACGATGTTGAATAATCGTTAGCAAAACAAAAAACAATGACATACTAGAACAAAAACAAAAAGTGAAGTTAAGCCTGTCAGTCAGGCCTCCTGTGTCCTTCAAGAACTTCCTTTGGAAACATGGTACAGAACAAGAGAAGCCTGTGCAGGCAGCCTGGGCCACTCCACACTCACTAGCAGTGCTCTCCAACCAGACCAACAGGCACACGTAACCTCATCCTAACTGATGTAAAATACTAATTGTTACTATTCTTCAGTAGGATGCCTTGTACAAGAAAGATCATCCAAGGCTTTTCAAGCTCAGCCCTCAAAGACAGTAAGTGAAACACTTTCCTGCACAACACTCCTCTCGAGCAAGTTGAACTTATTTTGCAAACCCACAACTCACCCTTTTAGTACAGGGACACTTCAGGGCGTAAAAGTAAATAGGCAAATATTAAGTGAGGTGACTCAAACATTTCTGCAAGCAAAGCCACTCTTATTTTGTCAGAAAACAAATAAAGTTCCACGTTGGCAGAGTTTTATAAGCCAGCACACTTCACTTTGTTTTTCCACTTCTTTTTCACAGCCCCCACTTGAAAGGCAAGGTAACCTTGGTGACTGCTGCGGGTGCACACAACTGCTCAGGATTGCCCCACCATGCTCAGGACTGCACTTGGTCAGGCCAACTCCTCAGCAGGTACTGGGGCATCAGCAAGCAACATATTTAAAGTGCATGTTGGGCATGTGACTGGGACAAATAAAAGATCAAACAGAAGCCCAGCCTTTCTTTTTACTCTTGCAGAGCACATCCAGATGGTACTCTGTTCCTTAAATAAGTCCAATATATATAAAATTGTGAAAAAGAGAGCCTGAGGTAACTTTCTTTGTATTACAGGCATGGAAAAGTCCTACCTTGATATCTGAGTCACATCATGTTCTTGCCACTCAGGTCAATTGCTACGAAGTTTCTCAGGAGCTGGAAAGAGACAATGGAAAGATAAATTCTAATGGACTGGATAAACATCTTCCTTTGAAACAATGCAAGAGTTGCACGGGGACTACACAAAAACTATTTAATTTTAACGACAGATTTGTGTCAGAATAAATCAGGGTTTACTGAAATGCTTAGCTTAGCTCTTTTAGCTTGTGCCTCTTGCTCTTTTTGCGTACAACTTAAGTGATAGAATTTGATAGGGAAGACACTGAATGGAGACTAGAAGCAGATAGCTTGGTTACAAAATGAGGCACGTAAAGGTTGGACAAATGTTTGGTGGAGAGTGCCCTAATTCATTACAGAATGGGATTCGTACACTTACACAGTGAAAAGCTCGGATTAGGCACACAACATAATTTCCATTATGTTAATGTTGCTTTAAAATATATTACACGGAGTGCTGCAACAATCAAATTATCAATTATAATGTCTACTCAGAGTAGAAAAGTGTTGCAAACAGAGGGCTGATTACTGCTTCAGTACTTCCAATCTGCATACTCATTGTTTAGTACAGGGAAAACAAATTATCTTGTGTTGGCCCTAGTTCAAATTTAATTAAATGAGTGCAAAGCAATTATAATAAAGTACAATAGTATAGTAATGAAAGGAAAATAACTCATTAACCTATTAATCTTTATTTATGTTCCTCTCAAATAAGTATGTAATTTCTTTATCACTGCATCCCATAAGAAATGGCAGGCTCTCACTGCTCCTGGCCTGCTCTAGCGGGGCTTCTTCTGCTCAAGATCACTGGATGACTTCACCGCTACTATTTATACACGTTTTATTTGATGTGCCTGATTTGTCTCCTCTCCCTTACACAGTGTATTTTAAACCCCTTTCCCTCCTAGCCGCGGTGGAGATTATAAACCTGTTCTCACCCCTCTTGTCTTTTAGCACTTGTCAGCTCTGGAAGGTAAACCTCTCCCGGAGCATTGGTATGCTCTGTCACTGCGCAAGGGAGGCAGAGCTCCCACAACATCTGCTCTAAAAGACAGTCTTACATTAAGACATAAGATGAAAGCATATTCTTTTGAAGAGGACCTGACACAGCTATTGCTTTACAATCTTTATGGGTATAACAACATACTCCATATTTCCAATGTGCTTGTTTCGTTCTCCGTTCCAAGTTTTATCTGGGTTGCTTGGCTGTTTTGTTATCCTGACAAAGCTGAAGTTTAAGGAAAAACAGTGCTTTGAGATGATTAGGAAAATATTACACTGTGCTGTATTTCCATCGTGCTTGCTGCATGCTAGTTATCATTATTACCTTATCTCCCCAGAACTGGTTTTGTTTTCACTGACATCTTACATTCTAGTGTGTACATTTAATGTCACACCCCAGTGCTCAGCTTATTGCAGCCAGTCAGGGTTGACTCTGTCCTTTCACTAAGCTGAGCCACTCACAGAAAAAAAACCCCAATGAAACAAAAAAAGCCAAACTACCACAAAAAATAAGATGTGAGGGAGCAGCAAGATTGTGAGCGAAAACATTTAAAAATTTTTACTAAACAGCACTTTTCCTTTTTTAGGCTGAGAAGACTAATAACATTGCTATTCATTTTTTTTTTCTACAAATAAAATGAAGTAGAGGGGGTACTGTAACCAATTATCATCCTGAAGAGTAGGCAAAATCAGTGACTGTTACATAAACTGTAAGAAAATTAAATTAGAAGAACTAGAGTTTTAAAATATAGTCTCCACAAGTGTAATCACTGGCACGTCCAGATGACCAGAGGTACCTGTGTAAAGCATATAATCAACAGAAATATAATTCTCAATATGCATGCAAGGCAAAGGAAGGCTTCCTTTTGAAAACTGGGAAATAAAACCCTCATGAAAGAGTTTGCAAAGTCAGACGTCCCTGGGCTTTCTCCTTTCCATGCACGGACCCTGTGCAGGCAGGGGCCAATCTTACAAGATTTGAGCAGAACAGCTTCCAAAAAGTTATTAACAGATTCTCTGAGAGGATTGTAGAGGTGCAAATTTACAGCTCAGATGGCTGAGAAACATACAAGTTCACCATATCTTTCCTCTTCACACATAGCAAAAAACTTCTGCCTTGTAGAGTGTATTTCTGGTTTCACAATCTGCTGCTGAGAACTCTGTTAGCAAGAAATGGAACTCTTTAATCTTAATGACACTTAATGAGTCACTCTATTCTTTGCACATTTTTAACACTCAGTTCTTTATTTCACACTTATTGCTCAATTCTTGCTTTTATATTATTGCAGCACTCTTACTGCATTAATACAACTGCACGGGGAGCTGTGTGTGGCTCCATTGTGCTGTGTGGGACAGATGCCATTGTTGGCTGTGACAGGGCTGTGACCCACTGGAGAGGGCTCAGGCCGTGCAGAGCCATCACCAATAGGTGGCACATTTGCATTTTGCACAGTCCAGAGCCATAATTCTTTGTTTGTCTGCTTTTGTTTGTTTGCTTTGACAACGGTTCGTGTTTTAATTGCAGCATTTCAACATGTGAAGTCACCAAATCAGCAAAAGAGGGAGGAGGACAAAAAATACATTCGGCTCTGTACAATCATCAGAACCTCACATGGATTGTCATATTTCTCAGTCCGGGGTTAAATACTTGTCATCAAGCTAAATCAGTGTTTATTCTCTGTGTAGAGCAACCACTAGAGGGGAGTTTGACATTCGTGTTGCCAGTTCACAAGTATATGCTAAGCTGCAGGGAAATGTAGACCATCAGAAATCCACAGTAATTAAAAAAGACCATTGTGCCAAACCCACAAATTCTCACCATCTCTCCAGATTACTGAGTGAGATGATTTCTATCTGACTTAATAAAAGTCTAAATTTTGCTGCCAGCTGAGCTGACTTTGTCTGGCTTCCTGATACATAAAATGAAGAAATGAAACTGCAGTGAGCTGAGGAAGAGAATATGAAGTATGCTCAATAATCAAGACAAATATAAAATAGAATTGCTTCAGATGAGACTAGACTTCACAGTCACTGGACTTTGCAAGCCCTAGGACAGTTACCCAGGGAAAGACTCTTTTCCTGTCTTTCTCCTGCCTGCAAATCACTGGCCTAATATGGTATTTGGTGAAAATAAGCAACTTGAAAACACACATCTGCTGTCAGCACCTAAAACATAGACCTAACTGCCCTTGATGTGTCCTCCCGGGTGCATCTTGGTTTGATTTGAAGTGAATTCCTACTGCACTGCCACACCACAGGGAGTGACAAGCCCAGATTTTCAGAAAGCATCAGTCTACCTCTGCAATGGGTACAATGCACATCTCGGGTGCAATCTGCCTTTAATGCAGACACAGTTTCACTCAAATCAACTTATACCTGCAAAAGATTTGGCCGTATCTGTATATATAATAAACACACCTGCCAGAGTATCAGATGTTGCAGGGTGCTTGGCTGTGGTGGGAATCAGGAGACAACCCTGAAGTGCCTGGGCACAGGGAGGTACAACCAATGCACGATGCCCTCTCCAGTTTGGATCCTTTGTACACCTAGCTCAAAGGGAATACTTCAAGCCTAATGGTTTATCCTATTAATCCTACCACAAGACTCTGTGTAACAGCATAACATGGAACTCCTCCAGTAAATAAAAACAACACACCCTCTGCAACTTCCTTCAAATTGAAGTTTGTGCAACTGTGGATATTTTCAGGCACAAGCAAGTATCTGTCACAAGCAGAATATATATATGTGTGTATATATACACACACACACCCCGACAGACACATCATTTTTTCATACCTGGCTCTCAGATGTACTTCCACTGATCTCCAGAATAATGGAAGAGTGCAGATTCAAAATAATAAAAAAGAGGATATATCTTCTAGAAGAAAGCAGTGAACACACAGCACATTGCTTGTCACAAAGGATGTAGTTAATCCATGTTCTTATTTATAGCATCAAAACACTTTTGACAGTAGTAAGGAGAGTAAAAAGTCCACAAACATGAGACAAAGAAAAGAAACAAAACTGTACTCAATTTAACTCACACAGTATTTAAAGAGGCATTAGTCATGTGAGAACATATAAAGTATATATTTAAAGTTAAAGCTGTCGCCTATTACAATCACACTCCTGTTGTGTGCCATAACATACTATTCCCCTAATTTAATCTAACATTTACCAGTGTAAATCAGTAGTTACTCCACTCACAACAAGGAAATTTTTCTGGCACACAATTGATGCAAGCGGAGAATTTGACCCCATAGCTGAAAACCTCCCATTAAAGAAATAATTAGTGTACACAGGTGTTGTTTTTCTCTAGTAATTGATGTGCAAGTCTAACCACTTCTAAAGGCTGCCCATTTGCTTGACAGACAAGAATTTATTTCCCTCAGTAATGAGCACAATTTCATAGGGATGTTGGTTTTTTTCTCTCCACAAAATAGAAAGGCAATCTATATTTCAGCATTCAATCTTTCTCATGCCAAAGTTTCAAATGGCCCCTAAAGATCTGCAACTCCACCAAGTTTATGCAAGATACTGCAAGGTACCACCTTGGGCACTGGAACACACTAATTCCTGGAGAATCAGAAAGGTGCTGAGGACACCAAATGCTTGGAGACCACTGCCCTCTGTGTTCTTACTGGAAAGCTTCCAGGGACACACAGATAATTCAAGGTAGGCACCAGAAATGCAAAGGCAAAACGACCCAAAGGCATTTCTGCACCTTTACAACTGAATAATGACAATATTTTGCACACCAACAGGCGTGGTGGTGCTGTTTAGGACAGTAAGAGCAGGGACACAATGCTTGGTGATGGAACCAACCTTAGAGAAGGGATCGTGCTTGGAGTTTGCAGTTCTTGCAGTAGAGAATCATTGCTTTTGTCCATCATAAGAATTATCCTTTGTGGATTAATTCCCAGCATGAAAATGAATAATCTGTACTCTACAATGAGATTTCAAGATCAGTGTATTGATCATGACTTGACTGAGTCTGCAGTGTAACACTGTCACTCCTCAAGGGCTTAGAATGAGCCTAAAATATTGCAAGAAGACAGACAGAGCACTATGTCAAGGCTTCCATAAATGCCCTGCAAACCCTGCATCTGGAATATTCTACAGGTTCTATTCTGTGCAATACTCTACATATCAAAGAGGATCATGGACATGATAATAGGATGAACACGGACATCGAGACCAATCTTACAAGGACTGCTTAAGAATCTGCCAACCTCACAAAACAAGTAGCTCTAGCAAAAACCCCTTAAAGTCACTATTTACAAAGTGTGAGTCATCTGTTCAATGGTGACAGAGAATGCAGTCCAGATGGTCACACAGATAACAAATCCAGCCTGGCTTTTTGATGCTATGGACAGGCTGTCTGACTGGCTCACACTAGGACAGACAGATAGATTGACAGACAGACAATGACCTCTTCTTCAAACAGTTCTGCTGTTAATATGTACTTTAGAATTTAAAAAATCCTGCTATGCACAGACCTCACTTATCCTACAACACTAGTACAGGAGAGACCTGAAAACATAGACTGACTTGTATTTTAAGTTTACAAGTTCAGATGTTTCTGTTGTCCCCTTAGGAAAGAAAAGGGTGAGGACTGAGCTTGAAAATCTATTCAATAATAGATCTTAGGCTCTTAGCTAGAAGAGGACAATTCTGGGCCAGCACAGTGATTCCCCAACAGCTGGTACACGTACTTTGTAGTACTACAAGCTTTTGGCAAAGAAACTCAGCTGACTCTGGATTCTATTCCCAGTGCTGCCTTTCCCCAACTTTTAACCCAGGGCAATTTACCTAACTTCTGTCTGTTCCTGGTTAGCCATCTGGTAAATAGATAATATAATTGCATCCTTTATAGGCTCATTGTGGGGCTTAATTATTGAACATCTTTAAGATCTGTCTAGGTTCTTGGTGAGGAGTTGTGCAATCCATTAATAAATAATAATGGAGGGGGAGTGCTAAGAGGAGGGGGAGCAGAAAGTTGAATTGTTCACCAAACTGAGGCAGGAGAAATAGAGGCAAGTGAGCAGTTGACATGATATGAAAAGGAGGGGAGCAAAATCACTACATTAATTGCACTAGAAAACAGAGAAGGAAAATGGGTTAAGTTGAAATGACAAAAAAGTAAATTTGGACAAATGGGAGAGGACAGAGCTGGCCAGAGTAAGTTGTGTGTCACTGGAGAGGTGTCAAGGCTGGACTGAGCGAGGGAGCTTGAACTGACTGGAAGGGGAACTTCTCCGTGCTTCACAATTCATGGTTTGTTCTGTCCCAGTTTGCTCATTTCTTTGCAGTGCAGCTTACACAGATTGTTCTAATGGATGGCACTGCCACAGGGCACATGCCCTCTTCCATCTCATCTGAAGTGGGTGGTACCTCAGGGGGCTGACAGCTTCTCCTGAACGTGTGGCATTGCTGGGACAGACATCTGCACAGACATCTCCGGATCAGCCTAAGGGGAACAGCATCAACCCCCTTCACCAGCCTGATCATCTGCAAATCACAGCATACCAACCACTTGCACTTCCCAAGCATAATTGCTGTAAGTGAGCTATTGATTGCTATCTGACATGCAGCTCTTCTGCTGTCAGTTCCCAAACCTGCCTGGTTTTGTCATCACTCTCAACTCCACCTTATGAGAGATGTGACAACATCTATTGAAAGGATGTGGCCATACTGCAAAGAGAGAATGAACAGTGCAGAATCCTAGAGTTTAAACAGGGTTATCACAAACCTAATAGTTAGCAAATGAAACAAGCAGCTGACTGTTTATACAGTTCTCATCAGGAAAGTTGCTTTCTATACTTGATTTTTTCATTGCAAAGGCCATGCATGGCAGCAAAGAAAACCTTTTCCCCTTCTTTTTTGAAGTACATAGATATCTTTTAAAAACTGTGGGGATTTTTTTTTCTGCAAGTCCTTGTTTGCATTTGAAATCTTTGGATCAAATTAGATTTATAAGATAACCCACTTTATCTTCTACTTGTTTACATAGTTCTAAGTTATTGCCTCTTTCTACTATAAATATAGCAAGTACCCATTGGAGCTGTCACTGGATTCAGTTCTCCAGCCCTATTTACATTTAGTATCACAAAAGAATGGAGATGACTTAGTCTGCATAGTAGGAACTCAAAGACTTTTTTCAACCTTTTCCTATAATCAAACCAAAGCAGAGACCCAGCCCTCAGATTTAATTTTCAGGAATTACCTTGTTCCCAAACTCACAGGAGGAGTATATTATGTAGGCAGGGTACTTTTTATGTCAAGAAAATGGAGAGATTGGTAGACAACCAAAGAGAAAAAACCCTGTCCTTATACTACCATTTTACTAAGGCATTTCTCCTGTATTTAAAAGGTCTGATCGGGTGGAGGGGGAAAGTGTGTGAAGCAAAGACCTTTCCTACCGAGGTGGGTGAGCTCTCCTTTAGTGTACAAAGATAACCTGTGTTTTTCAAGAATATTTTAACCATACTGAGGAATGTCACTGAAAAAAAATCTATAAAGAAAAACACCACCCAGCACAAAGGAGAAAAGATGGTAGAAGGTGGTTCTTGTGGTTATTTTCCATATTTCTGAGTCCATGGCACAACCTCAGATATACTGAGCAGTTACATGAGTGCTCCAACAAGTAAATTTTGTAAAATCATTTGGCCTCAGTACTGAACACTGAGTCTTGTGCAATCTTGCTCTTGAAAGTATGAATGGCTCAGAATAATTCCATATCTTTTAGCAGTAAAATATCAAATAGGAACATGGACCTTACCTTCTGTCACTCCACTACTCCTTTTGTCTGCTCTTGACAAGAAGGTGCATCATCTCCAACAAAGCTTCATTCCAACTTTCATGTTTTTCTTGGAAAAAAAAAAGCAGGTGAATCCTCAATCTGTAAAAGATAAATATTATCTTGTTGTTGTCTGTCTGACCAGTCTATCAATGACTGAAAAGTGAGCAGTGCACCATGAATTTGCTAACATTGCATCTGCCCCTACATTTTTCTTTCACAGCAAGTGAGGCATCCTAAACCTTGATCTTTTTTATCCACTGGTTTTTGTTTGGAAAGTATGATTCATTGGCTATTTGCTACTCCATATTGTTCCTCTACAGAATCAGATTCTACAGTCGCAACAAATTTCTTCCTTGCATTCAACAAAACCCACTATTTATTATTCTTAAAAAAATAATAACATAGCAGAGCAAACTCCATGTGAAAATTTTAGGCCCTGCTGAGTGATGCAGCAAAGAAAGAGGGCCTATTATCACCACAAGTACCCAAGAAAATTCTTTCTGAATTCCAGTAAATACCTTCCTTTTCAACACCTTATTTGAGCTATATGAATGTGATGAAATTCTGTGTGAGTGAAAGCATTTTCATTTTCATTCACCAAATCACAACCTGTGACCCCCAAGCACATTAGGAGGAGTATTTGTCTGTGCAGGGCTCCATGGAAGTTGTTTGAACACCACTCTCAAAACTTTTCAGCCTCAAAGCTACATCGGTGATCACTTACACACACACACAATTGATCATTTAGGGGCTGGCAAAGTATTCCTAGAGCTTTCCCTGCCCATGCCATGGCATTTCCCTACAGTACACAGCTCAGTCAGGCTGCTTCACCAGGAGACTGCACCACTGAGCTGCATTTTTCCTGCCACATACTAATGCTCCCATTCTGTTTCTTCCAGAAGACCAAATAAAGCAAGGAGAGCACCAGTCAGTTCATGTCTTTCACCCAAAGTAGATGAGAAACTATGAACCACCTCATAGATTTCTTTGTCTGCAGATCACTGTTTCTTTACACAATATTTATTCCATTTCCCCTATGATTTGGGGAAGCTGCTTCACTTTTTTTTTTTTTTTAAGAAAGGAGAAAGAGCAGAGGGGTCCAAACTAACACCAATACAAATAAGCCTAGACAGGGGTGTGAGCAGATTCAGAACAGGTTTCAGCTTGTGCACACTGCTACAGCTCACCTGAAGTTAATGGACTCACAGTAATAGATGCATTAGAAAACCAACCCAGTGTGTCATCTGTACACAGATAAAATAGCATTAAGTAAAATCCCAGCAGAAAATAGCAGTAATGCTCCCTGTTAAATATATTTTGTCTGTATATAAGACAGGCAGTATGAAATCACTTAGACTCCACTGCCCTTGCCAATGCCAAGATGCATGTGAAAAAGACTTAAACGTTTTTGTTTTTACTGGATGTGATATAAATTAATACAATTTCTATGTTTCATGTAGGAAACACTTTTGCAACACTGTGCCAGTAATTCCTTGCCCTCCAGTTCTACTTTGGCTATTTCTTTGGAAATATTTCTCTTCTAATGTAGACGCTCTCCAGAGGAAGATTGCAACTGTATTTGCAAGTAGAAAACCAAAGATACTCACTGATACATTATATTCTTAATTGATTTGAGTCAGGAAGAAGATTTGGAACAGCTTAACTCAGGCAATAGGTACATTGTGAAACAACTTCCACTTATTAAAAAGCTGAAACAAAACAATCATTTAAACAGTTACAGAGGCTCATACCCGTGAGCTTTGTTTGCTCAGTTAATATTAAAATTCTTTCATGGATTCACCATATTTCAGCTTTTTCTTCTATATGTCAAAAACTGGTGAATTCTTTTTCCCCTAAAGTAATTTCCCATAGTCAGTGCAGCAGCAAGAAGAAGACAGAAAATCATCTTTAGACACTAAAGTCATTACCTGACTTATATTTACAAATTATTATGAATATTGTTATTTAGCTTTCACTTGAGAGCAGAAGCAAGGAAATCAGACTCTGAATCAGTCCTCCCTTCCACAATGAAGGCAATCCTTGCTCCAAAGCCATTACATACAACCAAGTCAGTTAAAATAGCAATACTGATCATTATGGTTTGATTATTAATCAACAGATGCCACATCAAGCACTATGTAGGAATAAATTGTTCTATGATCTGCTCAGGACATGAGACCAGCACTTCTGAGCCACAGCTGGGACCTCACCAAACACTACTTGAGGAAAGTGAATTCATCAGATGCTTTGGTATATGCCTAAATCCTGCTGGAGTAAAGGCAAAACATAAACAACCTCTGGCAAAAACAGCCTTTGATTTTAAGGTACACAAACCTCAATACCTTATATTGTTCCTAGAAAGGGCTGGATCCTTGAGGATATTCATTGGAGCTCATACTTTTCCTAAACTCCAGCAGGTCTGCAAAGCTTTACTTTAATAATGCTATTATCATCAAACTTCACTGCAAAAAAATGAAACAAAACAATATTTGTATTCATAAAAAACCCTTGCTACCTGAGTTTCACAATTATGTGCATGCAGTTCATATAGAAATTAATGCCTTTTTTCATAGTCATCTTCTCTACACAGCGTGTGAACCAGGTAGACTCCATAATAATCAGGCAGAAGTGCAAATTTTGTGCTTGCTTGGGCAGCTCTAAGGCTTTGGTTCAGTTTCAACTTGGGGGTTTTGTGTGGAGATTGACACTAATGTCTCCCCATCAAAAAATAATATTTCCTTAAACAGCACACCTCCCTAATTGACCAGGCTTTTCATGTATGAGGTTCAGCCACCAGCCATTCTCACTGCAACGGCTACAGTGTACATGCTGTGGGTTACCAAAACCTATCATCTCTGCACTCTAATACACCCAGCATCTGTCACTTTGAACGTGCTAGCACACAAATGGTCTGCTAGAGATTTAAAAGTTGAACTGGACTGAGAGACTTTTGAAGCTTAAGGGGAAAAGTGGCTATAAAAGTGAGGCAGCTTTATGGCAGGAGGCGTATCCATATCTCCACTTATGTCCTTATCAAGAACAGGTCAAATAATCCTTGCTTGGGATGACACGGTGATGAGTTCAGATAAATAAACCAGACCGTGTAATTCATAATCCTAAACAGCAACAATTAATTTTCAGACCCTGTCTCCTGTGAAAGCCAGCCCTGGTCTTTCAAAGCCATGATTATTTTAGCTCTGATTTAGCGTGTGCCGGGCTGCTTCCAAACAGATCTGGAGAGCTAAGTAAGTGACTGTGCCTATAAAACTACACTCCCTGGGTTTCATACGAGTCTACATGTAAACAACAGAACTTACAACTAATTGCCTTTCAGATAAAGCTGACTTAAGCAATTGAGGTAACACAATCCTACAATACTCTGGATGAAACAGACTAAAAATGTGAATTAATAAGTTAGCTGATATTGAGCTCCAGATGTTTCTTACTCTGGCAACGTTCCTTAAGTGATGATAAGCAGATTTACATACTTAACTAATATGTTTATTTAAAGAAAATTTCCAAATCCAGACTCACATCCAGATTTCTTATTTGGCTTCAGATCAAAAGACATACTATCAATAGGGACGGCATCCAGGAAAACCTTTTCAACATCTGCTTAGAACTAAACAACAGATATTTGATTTTCTGCAAATTTAATTTCAGGCAAAATTTTACTTCATCCAATATTTTTTATATCCTCAAGCCAGCCTGACCTAGTCATTTTGCATATTCAAATCTCAGAATACAGCTCGTGCACTGGCAGAGATGGCAGTTGCTAAGGAGAAACTCTGTTAGTTTGTAGTTCACATTTAAAATGCTATGAGCAATTTCACTTAGAGAACAAAAGCTTTTTGGAAGCAAAGCACTCCCCTTATCAATAATATCAGTGATTTCAAGAAGCACATTCAAAAATGTTTTATATCTAAAAAAACTTAGGCAGTGAATAACAAAAATTGAGGCTCTACTGTTTCCTAAGGGTAAGGAATGAAAAGTAAAGTTAATATTACTGAGTCATAGTCAGTATTGGTTGAAACTCTCTCTTATGAGAAGTGCTTATTGCTACATTCAAGGCACACTAAAAAAAAGACCAACTTGGAGAAAAAATGTAGAAGAAATTACTTGAAGGAATGGATACTGGTCCAAATTTCTTCCCAGGTTGCAGAAAGGAAAACACAACTATTCTGTCCACTGAGAAGGAAAGTTTCTAGTCCAGGACTGAGCAAAAAGAACTGGCCAGGAAATATAAAATATGGACTTGATTTTCAAAATTAATTATTTTAGAAAATAAGTCAAATGAGAGGAAGAAAAACATTTCTAAACGACTTGAGCACTTGCATAAACTTCTAGTGAAAGCCAAGATCATAATTATGTAAACATAAAAGAGGTAAATGTTAAGCACTGCATGACACCAGCAGAAATACGGACTGCCTAAGGAATGATGCCAAGGATTAGGAGAGATGAGACTAAAAACCACCCAGTGTTTCTTCTGGTTCCTTGGTGAGAACGGGAAATATGCCCACCAGGAATTTGGGACAGAAGAAAATCTTCTGGATCCAGATAACCCTATAACATGATTGGTCTCTAGTACCTCACACCCACAGCTTTCAACCTACTTTTCAAAGCTTGTAAGCACAGGAGAACTGCTAATCCCAATCACCCTGAGGGCCATGGCAGAATCAGAAATATCACATAAGAAACAAGAATGCCCTCCCCACTGAACACAGTGATTTTCTTACATTAAAAAGAATATATTTGTTGGGGAAAGAAGCCTGGAAAGTGCGACAGGAGCATTCCCTAAATTGTAGTCAGAAATCAAAAGGAAATAAAGGGAAATCAACATTTATCACTTCATTAAGAACATGTGATTTTTTTATTATTATTTTTTTAAACTGTCATCAAGACTTTGAAATATCTGAGGCTAACACCACTGCCATCAGATGGAGTCAGACTTTCCTATTGATTTGTCTTTATAGCTAAGTGATAACAATCAGACAACTCTATTGTATTAGCTTGTTAATGAAAACAGTGGCAATCTAAGGGTTTGCCTCTGGAATTCTCTACCATGCAAGTTAGCTTAGCCCAGGTGATGACAACCAAACTGAAGGGGAAACATTTCACAGTGTTTACACATAAATTATAAATAAGTTTCAAATGGGGAGATTTTGAGTCACTAATGATGATGAGGGTGGTTTTCTCCTGTGTTAGCAGGGGCTCTGCAGTTCACACTCCCAAACTCTCCTAAGACCCCCAGTGTCAGATGTATGACAGACACACTCCTATTCAAATGGGCTGAGCTTGCAATGGAATGATTTGTCTCCAAGATGTGATGCTTTACAGCAGGCACAGGAAAATATATCCAGCCTATTTTTAGAGGCAAAAAGCCTTCTCCTGGATCCAGGAAGGCAAAGCCCTGTGTGCTGCTCCTCCAACCAAGGAAAGGGGCTGGAAAAAGCCCATGGACACAGGGGAAAAAAGGAGCAGCAGCAGCAGGCAGGTGTTAGGGACAAGCCTGGGGAGTGACCCGGCTGCCCAGAGTGTTTTTTACACCTTGAACCACGTTAGGAAGCACTGATACATCACAACACAATAAATGACCCTCTCTAGCTTCAGCTAGCCCCTAATATAACAACCATCTCTCACAACACCCCTTCCACTACAGACTTCCCTAATTGCTCTTCCATTTACTACACATCTTTTGGCATTTTAAGTTCTTCTATTTGTTCTTTATTCATTAGATTCCACATGTAAATAAATTTGTCCCTAATTCTTCCATACTGACCTTTTTCCAGCAGTGATTCACATCCCCAACTACCAGTATTTGCCACAAGTACAAAGCATCTTGTAATATCAATGCTTTCTGTTCCTTCAGGGTTTAAAACACACCAGTAGAGTCACCTTTTATTTTCTTTTCTCATGAATTGAGTTTTCCTGAATTCCCTTTGTGTAATCAAGTTTCTCAACTCCCCAGACCATTTCAGACTGCTCTTTTTAAGACCTTCTCCAGCTCTGTAATATCTTCTAAGCATAGTAACAAGAATGGCCCATGAAAATTTTTTAATTTAAACATGAATTTAATTTAAACATTTGTTTAGCCACTGAGCCCTCTCGTTCCACCCACTTCCACTTTGAAGAGCATGACTTTCCCCTTCTTAAAAAGAGCATTCTATGAAAGGTATTATGATTTCCTATCTTTGGCATCATTTCTTCTTTTACACTGCAGAAGAACCAAATCTACACAACTTCTGCTTTTGATCTATCCTGTTAGTCCCTTTGCCTTATTACTTTAATTCCTCTTTGCTCAACTGCAGAATTAATGACACGTTAAACTGCCCATAATATACATTGCAACAGCAAACATAAACCAGTAAAGGAGTTTGCAAACTGCTCAGTTATTACATGAACTTTAAAAACCAGCTTCTGTTAAGCCTGGTTTCTCAAAGGTGCTCCACGTGGTGTCACTGAGAAGGCACCAGCATATTGGTCTACACCTGACCATGAAGCAACCTGGGCTCAAGCCTGTGCAGTGCTAGTGCAGAGAGAAGCAGAATAAGACAAATTTGTGCCTCCTCTCTTCCAAAGACCTGCTGTGGTCCAGGATCTGCTCTTGTGTCCAAGACCCCTGAGAGGTTTCACAGAAGCCTGGGCTAACTGGCTCCAGAGAACGTCCTGGCCCTTCCCTCAGCTCCCACCAGCCTTCAATACCATGGGCAAACACCAGGCAAATGCTGGGCTCTGCTAGTTCCTAGGAGGCTCTGCTTGCTTTAGCCCACCCTTTGTACTCATCTCCTTGGAACAGGGCCAGCAGGCAGTAACATCATGTTGTATCTCAAAACCTTCACCAAACCACGAGTAAAAATTGTTAGCACACCACTGGAAAAATGGCCCCTTGAGGAAAACTAGTCAGCCCTTGAGCTCTTTTGTTGTTTAAACCCCCTTAATGCAGGTAAAGAGGTGCACTTAGAATCATAGAATTGGCAGGGTTGGAAGGGACCTCAAAGATCATGCAGTTCCAACCCCCCTGCCATGGGCAGGGACACCTCCCACTAGATCAGTTACTCACAGCCCCAGCCATCCTGGCCTTCAAAGTTGCCAGGGATGGGGCTTCCGCCACCTCTCTGGGCAACCTGTGCCAGGTTCCAAAGGTCTGATTATTTGGATGTACCCCTAGACACCATGTTTCCATTTTGCAAATTCAGTCAGAACTCAAAGATGAGTAGAGCCCCATAGAATGATTCTGATCAAATGTGTTATGCTACCAGAGTCATTTATCCTCTGCTGCCCAGGCCTCACTCCTGAAAGAAAACAGAGCTCTGTTCATTGCAAACCATAAAATATTTCTCTTTAATTATCCTGACACATTTGGTCTCTCGTAAATTAATATAAATCGTGTGAATATCATTTATCATAAAATATACATCTGCAAAGCACAGTAAACCCTTGTTTCCCTTCTTGGGCAAGGACGTGCACTTCAGTTGGTCCAGCCTAACATTTAATGGTCCAGCACTGGGGCAGTCTGGGCTAACACAGCTGCAGATCAGCCAGTCAACATGAAACAGATTCAAGGGGAGAAATGACAACTGGGATATAACATTTCCAAAACTATTTAAGTGTTATAGGAGCTGCATTCCCACTTTCAAAAATGACTTAGATACATCAGAGATTTTGAAAATTGTAATAATATAACAATAATTAGGCATGTGTGAATTATACTTTTTATCTCCATTTAATTACTCGCTTATACTCACTTCTGTGATTAATTAGATTTTGTTTCGAGGCAGGAGTGCATTACCTCTAACAGCTTACTATAAATGAAATACTAACTACTTGCAGTGTAAGGAGGTTTATACAAGTCCCTTGATGGGGCACAGAAGAAACACAGCCTGTAACACTTGCCTGAGAAGTCACAGCAGGCAAAGGTTCTTACAGGGGTGGTCTTCTGTGAATCAGGAATGGGAAACCCATAAAACCCCAGCAAACAAGAAGAAAAACTTGTTGTTCAGGTTTCTGTAAAGGAGGACTGAGGGTGCTGTTGCTTTCTAGAGTAGAAAATCTATGCAGGAACTAGAAAGAAAATTTTTCCTTGTCCCAAGCAGCTTTGTTAGCTCCTGGCTGTGGGAAACGGGCACTAGGAAGGCACTTAGTCCAGCTGAGCAAAGAATCCAATACTCTAGAGAGGAATTCCTGGCATAAGTGGCAGAGAAATGGAAATGAGAAAGGGTTTCTAGCTTGTCCTAAAAGAATAAAAGAAGATTATAAAGTGAAGCTGGGGCAGAGTGGAAGTGTCTCCTTCCAGGGCAAGGCAGGGAGTTTTCCTACAGGATCCCAGGAAACAACACTGAAGTGACTGTGGTGAGCGACAGGACCAGGAGTGATGGTTTTAAGCTAGGAAAGGATAAATTTAGGCTGGATATTAGAAATAAGGTCTTTAATCTAAAGGTGATAGATCAGGGGAATGGGCTGCCCAGAGAGGTGGTGGAGGCCCCATCCCTGGAGTCCTTCAAGGTCAGGCTTGCTGGGGCTCTGAGCAGCCTGCCCTAGGTAGAGATGTCCCTGCTGGTGTAGGGAGGTTGGGCCAGATGACCTCTAGAGGTCCCTTCCAGCCTCAAACATTCTATGATTCTAACTTCAGAGAGAAGGCAGCACCAGAGACACAGCTGTGCTCTGCCTGTTCCATCCCTGAGCAAACTCCTGACTTCCCAAAGCTGCCACACAGTTATGGGAGAATGCTGATTAGAGCATCTCTCCCATAGCTCTGTATGGAGCAAACAAAATTCCTGTTCTTCCCCCGTCTTGAACAGAATTCCCTCATTCTTTCCACTACTTTGTTTTTATTGCTGTAGGTGCTTTATTGCTGACAAACTCAGAAAGTGTTAAAATGGAGATGAAGATAAGAATTTAACAAACCAAAGTGATTTCTGTGTCATCTAGTTTTCCCAGCCTGACATTCTAATAAACAAGTGTTCCTTTAGTATTATTCAAGTCATCAAACCGTGATAAGGGAGACAAAATCCCTTCCAATCTCTCCTGGGGACTCGCAGCTAACAGCACAATTACACCTGATACTACACCAGAAAATACTAAAGCAAATATTAGGAGGGGTTTTCTCTCTATGTATTCTGCCTCTGCAGCACTGCCAGGGTTGACAGCTCAGAAAGCTGCATCTTCCTCAACTCTTACTTTTAATAATCTGCAAACGTGATTGAAGGAAGCAGTCAGAAATCTAATAAAAATGAATGCAGAAAGGATTAAGGAGACAGCTTCATGACAATTTACAGTTCTACACAGCAGTCTCTTGCTAGGAGTTGTGATAAGATAAATCTTGTTTACAGCATGTTAATCCCACGTCCCAATAGCACGAGTACACAACGGATTCAAGTCTTCCTTAGAAGAATGGAGCTGCTTTTGCATTCAAGGAGCAGCCTGAATGAAAGAGCAAAAGGCCAAGGGTTATTCTAGATTACACTTCCCAATGAGCCATTCACATCTCTCCCCGTCAGAAAATGTTTGATGGAAATTATTTGGAGGTAAATTATAAGTAAAGCTTTATTTGAGCTTTCTGGGTCAATGATTGACTTTTATTGTTTTCCGTAAGTGAAATTTAACAGTTGGCTTTCAGGTTTTGTTATAGAATTGAGATTTTATGCAGTAGCCATGAACAGACTCTGCTTATATAATATCAAAAAGTCTTCTATATCAAATTTCAGCTATGAATGTAAAACTTTCTATTTCACTATGCAGAGCCAGTTGGAGTTCATGGACTATTACTTTTTTATCTCTGTACAGGTGTGAGGTGCTATCACTACTTAGCCAGGTCCAAGCACTTCAAAATATTAGCTAATTAGACGTTAACCAACCTGTTGCCCTTGAAAAGTAATGGTTTGACCCAGCTAGGACATAGGACCAGAATTCAGAAGCCAGATGATATTTCTGTATCTGATATTTCCTGGGCACTCCAGGCAGCTCACTCCACCTTCTGTTACTGTCTTTCTTACTGTGTTGATTGTAAGAGTTCAAACACTCTTTTTTTCTCTATAGATAGCTCTCCTGTTTTGTTTTGCAGCATCAATATCCCACTAGGAAAGAAACAATGCTAAAAATATTTTGAAAAGTTGCAAGAACCCTGTGCAGAGACTGATACCTTCTGCTGGTGCTTCCTAATAATAATAATAATAATAATAATAATAATAATAATAATAATAATAATAATAATAATAACAACAACAACAACAACAACAACAACAACAACAACAATAACGACAACAACAATAACAACAACAACAACAACAACAACAACAACAACGACAACGATGATAATAATAATAATAATAGTAACAACTACTATTATACTAATAATAGTAATAACAACGACAATAAATAACAACAACAACAACAATTCTGTTGCAATTTTACTCATGTTTAAGAATTTGTAAACCTGTTTCTCTAGGAGTTGCACTACACATCAGTAATGAAAAGTTAGTTGTACTTCAGCCAGCTTTTATTTTCTTTCTGCCCAGCTTGTTCTTAGAACCAATAATCCCAGTTTCTCCTCTTTCTGAATGCCCACATTCTGTACTGACTGCTCACCAAACTCAAAGCTAGGAAGCTGTATTCTTTTTAATCATATCTGTCATTAGAGGAGATGGTCACCTTAGCAGAAAGATCACTATAATGGGTTGCTAATGGGCTATTAAGGGGCTTTCAAGTATCGTGATGATCATCACAAGTAAGAACTGAGAGCCATTCTTTATTTCTGTGCAAGATTAATTTTCCCCCAGTAATTCCACGGATTAATAATGCAAGGTTTGTGCACCTCAGGAACTGCTTCATGGCTTCTTACCATATGCTATGCAAATCCAATAATTAGCTCTTGACTTCACAATTTGAAAATAAGGTACTACCACCTCCAGTTTGGGATGAGGACAACACCAAGTCGAGCAAGCATTCTGAAGGAAATAATTACATGATACACCTTAAAAGGGTCTTGACTTGATCAGAGTTTTCAGAATTACCTTAACACATATTCACTTACAGCCCAGAAACACTTCAAAACGGCACAAATGCACAAAACATTTGCAACCTCAAGTCTGGTTTTATCATTGCTTTGTTCTCAGAGGAATTTCTGATGCGCACACCTTTGAGAGCTCTGCAAACTACACAGAAATGTTCTACCTTCTGCCTAAGCTTGTGCTCTCAGAGTTGATATCCTTTCAAAAGAAAGCAGAAAACACAGAAAGTGGCACTAGACATGGAGACGTGAAATACTGAACTCATTTTTCTGCTTATATAACAAATGGAAATGAAGAAAGAGGGGTTTTTTCCAGCCCTAGCTGGTTATACATCTTATAACAAACTGTCACACAATTTGACTTACATGCCAGATTTTGCTTAGGTATAATTCTGCTTCTTGTGGGTTGAACAGGTACCCTTCACCAACACACAATAGAATAAAGAGGTTTCCTTGCACTTGAACCTTTCACTTTTACAGGTTACTGTTCCAAACTTGTACATATGTGTATATATGTAAGTAAAACATACACAAAGCTTTTTTTTCCCAGCAATATACTGATTTCTAAACACTTCTTTCTGCTTTCTTTTGGATCTTCATCCCAATCACCATGGTTATTGTGGCCTATGTTCAGAATGGCTTTCTGAAGATGCTCTTGTGATTCTGCTGGGATTTTCTGACAATCCAGAGTCACCTCATGCTGCATCTCCTCCTCTCCTTTACTCTTCTAACACTATCTTGGAGGATAAGTGTCAGCAGGTGTAAACAGGCAACAGGAGACAAGTGGCACCATTATAGCATTGCTTTCACTTGAGAGGGGCCACTTTTAGAAAAGAAAGCACTTGCAGCAACTCTTGTTTGATTGGCATCATTGTCTAGTGGAGCTGGCACACCATCTTGAGAGCAGGCACAATGCCATCCCAACAGATGGGCATGGGGAGAGGGAGCCAAAAGATAATGTACGAGTACCAAATGTGTGCATTGGAGGGCAGGTTTCCCAGTCAGGAACACCAGAATGGCAGTTTATAAGCTCCTGCACCTATGTTTAAGGGAGATAATGTACACATTGCATCTTTACAATAGATGCATGGATAATGTGCTCTGAAACAAGAGAAAGGACTTGCCAGGGTGGAACTCAGTGACCACAGAAGGAATTATCAGATTTGTAACTTCATGTAAGGAAAGGAGACATGTAAAACCCAAAGATGGTATCTTGATAGTTGCAAACTAGGATCCTGTTTCTGGCTAGGACACTGACCAAGAGGGGATAACTGAAGCCCAGGATGCAGGGACTCTATGGAGGGATCTTCTCCAAGGGACAGCTCCCAGTAAAACTCTGAGCTGAAGCTTTCATGTGGACCATCGTATTTAATAACAGCTGGACTTCATTTAGAATCACAGAATCGTCAGGGTTGGAAGGGACCTTAAAGATCATCTCGTTCCAACCCCCCTGCCATGGCAGGGACACCTCCCTCTAGATCAGTTGCTCAGAGCCCCATCCAGCCTGGCCTTCAAAATGTCCAGGGATGGGGCTTCCAGCACCTCCCTGGGCAACCTGGGCCAGTGTCTCCCCACCCTCCTGGGGAAGAACTTCTTCCTGACGCCCCATCTGAATCTCCCCACCTCTAGTTTTGACCCATTCCCTCTAGTCCTACCACTACTCAACATGAACAATTTAATGAACTTGTGTTACATATTTATGCATCCATTTATACCTTGGGCTTCTACAATATCTAGTTTTGGCTGTCTACAAGTGGATTATTCAGCATAAAATGAGTGAGCACTTCCTTTGATCTCTTAAATGTGCCACTTGCTCAGTGTTATGGGATGCCAGCTGCACAGTGCTGTATTGTTAGCAAATATATGGCCTTCCACAACAGTCCCCTATTGCACTAGGTTCCATTTGTACTTCATGGCTATCATTTCAGGCCTCCCAGATATCCCAAAATAGAAGAGCACAGGCAATTTTTAAGCTCTGTTCTACAAGCTTGGTTTGGCTAGAATCTGGTCTTTATTTAGTTTTGTCATCCCAACACCACCACTGCTGACCACTAATCCTGTTAGCAGCAACATCAAGTGGATCATGAGTCAATTCAAGCCTGGTAGTATCACAAATGGGCTTGGATCACAAGAGAAACCAGGTCACATCAAGTAGTGCCATCTTCTACTTCAGAATGAAACCACATTCTTTGGTCCCACATGTGCTTCATGAAGCTCTAAAGCATAGTAAGAGAACATAAAAATAACAATGGAGCAAGGAAAGAAGAGTTATCCCAAGACCTGCAAATGTTTCTGTCCCAGCAGCTGGACAGACACTGCCTCCTTCCCTGCCAACAAATTACACCAAAGCAGCTACTGATATTTTTAACTCATTGCTAAATATTCTCTTAACCATAGACTCTTTTTGTCCTATTAGTAACCAAAGGATAAACAAGGATGCAAGAGTGATTATAATCTGTTTTCTTCCCTCCGTGGGGATTTTTAATACTTGTAACAGGTACTAGTCAGACAAGGTAGGACAGAGCAATGCTCCCTTTTATTCCCAAGAACAACAACAAATGGAAAACTGCTCTAAGTCTAAATGTTCAGTATATTGTACTAGTAAAACTTCAACAAACTCACACAACATAATTTTCTTTAATACAGATAAATGATACTGGCTTACCTACAAGAAAAGGACATTCTTTTATCAAAGTAGCATCACTGTAGGATATTGCAACACAAGAGATCAAGCTGAAAATCTAAACCTGATTTTTTTAATCTCCAGTAACACCATTGCATTTAAAGAGTCACAGTGTACTCACATTATCACTTCTGTACTGCCCAGTGCATGCATATGAAAATTCTGTGTTTTAATACCTCTGGCTTCCTTCAAACCCTCTTTTTTATACCTTGAGACATTTTAAGAAGCATTATCAGGCTAAGCTTTTTTCCCCCTGAGAATAAATCCAGCCTGCTCCATTGCCTTTCTTTGATACATGTTTCTATACAAACACACTGAAGCACATTTTATTCCCAGTCACAAAAACCTGGAAGAGAAAATCTATGACCCTTTTTTGGTACATTCTGGAGCATTTTGCTATCTTCTTCAGCACTCACAGTAGAATAAGTGATAATCAATAGTGATATCTGCTTGAATATAGATGGTTTGATGGAAGTGCTTTTGAAACACCTCATGGTGCCTGATTTGCTGTAACTTGGTCAGCTCTCCTTACCTCAGCAGCAGCACTGTATCTAAATTATACCAATTGTTGGCTGAAATCTATTAAAGGTTATTATTAGCATTTCAAATAGAGCTGTACATAGCTGCCTTCTCTCCTGTTAAAACTGCCCAGCTGCTTTAGCTCTTCTAGCTTCAAATCTGAGACAAACCATCCACAGAGGCCAGATGTAGGTGTCAACACCAGCTCATGCAGGTGCTGTCATGTTCTGCTTCTGGGTTTTCATGGTGGGGAGACTTTCCCTCTGCTCACAGAATCTTCCAAACAGCCCCATGAGGCAGAGGAGTAAATGACNAGCACTCCCAAGTCCCTTTCCACAGGACTCTCTCCAGTATCTCCTCTCCCAGCCTAGACTGATAGTGCTGGTTACCCCGGCCCAGGTGCAGGACCCTGCACTTGGCTTTGTTGAACCTCATAAGGTTCACCTGGGCCCACCTCTCCAGCCTGTCCAGGTCCCTCTGGATGGCACCCCCAGCTTGGTATCACCTGCAAACTTGCTGAGGGTGCCCTCAATGCCACTGTCAATGTCATTAATGAAGATATTAAACAACCCCGGTCCCAGCACAGACAATTATGGTGCAGTAAATATTCTAGAACACAGACTTCTCCTCCAAGCCTGAAACAGAACCCAAACCTATGGTCCTTGCATCTGTTTAGCTGGTTTGCATAGGGTGCCCCTGAGATTGGGGCCTATCAGGTATAGGGTCCTGGGTCTCTATGTGAGGAACCAACTTGTATCATCATGGAAAGGTCCAAGATTTCACAAACTGAGCAGGACCACATTTCACTCTCTGGCCTAAAGCTACTAACACCTTTCTGACCATTCTATGCACAGACACATCATTTTGCCACTAATTCTGCTAAACCAACTTCAAGAGTTTCTGAAAAACAAGACAAAAAAATTATGGCAGCAGTGATTTGGCAAATTGATTATATTTACAAATGCTCACATAATGCCCTTCAAAATCATGCCAAATGTTGGTATATTTTAAAACTCAGTGGATCTAGTGTATGTATTCAAAACATGGGTTTGTGCACTTCTCATCTGCAATAGATTCACTTTTGCTGGAACAAAAGAGTGTCAATTAAAAATAATTTTACCGATACTTTTTCCCCAGAAAAATGCATACGTGAAATATAAAAACTGCTATTTTTGGAGTTCTCATTTCATTCCAGATTTACTACAGAGCATTCTTTTGTAATAATTTTACTTCTAACGCTCTTACGGGAAACCTGCTTGTACCTAACTCAATTTTATTTGAATATGGACTTGGATCTAGGTAAAATCCTGCTCGCAGAGAGTATAAATTGTTCAACACTAAAATGTCCACCCCCTAGAGAACAGCTTCTGCAGGTACTTTATAAACAACTGCTGAGGTTACTCAACCTGTTAATTACGGCTGAAAATTCAGCCTGGTATCCAAATTATGTACGTTACAAAGGATGCTTATGCCAGAGTTGTCAGCAGCAAGCTGCCTGCTCCATCCCACCCCCACTGCCACTCCTGAAATGCCCTTGAAACTAAGCAGATACAGTGTCGGGAGGAATAAAATGAGGAATTCATGGGAACACTCATATAGTGTAGGTACAGGCTCTGTAACGACATCCTCCTGCTCTGTAAGCACTTCTTGCACATCAGATGCTCACAACCTAAGTTACACACCTAAAAAGAACTGCTGATGTCAGGAGGTTGTAAAGCAGAAGGAACAAGTACTACTTGCACCCAGGTCCCTGAAACCAAACGGATAAATACTCCAGCTTTAATAATTGCAACAGGGACCATTCCAGAGCACAATTACAATTGATCTACTGATGAGATGGAGTTCAGAAAAGGCTACTGACAAAACTCCACACCTCAGGATAAAGTTAATGAGGCTGTCGAGGGAGCAGCAGGGCCAGATTTAGTGCCAAAACTGCACCAGCCACACTAGAGAGCAGTGCTAAGTGATAAGGAACAGTGCAGCTCAGTGACAGAGAGATTAAGACCCCTCAAGTCCAATAAACAGATGACAAAGATTGTTAAATCAATTCATAAGAATTATGCTGAATCCTGACTAAGATGCACATCAGACAAATAGCATTTAGTTAGGAAATATAAGAAGTCAAGGAGGTAATCTATGTGTCACATGAAATATGAGGAGGGAAAGGACTCTCCTGGACTCCTCGTAAGCTGTTTGGTGCCTTCTTGTTGAGCTACAGTGAATTTCTACCATCATGATGATGAAGACACCCTGGCACTCTTACCCTGGCATTTCAAAAGCAGAATATAGAAACAACTGCAAAGAATCCTGAATTCAGAAAGGACCTTGAATCAGGACACACTCAAAGCTCAACACAAAACCTCCAGTTCTGTTTCCTAGGTCTTTTCTCCAAAATCTGCTAGGTCTTTTGGGGAGCAAGGGGGAGAGTGGAGGGAGAAATAAATAAATATGGAGAATGGACAATAAATCACTAAGTTAGAATGGCTCATTTATACTACATAGAGCTCAGAGGTAAAGTCCACTCTAAGGTCATCTCAATGAAATCCTGGTATGAGATGTCACAGCAGTGGGTGACTGCTTGGAAACCCTGAGTCTACTCTAAGTTGGTCCATCTTGGGGTCTCCTCAGCAGAATGCCAGAGCAGGTTTTTCCATTTAGTCCCAGAATGCACGTGTGCAAATAGCACCAAAGATTTCCTTCTGTGCCTCAGTTAAACAGCACTGACAGAACAGAGATTTTGCCACGATTCTATCAAATTTCAAATCTGTTTGGATTTCTTATTTTGACAACACACTAGTGGTGCCCAAGGATGACAAAATGTGGTGTTTGGTGTATTTAATGAACTAAATAACCAAAGCAGTAACATTCATGGAGAATAAAGTCACTCAGGTTTCCCAGGTCACAAGGTAACTCTGAGTATCTTTCAATCAGCTTAATAATCAAGGTCAAAGCCACTGCATAAAAAATTCAATATTGATATATGAAAACTAATGTATATTGTGGAGACAATGGAAATTAGTCATTCAAGTTCTGAGCTGATCTATTACTGGAAAGGCACCTAACCAATATTGTGAAGACCTGAAGGATGGCCTGTGGCAGGAACAGGAGCTTGTAAAAGGGAGAAAAGTTTTACTATATAAAGAAAAGAATGAAACAATGCAGATTAAAAAAACTATAGATTTTCTGTATCTCATAAGGGATATTGAAGAAATGAGGTTCACAGAAGCAAATATGATGGAAGCAAAGAAAAACCCCTTAGACAAGGATAAATTGCTTTTTAAACTCTTATTTTGTTTATTTTCTTGAAAACAAGACAAATAGGAACAGGCATGACAAAAAGTGTATTAAGAAGTAATGAAAGCTATCGAGAAGGTCAACTGGGAGCTTTTCTTCTTCTTCTCCATAACACAATCAAATGAGGTAGTTATTAAACTGAAATGGGGCAAATTAGGAACTGATAAAAGGAAAATAATTTTTCTCACACAACACCTAATTAGATTGTGGGACTCCTTGCCATGGCGTCCTGCTAAGGCCATCAATTTAACCACATTCACAGAGGGATTAGATTTCACACAGACAAATTCCTGAGATACACACTGGTTGAAACTAGAAATTTTCCTTAATGCTGAGAATTACGTGAAGGGATTTAAATCGCCACGTTTCAGATATGAAGACAAACTTAATGAACACTTCACAGATGACCCCTATTAGACTGTGGGACTGAGCTGTCCTAGAGTTCTCCTCCAGCACAGTCATCCCCACCTACTGATGTCTCCAACATGACTCTCCACAGCTCTGAGGCTGAAGGTCTGAGTTTATTCTGCCAGATGGATAAAGACAAGCTTGGGGTCGGGGGGCTGAAGGAAAGGGGATAACTCAGGGAGCCAACTAAGGGGCTTTTCAGTGCTTCTGTTTGAGGTTTACAGCCACACAGAGCACAGCTCAGGAGAGACTTGCAGAGGTTTTCTGTCTCCTCCATCTTTACCAACTCTTTTTACTGTCACCAGATCATTTTTTAAATATGGCCTAGGAAAAATTCCAATATGGCAGGTGTCATACTAGAAACAACAGTAAATGCTTAGCTAAAAACCTGGGGAAATGGGATCCTACACAAAGAGCAAAGGTCTGTTACTTTTCTTTCTTAAAGGTTGAAGTCACAGGGCCAGGGATGCCAGTGGATGTCTCTCTTTCAATGGCAGGGGTGCTCAAGAATGATGTTTGGCCATTCTAACCAAATAATATACATAATATACCTAAAGAGCTTTTTTTTCTGAGTAGGGAAATAAAAAACTAATTCACATAGGAATGGTGGAAAGTAGCTGCTTGACCCATGCATCACGAAATACAGAAATGTTTAAATCAGAGTATTTCAGGTACTGAGAAGAACTCAGCTATTTATGGGGGCAATGACAAGAAAATAGCACGAGAAATAAATAGAATGGAATCAGAAGAAGAAAAAAGACTGGCAATTGCAAAACCAGATCTGAAACTGGAGTGGAGAGCCTGTAATAGACAGTTTGACCGAGCAGGGACACAGAAATGTTATGAAATAACAGAAATGTCTCCTCACAAGTGCACAGGACCTGTGCATTACACAACCTCTGTTGGCCTGTGCTCTGGGATAAGACACGTGGCAGGTGTTTAGGTCCCCAGAATTTCATTTCTTTTTTGCTCTTCTAACTTACAATTCTTTATTGAACTTGAGTATTGATTTACTTCCAAATCACATCCTGTACCTTCCTGCACTATTGCTTTTTAGGTAAACACTAACAACACTACAAGATGGAGCTGGGCCAAAGTGTTTGCTAATTCATCAGGAGTAGGAACCTATGTGTTTTCAAGCAATGCAAATTGCTTTGGCTCCTGCACAGCTCTGATTTTTTTTTTTCAAACACTGATGGCAAAGAACATTTCCCAGGATTCGTATCAAGTATTCATTTTAACAGCATTAATTTATGATGTGTGTTATTCCATTCTACTCTGTGCAACATGACTTATTCAAACAGCAAGCAATTTTCCAAAGTAAATACTCATTTTCCATTCTAACAGGGATGCTCTTTGTGGATTTTAAGGGAAAGGGGCATAGTCTGGAAAATATCTTTTCTACACTTTTTGCTTGGGGACCATCCATGGTGCTGTTAGGACATTTTAAGTATCTGTCCTTTTCGGCAGCATTTTAAAATTTTCTATTATAAAACTGAAACTATGAGGTAAAATTAAGAGCTTTCATTTGGAAAGTCATATTTTATTTTTACTGCAACTCTTTTTGGCTGCTTCTCGGGCTTCAAAACACTGGAGATCGTTATAGGATCACTCAGCTTAAAAGTTTTTCAATACAATGTTGAAGTCACTTCATGTCCCTAGTGATTCAGGGAACAAGCCAGTGTAACCATGCTGGGGTGGCAAAGTGTCTGAGGACAAAAACATTTGTGATTTAGAAGAAAAAAAACATGACCTATGAGAGTTTTCAGAAAAAAAATGTTTATACTTCCTTCCTGAAAAATCCTTTCAAAAATAACTTTTAACCCTAAATCAATATTTTATCTCAAAACTATTCATTAACTGCCAAATACAATGTAAAATGCAATACTTGTGCAGCCATGAATACTCATGTTATACTCTGTTTTGATGACTAATAATGTAAGATCAGCTAATTAAACACCCTCTTAAAATAAATTGAATTTTTAATTCACGTAGTGTTGCTAGTGTGGTTCTTAGCAGAGCAGTGCTCTGTAGCTTGTATCTAAATGTGCTTTTCAGAAACTGAGTTAAAATCCTGCCCTCCCCCAGGTAGGACTGTGTGGGTATCCACACAGGGGTGGCTGTGGAAGGGGGAGGGACCTTGTTATCACGTTGGTGGTTTTAATTTGTCACCAAAACACATCAGGAAAATAAAGCAAGGATTGAATGAAACTACCAATTTTTTCCAGCTCATTGATGATGCAAGAGAATACGAGTATTTCTACTTGATATTTTACACCAGAGAACTTCAAACACTAGGCAAGATAATTATATATGTGAGCAGTGAACATGTATTATTGTGACATGATGAGAGGCAAATGGTGCAGCCATGACAAGGCAGATGTCAGAGTATCTCTACACATACAAGAAGCCAAGTAGGGGACAACATCAAGCTCTGCTATCACACAGGCTATATCTGGCATTATATGGTGGTTCTCCTCATGAACCATGGCTTAAAATTTAAATACTTAAGGCTCCACTGCAGCTGGCACTGAAAAGAATTTCTGATTTACTCATTTATTGATACAAATAGCATGCTAAGAGAAATTGGGAAAGAAAAGCCTTGGTGTTACACCAACACACTGGGACAAAAGATCATAGAATCATAGGGTTGGAAGGGACCTCAAAGATCATCTAGTCCCAACCCCCCTGCCATGGGCAGGGACACCTCCCACTAGAGCAGTTACTCACAGCCCCAGCCAGCCTGGCCTTCAAAATGTCCAGGGATGGGGCTTCCAGCACCTCTCTGGGCAACCTGGGCCAGTGTCTCCCCACCCTCATGGGGAAGAACTTCTTCCTAACATCTCATCTGAATCTACCCTCCTCTAGTTTTGACCCATTCCCCCCAGTCCTACTACTACCCAACAGCCTAAAAAGTCCCTCCCCAGCTTTCTTGTAGCCCCCCTAAGATCCTGGAAGGCCACAATAAGGTCCCCTTGGAGCCTTCTCTTCTCCAGCCTGAACAACCCCAACTCTCTCAGTCTGTCCTCGTAGGAGAGGGGCTCCAGCCCTCTGACCATACTCATGGCCCTTCTCTGGACACGTTCCAGCACATCCAGATCTTTCTTGTAATAGGGGCTCCAGAACTGGACACAGTGCTCCAGGTGGGGTCTCACAAGGGTGGAGTAGAGGGGGAGAAAACCACACTATAGGAGTGAAGAATGTGTGTGTCGTTACCCTCATTCTACAAACAATCACCTCTGCTGCTTTTACAAAGATTGAGCCATTTCTCCAAGCACACCAGTGAGGTCCATGGCCATCCACACTCCTGTGTGAGTGGTGTTTGGCCATGAGGACTGAGCACTCAGCAGCAGCCATGCTGCCCTGCTACTACACACCAGCAATCCCACCAGCTCACCACTGGTGTCTAACCTGCAAACCCCAACCCCCAGACTGGCCCCCTCTGCTTCAACCAGCTACGTTGAAAAACAAATAAAGAAAGGCACTTGTAATGGCAAAAATAAGGATAAGTGACTACCCAAAAAATCTGTAAAGGGTCAGCAGATCAGAAGACACTGCTCTGTTCCATTGTGAAACAATATTCAGCAGAAATAACACGTGGAAAATTTCAGAAGACAAATTGCCTCCTGCAATGTAGCATCAAGGTGGTGAAAACTTGTATATAACATTAATTTTCTCAAAATACCTTTGAGGTGTAGGCCTGGATGCATGCAGGAGATGTGTACTCCAAAGCAAAACCATCCTGAGCTGCAGGAACTTAGATGTACATGAGACAATATTTCTGAGAAATAGTCATTTCTTAATGATTACAAAAACTCCTACTGATGATTCAATTAGTATTACAACTACTTGTGTAGGGAGGTTGGACAAGATGACCTCTAGAGGTCCCTTCCAGCCTGAAACATTCTATGATTCTATGATACAAATAAATATCATCTAGAGGTATAAATTATATTCCTTAGTCAAAAAACTTGGTTTCTGGAGAACACATCCACGAGGGCATTTTCAAATACTAATGGCAGCACCTTTCAATAGGTGTTTCACATTTGTACAATTACCTCTCTAGAAAAAGTCTTTTCTACACATTTATTTCTAATAAAAGAAAAAACAGACTAAGTATCTTGCAACTTACTCTCTAAACTTAATTTTCTGGTTTTAAAAGTGCTGTATTAATTCTATAAAACAAAAGTCCATTTTGCTCAGCATGCTGAAGGAACTCTTTAGGTTTCCAGCAGCTTTTAGCTTTTCCATCACAAAACAAATGAGATATCAGCATATCTAGCTTCCTTTTTGGAGCAAAACTCTAACTATGTAATAAGGAATATTTTCACTATTTTGAGATACACACAGACAGTATTCCAAACCACAATCACCTTTTGAAATAACATCTAAGAAAAATCTCACTCTCTAGGTCCTTAAATTTACCCCTGACCTTGAAATAAACTGAATAAATTCTATGTGGATCAAACGGTTACTAAAATAACCTATTTATAAAGATGCAGCTACATAACCATAGGAATATTTATAAATAGATGGTGCCTGATTTTGCAGAAAAAGCATGATTTTAAGAGATCTGCAGCTGCTTGCAACCTTTAGCATTGCTGATGTGAGCCAAGAGATACTTGTCTAGTAGTGAAGCTGAATTAACTTCATGGCTTCTTTTCCATTCCCTTGGGTAAACCCCTGACATACACAGCACCAGGCAAAAAGCTCACCCTCAATTTCATTTTCCCCAAATTGAAATGCTTTAAAAAATAAGCATAAATGTATTTCAGAATCCAACTGCTTTGGCCCTAAATCTCGCTTTTCTTGGCAGGGTGCACTTGTTTTTAATCTGAATGCTAATATTTTGCAATGTGGCATCAGATCTAAAATACTCATTTACGTTGTGCCAGAGATCTATAGTATTGCAGTGCCAGTCAATCAGTAAATGATTAGTGCTTTTTTTCTGTTTCAAGAGAACATTATTTGAACTACAACACGTAAAATTATTACGCTGCAAATTATGCTGTAGATGATATGGATCAAAATGTCTAGAGCAGAACAACTGGATGTGTTACAAGTGTCTCAAAGAGAGGAGACAGGGGAGGAGAAAGACTTGGGAGATTTTAGATCAGTTAAATATGTGTAAGAGACATCCGTGCAAAGGCTACAGTGAAGGAGAACAAACCTCAGGAAATTCTGAAACAAGATGAAGGTCTTCATAAATACTTAGGGAAACATTGAAAATTTGAGGTATTTGCAGACTTGGAGTTTCAATTGCAACTCTTATTCCAAAGTAGGGAAACAATTTAACTTGTTTCATTGTTATGTTAAATATATTATTTATAGTTAGGTCATTTTTTAATACGTAGACATAGGCAGAATTCCTGACTGGACTTTCTTTTGTAGGGCTGTCAAACAAGCTGTAGTATCAATCATTGTCTTTCTTTAATACCCTTGACTGTATTTGATTTATCAGAAATAAGTACCCTGATACTCTCCCCCATCAGGCTAACAAGCCCCACACAGTCATAACTCCTGCTAAGAACTGGGAGAGCTAAAGAAATGATCCCACTTTGGGAAAAGTACAACTTCTAGCCAGGGTTTCAGCTGCCTTAGTAGCTGAAAAAGTGTCAGGAGAAACTTGATGTTCTCTTCTACTTAAGCAAAATGGTTTTCCACACACTAATAGAAGATATGAATGCTTTTGAATAGCCAGCTAAAAAAGTAAATTTGAAAAACATATTTAAAATTATTTTACACCAAGAAACCCTTCTCAGAAAGTTTACTGACAATTTTTAAGGAGGTGAAAATTTTCCCCCCAAAACCACACTACGTTTGACAGCTTTTCAGCCAATAGGTTTTCTCTGAGTCTTTTAGATTTTGGAATCTGCTGGAAAGCCACAACTACCTGTCTCAACTACTACATCAGTGAACTGATACACTACTACTTGGAGAAAGCCTTTTTTTTAAACAATCTCATATATTTTTCCTTCTTTAAGCAGCGTAAAGATGATATCCCCAGATAAACTGTTTAATAATCAGCTAGATACTTCTCCACTTACTGGATGGGTGCATTTCCTGCAAATATAGATTTGCACCCCACATCCCCTAGAACTAGTGTAGGCCGAAGAGATTAAGTATTCCAAGCCTGTATTTTTTATTAATCTCAGCCTAGTGTCTTTCTCACTGTTTAACCCAATCTATCTTCTGAGTTGGGAGAGGACTCCATGAGATGTTTCAAGGATTTACTAGAGTTCACCAAGAATCTTTTGGGTCAGGTCAGGAGACCTTTCTGCTGTTCCCAACCCCTCCCTTGCCACCCAAAAGCACGAGACCCCACTCACCAGTTCACATGGTGAAGTGGGAAGGGAAGACACATCTGAGGAAAGGCTGAAGGTAACAGTACAAGGGTTACATGACTCTGCTGTGTTCACCCCTGCAGCAAAGGCACCAGCTGAAACCTGTAACAGAGAGAGAACATAAAGTGGTTATTTCACAGTAGGGTATCCTGGTCCCTTTGGAACACTGTATGTACTGGGAATAGCCAGCTCAGACTTCATAAAGAGAAAAGGGCCAAAGGGCTGTGCTAAATAGAGGTGTTACAGCATGAGATCAGCACAATCTGCATCTCTCCCTGACTTCTGCGACCATAATGATTTCATAAAGTACTAAAGAATGAAAGAGGAGGACACGTACAACATGACATAGTGTCTGTGAAGCATTTCAACATCTAACACTGCTGCTGGAGCCAGAGACCAAACCCCACTTCTATGAGAACAGTTGTGCAGGCTTGAGGAATGGCTATTACATATGGATACTAATACCAGAATATATATATATATATTCCTATTTCAAGTATTATACTTTATTTTTTCCATTTCTCTAATTCTTTGATTTTGCAATGTAGGGACTGTCTTAGGGTATACTTTGTTAGTATGATGGTGCTAGCTTGCTACCTGACTTACTATATTGTTTATATGACATTCTACAGAGCAGAAGCTTGTTTATTTCACATCCTTCTACTGTGTTTTTGATTTTAATACTGGGATTTGGCTGAAAAAATAAATTAATGATCTTGTAAACCCAAGTAGCTGACCAAGGATTACTGGGCACAGAAAGAATATTATCGGTTCAGTGCAGGATCACAGCTGAACAGGAAAAACCTCTGGAAGTTTTACAGACTACCACTAAACCATGAATCCACAAGCAAATTCATCTTGCTGCACTCCATCTGTAGGAAGAGTTTTCTCAGTGGTTCTTTCATTAAAGTCTTGCCAGTAAGCACAAGGAATCAGCTTAACTTTGGATTCCTGTACCTTATTGTGATACAGGCACGTATTCAACAAGCTAGTTGAGCTTTCATTCAGTTGTACAGGGAAAAGTCAGTAATATCTGGAGCCCTCCTTAGCTCCTTGTATTCTCCTTCTTGAGACTTGGGGATTTTTTCCCCTTCAGCATATGACACACGTGGAAGATGAGGGACAAGAGAGAGGGCACCTCTTGGGAGATGTTCTGGAATGAAGCTGGAATTCTAGTTATCGATGGAAACATCAAATCCCAAATCAGGGAATATTTAAATAGCAAGAAAATAACTTTTTAAAATTATTTTTAGCTGCTATACTCAGTGTGTTTCTCTAGTTGATTGACAATTCTCGGGGCTGCCCCAAGCAACAGCACCAACTACTGGGGCAGAAAAGCACAACAGTCCTTGGGGAAGGTTTCACTGGGAAGTTAAGGGGTATAACAGAATTTCCACATGAAGAGGTGGCACTTTGCTCCTCAAGTTGGTTTTGATTTAGATCTCTATTTGCTACTTTGACAATAAAAGGAGGTTTGGGCAAAGCAATTGCTTTATTCTGTATATTCTACTTTATTATTTAGCCTGTTAGTTATATGTAACGTGCATTATATCATTCCTTACCATTCCTAATTAGATGCAGTACATGTTAGCATATGCTTAAGTTTTCCATATATATCCCAGATAACAATAAACTCAAAGGTTATTGTGTATATGCAAAATCAAGGGCAGGAAACAAAACCAATCAAAACTAGAAAAAACCACATAGAAGACAGATAAAGCACCATTAGTGCAAAATGGAGTGGAGTGTAAAAGCAATCAAGCAAAATAAAGGTGAAAAATAAAAAGAATGTTGTAGCAGCAGTTGGGATAAGTTATGATGTTTTTAAGTACAAAGAAACCTGAGGTTATTAGAGGAAACAGTGTGAGTTCCAATGGCAGGGGTATTCTGGTGACAGAACTAGTAAACATGCAGTAGACACTGCTCCTAGAAAATGACATGGATCATTCTGTGAAGAAAGAATAAAATCTGCAGGAAATCAGGAGCACTGCAAAAATTGAACATCTGAAGAGTGACAAAAATGACAACATCAGAAAGCTTCTAAAGAAAAGTACTTCACAATCTTGGAATGATTTAATTTTAAGTGGCAAGACACAGAAGAAACATTAAGAAGTATCTTTGAAAGCCAGAAGACAGGTGACAATTTCTGGCTGACAATACCATCTCTCAATTACCACGTGCTGCCAGAAGTTAATTCTGTTTTCTAGTAAAGGTTTGGTTTAATATAAATAAAATCAAAACAACTAATAAAGTAGTTTATATATGCAAAACAGTACAATCAAGTTAAATTAATATGAGACTAATTAGATAATATGCAAGTTATCTCAGACCAATCATTGTGTCAGCAGCAAAAAGTGAAAATTCAAGAGCTGAGAGTTCATATCCTCCATTAGTGAATTTGAGCCTTCTCCATATGGTACCATCATCTCACAACAAAGAAGATGTAATAACTTGGTATAAAGTATTGGAAGTAATTGTGATCCAAAGCTGCAATCTCCAAGTTAATATCCTCTGCTGGAAAACTGATGAGCATTTTGGATGCGTATTCATAATGAGCAACTTCAACTGGCAGGAAATGTGGACAGGCTTGAATCCATCCCCCAAAGCCTGGAGTTAGACCTATGGCTTACCTGTGCAGAGATTATCCCATAAACCATGCTGCTGGAACAGAGAGGAAACTCAACTAAAAAAAATAAGTGCATTTTTATCCATCTTTTGCTTTTACGCTGCATTCTTATGCTCCAGATGGTTTTCCTTATGACCTCCATCCTTAATGACAACTGACAGTTGAGGAATTTTATGATCTTGACTCTCATTTTTCTAATGGACTTCTTGAGAAGAAGTGTTGTTTGGGGACAACCTGACCTGCCAAAGCATGGCAGAGCCAATGGCTGAATCAAGCATTCCCAGCATGTGAGTCAGTCCAGAGAATACTCTACATACTTCCAAGCAAGACAGCAATTAAAGATTGCTTTCCATGATTAAAACCAGAAGAAAATCCTCTTTTGTGGCCACCATTTATCCTGTTGCATTACAAACCTAACTCAGTGTGGATCTCACTATTGGAATGCAGTGATTTCTGAAATGCACATCAAGAAATCCCTCCTGTATTCCTGCAGCTTCTTTGTAACCTACCTTACAAGCAAAAATAAATCTGTTCCATCATTGTCACCTTGCTTGGGCCTTAGACATCAGCTGATTGCACGTATCACTAGTAGAATTTAGTTTTTCATTGCCACATTTGGGTATTGCTGGAATCAGCTTTCCTTCTGCCTCTGATTTCACTCCGAGCCAGGAACCACCTTATTACAGCAAACATGCAGCTCCTCACATGCAGACCCAGTGCCTGAACAGAGGCACAAATGCATCCCTTTTATTGCTTCCATTTTCTGATGTGACTTCACTGGAGACACCTAGAGCCACAACGAACCAATTCCACCCCCACTTTGGCTCTACCATGATCATAATGAGTTTGTTGCTATTAATTACACCAAGCTACGACCAGAAATCACACATGTTGAGGTGCTTAAACATTGATAAAGCTCCAGAGCAAAAGATACACATGATATTTGCCTTGTATGTAGGCAACAGAAATACACCCAGAGAACAGTCTGAGCTCACTAGTCATCTCAAAAGTCATACATTTTGTTTGTTTGTATTTTCTAAAAAACCCTATTGCATTATGTTAAACACCCTGAGGGCTCAGCAGAAAACGTGCCTGGAATGAATATCAAGAAAAAACTTTCTGTCTCATTAGATGATCTGAGTTTCCAAATCTGTTCTAGAAGTGTTGTAAAGTGTGTAGTGTTGTAGATTAATGCACTGAATACATTTCCACAGTGCTTGATGTGTTTCATAAAAGGTCCATTTCAGAAGTGTGCTGTATTATAGGTGAACAGTCGCAGTAAATAATCTTGTTACAGAAACCTAAGCAATTTTTACAAGGCGTATTTCTGGCTGACTGAACAATTTATTCTCCAGATGTCACATTGTATTTTTCCAATATAAAATGAAACAGCTTTTTTTTTTTACCACCCCCCCCCCCTTTTTTTTTTTTTAAGGCAGACTCTTTTGTTTGGTGAGACTGGATCAAAGGTACTTCCTTAAAGAGAAAAATCTATTAGCAAAACCTGTTGTGGTATAAAATTTATGGTATATGTGATTACTGTCTGTAATTTCTCATTTAATTTGATTTAGAGGGATAAAAGACTGCAGCAAAGCGTGAACATTGCTGAGGATAGCTGTGTGCTTTTTCAAAATAGGATCATTAGCTCTCAAACTGATCATCCATGTTGATTCCAAAGGTTGCAAGCATCTTGACTAGCTCTATGTATAGTTAAAACTGTGTCACTTCAGATGTAACTCACTAATGAACCCATATGCTGCAGTATAGGCCCTGGAAGATTACATGATAATGTGATATGATAAGAACTGCCTCTCTAGGAGGCAAGGGCAATTAAAAACATTTCCACTAAGCAGACAGCATCAGTAGAGATAAACAGGGTCATTTTCCAGTATGTATTTTCTTGGCTTCAGCAAGGAAATACTTTCACAGGAAGCTCTCATCCAGAAAAATTCACAGACTATCAGCAATCCATTTTATCGATGAAAAAATGGAAAAATAATCCTATGTACTAGTGAGTATCACACATTTCTATTTTCTTGCCCTGTTTTCTTGATCATGCAGATGGAAAAACAGTGTCAAATTGCTAGATTTAAAAAAATACTCCCCATTTTACTCTTCATTGTCTTTTAATCATATGCTTCTGTTTGTCTTTCTATGCACAGAACTTGTATCCACACAAACTCAAATCAGAGTGCCAAACAGGGGAATCCTAGAAGCATTAGTCTGCTTAGATAAAACTGCATCAGAATCAATAGATGTTGGTTCTAAAGGACGTTGGAGTTCCAAAAGTTCTTTAAATGAAACTGGGTTTTACAGGAAAGAGATCTGAGATGAAAAGTCTTTCTTTGATTCAATCCTATCTACACTTTTCATATGTCCATGTCTTTTTATGAACACCACAGACATCTCTGGGTTCTGCTACAGTAGAAAATACTGACTTATCTCAAAGACTTTTCTGCCCTTCCCACTCCATCCAACCTTTTATGCAAAGCCTGCCAAGAGGTAACCACCCTAAACAGCAAATACTAAACAATATAGATATAATACTTCAGCTATTGCTTAAGTTGATCTCCCTCTGAATAAAATGTTTGGCATTGCTCTAATGCCCTTCTGTCCACATGTGTTTGAGTCATTAACAAACCTCTTCATGTAAAGACAGAGTGGATATAACCAACATAAGGGCATTTATGGATGAATACATTTTGGACACAGCAAACCTTTTAAATCCAAGTTTTTCCTAAGGTATACTCCCAGGGCTACCTCATTGGCCAATACAGTGTGAAATTTCCACATGAAACATCCTTTATATGCATCCATCTCCTAGGTGTGCTACACCACTGTCAGGAATGTCTATTAAAACTCATTTTAATTGAAGATTCTTGAATATTTTCAATATTACTATAATGATTTTTACATGCAAATGGCTGACTACTACAATTCTGAGAGATAACCAGATGTCTATCTACCTTCCAATTGCTTAAGTCCTTTAAAAATCAGGTCTTCAATGAAAAAATCCAATTCCACCAAAAAATCAGGATATTGATTCTCAAGCGAGTGATTTGTTTGATCTGAGACCTAACTCCCTACTCTGTGTTTTGGTGTTTGAGTGGTATGGCCCATACAGGTATAAATTTGAGATGCTGCAGAGGCAATGGACATCTGGCTTTCATAAGGGACCTTGTGTGATAGCAGCAAAAAATGTAGTTGTGATAGTGAACAAAGATTAATCTTCTAAATAATAAAATAGAAATTCTTGTCTGAACAGTATGGACATGTCAGACTTGAAAGACCTTGATTCTGGGTTCTTGTCTAAGACTGCACTTAAGCAATACCTTGAATTGCAGCCCAAATAATTTCAAGGGGAAAGGAACCAAATTGCAACAAACCAGAAATCTGGTAGCAAGAGAATTGGTCTCCAGATTTCTCTATTATTGTATCAGAGGATTGTCCAGTGATACATGAAAACACAATTAAACTTATTGCAAAAAAATGTTGCTGAGTCTTTATTCTTGTGCTCTTTTTCTGACCTTACCTTCACTAACACAATGTACCTTGCACCCTGAGTGCAAGCATCAAGAGGATTATTTTTGAGGACTCCACAGTTAAGAAGCTTAGGGGAAAATGGGACCAGTTACATCAAAGTCTGGAAGAAAGTATGTTCCCCACAGTTGGGAGGTTTATGTCCTATATGACAGGATCCTCCATGTATGGTTTCAGTTCCACATCCCAGCCTAAAACATCATCATGCCAGGCTTGGGACATTGGCTTTAGTTATATCAGATTAACCACCTTCACTCTAAGGTTATTCAGAAATGGATTTAGAACTGGGTAATATTCAATATGCAACTTCAGTATATTCCCTGGAGAAGGAATTCTTTGTTTAATCTCACTCTCCATGTTTGGGTTTTCTCATTGTAATTTGAATTCCTTCCCCTGCTTCTCATCTGGCAACAGGGGGCAGAAAAATGGAGAGAATCTCTAAGGGAAGGATGTTCATTTGAGAACACGAGTGTTGATCATGGTACTTGCTGGTGACTACTGTATGTAAAGGTCAATGTACAGTGACCATGGTCCACTAACTCC
>VYZX01007293.1:11230-26902 GCA_013401335.1 Brachypteracias leptosomus | reverse complement strand
CTTCTCTCATAGGGTTAAATCTCTTCACCCTCCTTGAGTAAAAATATGTCAAAATATGTGCTGATTTAAAGGAGGATCCATACTTGCCAATAGCCCCACTTATTCCTTGCAGTTATATCAGAAAAGGGTATTGTTCATGTTTTATTGATTGTTTAAAAACCTAGGAGTGCACAAGAACCACAATAGGTATGCACTAGATAAACCATGACCATCCACTAGACAACTCAACAAGAATCAGGGGCTCCCCCACAGTCTATGTGCCCTTGTGGCCAAGAAGGCCAATGGCATCCTGGGGTGGAGCAGAAGGGCTGTGGTTAGTAGGTCGAGAGGTTCTCCTCCCCCTCTACTCTGCCCTGGTGAGACCACAGCTGGAATATTGTGTCCAGTTCTGGGCCCCTCAGGTCAAGAAGGACAGGGAACTGCTGGAGAGAGTCCAGTGCAGATGCTGAAGGGAGTGGAACATCTCCCTTAGGAGGAAAGGCTGAGGGAGCTGGGGCTCTTTAGCTTGGAAAAAAGGAGACTGAGGGGTGACCTTATCAATGATTATAAATACATTAAGGGAGAGTGTCAGGAGGATGGAGCCAGGCTCTTCTCAGTGGTGTCTAATGACAGGACAAGGGGCAATGGGTGTAAGCTGGAACAGAGGAGGTTCCACCTAAATATGAGAAGAAACTTCTTCAGGGTGAGGGTGACAGACACTGGAACGGGCTGCCCAGGGAGGTTGTGGAGTCTCCTTCTCTGGAGATGTTTAAAGCCCCCCTGGACGTGTTCCTGTGTGACCTGCTCTGGGTGATCCTGCTCCAGTGGGGGAATTGCACTAGATGATCGTTCGAGGTCCCTTCCAATCCCTGACATTCTGTGATTAATATCAACCTTGTCTAGACCAGAAGGAGAAGTAGTAAGTTTAATCTCCTTTTTTCCAAATGCAGATCCATCTACTCATAACAGGGTTTGCATTTGCCATCACCAGTGCTTCCTTTACTTGTAAGAAACCACAGAGGTAGTGATGTCTTGCTGTAAAGTATCCTGGCAAACACAAACCTCTTGTACTTTTTCCTGTTGCAGGATAATTTTCTGGTAGCAGTCAGATGACCACGACAACAATAGCCCTTGTGGAGAACTTTTTTGATTTCATTTTTTAAAAATTCAAGTCATAATTCCAGCTGTTGTCTCAAACTCCAGACAAAACATGCAACTTGGTTTCTATTTCTATCCTTAACTGCCTTCTGGTGATGATGACATAAATGGCATCTTCAAGACAATAGACAGGGAGGGTCCCAGGACTATTTGTTAAGTTATAAAGCATTACACACAATGTGCCCCCACCCCCACAAATATTCCCCAAGCATGCAGAACATTTAACCATATATTCAAGTATTGTATTTCCCTTCCTTACACAGGATAGCAGCATTTCTTCTCATCTCTTTCAGTGCTTCTTTTCACTTGCCCTTTCCCCAGGAAACAGATTAATTCTTTGCCTTAATTATCAGATATTTATGACCACAATTCATTTGCTTTTTGGAGATGAAAAATGACTAGACTCTTAGAAATGCCAGCTGTTTATTGGGGATCCTACTACTTTGGAAACTCTGCAGCACCATTTGCTCCAGCAATAGTCCTGTTAAACTTTTCATGAGACCAGCATGAGAGAGCCTTTAAACATCTGGAATGGAAGGCAGCAAGGATGGATATAAAATCCACATATCTACAAGTTTAGAGCCTGTTTAATCTATCCTGGAATTTACATGTTTATCTGTCAATTGATGGCAAGTGGGCTTGACCTGGGTGCTTAAGGCAGGACAGGATCAGGTACAAGCCACACTGTACATAAGCACCATCACACTTTTACCTAATGTTAACCAGTTTTAGCTAAAACTTCCTTTTTATGATTCAAAAATTACAGCCACCTTTAATATAATTCATCTCTTCATCAGCTAGCGACTATTCTTAATTGTGTTTATATTTAACGAAAGCAGCTAAAAATAGTTCTTCTCCATTATTTTCTCTTTTGAGACTATTTCTTCTCCTTCCCTCCCCTACTATATCACAATGTCTTTGTCTGGGGATACCGAACAGGGAATTAAAATGCGTTAACAAAAGAAAGGTTATGGACTGTGAGTCAGCAAGAACAAAAGAACCAAATACATCATGTAAAAGCTAATAATATTTAGATAGGGAGCCCAGAATCTGGCAGTTTCATTATATTTTTCAGTTAGCATGAAAGTTTAATCTTCCACTAATCATTTAAAATGTAAAATAAACAGGGCTCTCAGCATATCACAGTCTATACCCAGGTCCCCAGGAGAGAGCAAACCACAAAAGAAACCTAACAATATGATGCTATATATTCTGAGATATTGCCATTCAATCTGATTTGCCACATGCCCATACATTTTAATGCTGACTTCATTATGAAATCTCTTCTTGATTAATCATTGGTGAACAATGCCTAAATTGCACTCCAGCACCAGCTTGAACTGGGGCATTGTTAGCAGCAACATTCATTTGAAAAGCAGACCAGATGGGCCAAGGAAAGGTCAGTGTGGTACCACCACAGCAACCACGGACAGAGCTCATAAACTGGTGGCAGAAATGGTGGAGTTGAGGCTTTACAGATTATGGTGGAGACGACTGAGATATTTTTAATCATGTCAGAGAAATGTATCAAATATTTTACAGGTTGAACCACCTTGCTGTTGTCAACAACAAGACTAAAAGGCTCAAAGCTGTCTGAAGTTCTAAACTATAAGTAAGTGGGGATAAATTTGGGTGTGGTCTTCTGCACATTAAGATCAATGAGCAAATTAAATTGTATCTTCTATGACTGTACACTTCTCCACGTTATTTGTATAGCTGCTTACATCTGAACCAGTCCCAGTCTGAAAGGTTCTTGGGTCCTGCAGGACTCAGCCCATAACTTCCCCCAGGCATGCCAGGTCTTTCCTCCAGTGTGTTAGCTTGCCTTTACCAACTCTAACATGTTTCTTCTAAATTATCACCTCCATAACCCTCCCTGCCAGGAAACAAAAGGTGGACTATCATTTTCCCAATTTATAGATAAACAATCTAGCTCTAAACACAGACAACCAGCAGATACTCCCAAAATAAAGAATTCTGCTCAGGTCCTAGAGGACAAAACTACCCTAAAACTTTCCACAGCTCCCATTTCAACAATGGAAGTGACATTCCTGATCCATCTACAGTTTTGACAGACCTCCCCTTGTTTCAACCTTCTCTCACCCTTGAGTTTGGCCACGATGCTCTGGGACAGCTCTGATTTGCTCAGCACCCTCAGGGAGCTCCTGCCTGCCCCGTTCAGCACCCTACAGCAGCCTTATTCCAACAGTAGGGTAGGGCAAAGCAATGGAAAAACTGCACAAAACACAGGAAACCCCATATAAAGCCTCTTTTAACTACTCAGCAGGACACTGAGTGACAAGTGGTCAGAAGTATTTAGCCCAGACATGCCATTAGGGAATTTAAGCATGAATTTGAGCATTACAATTGCTGTTTAGCCACGCTAAAACACTATTATTACAGAGTCTCTGCATTGCCTTTAAGTTTATATGTCCCCAAGTGTCATAAAAACTGCTCATTTATTGACACTGATGTGTCATTAGAGCAAATTTTTAAAAAGAGATCATTTAATACTGGGGCTTTTTTAAGCACAATGAGAATTTACATAACATTATGGCAGCCTATATACTTTACTACACCAACCATATTTGAAATCATACTGATTTTCAGCATCATCTTTAAGAAATATTTTATTTGCTGACTACCTGAAAACTTAAAAATTAGAGAAGGGATGAGTTTTTAAAGAAATTCTCCAGCAAGTAAGTTGCTATGCCCCACTTCCATCTCTATCTGCTCAGCTGTGTTACATCATTCTGGTGGGGAGTGATTAATGTCACTGGGGACTTTTACACAACAGCAAAGCTATAGGAAGTTTCAGGGATTTTCATGGGTTGGTGCTGGCAGTGGCTACTTCCCATGGGCACCGTGGAATGTGTCAACCAGCTTCAGGATTTTGTCCAGCTCTGGTTTTAGAACCATTCAGTTGGTAAATTTTAGACTGCAGAGAATTTATTTCTCATTACACCTCCAACAAGAGTGTGCCTGGTTAAGGACTAGATGAGGATATCATGGGGAGTTTCATACAATCTGAAGTCTGCTTAATATACATTTTAATATAATTTTTTATATATATAGTATATATTTTTATATAAATTTTATGAAGATAAAAATTATTGTTTAATGATTTTTCCATGTGGATTCCTAAAATGTATGTTAAGATGAGATATAATTAGTAGAGTTTCTCTCTGGATTGAAGTAATTCCTTATAATAACTTAGGTGGCCTTTCACAAATATATTTGTCTTTCCTAGAAGAATAAGATTGTTGAATAAAAATCTTAATATTGATAAGATTAGTATCAGCAGTCTGCTTGTGGCACATGCAGTGACATCTGATGTTGTATATTAAAACTGGTTTGGTGTGTTTGGATTGAGTGCTGTTTACACAGATCTGCTTCTATCTACTGTAGCATGCAGGCTATTAGGGTTTGGGGGTTTTTGAAGATTTTACAGAGTGTTTAGGAGAGCACTGTAGGTATAGAAGCATTTCAGAGAGAATGTGATGGCAGGATGAGCATTATTGAACTTGTGAAAGCCCTGTGAGTCTAGGTTTGCCATTCCTGACAAGTATGTCATCTGCAGAGCTGCACAGGCTTTGTGATAAAATTATTTAAAAATCTGTTCTTTGCAGCAGCTCTGGAAAAGGTGGAGCATGCAAGGCTAGGGGTGCTCACAGTTTGGAGGTGGAGATCTTTGGAAGTCACTTGTTTGTGTCAAGATGAAAGAGCGAATGCTAAAATATCTTTGGGACAACGTGACAACTTTGAGTGTGAGCTTATGCCAGGTGAAAAAAGAGGAGCTACACAAACCAAGTAGTGACACATCCTCTGGAAAAATAGGGTGGGAATAGTTTTCTCCATTAGAAAAAAAAGTAAAGCACTGAGTGAATACATCTACCTAGCTAAAACAGAATTATTTTCATTACTGCCATTTTTCTGCTCATCTCTAAGCCAAATAAAACCTGAGGGAAGATAATCCACAGATCACCTGCTCTGGATTTTTAGTGACTCTTTCAGTATCATCCAATATTGTACTTTTCACTAATATTTCAGATCCTCCTACAGCATTTCTAAATAGAACCAGCATGTCCAGAGATCCACCAACTGAAGGTATTCATCCCTCTCTCTCCATATATATATATATTTAATTTTTTTTAACCCCAAATAGATTTAAGTATAACCCTAGGGACAGGTGTCTACTCGGGTTATCAAAGGCAAACTTGCATTTGGTTCATACCTATGTCAATGAGATTACCACAGGCAATTAAACCAGGCAATGTCCTGCCCAAACTATGTGGCTGTCTTCAGGTGGAAAGAATAACTCACCTACATCAATCTTTTCCTAACTATCACAATGGAACTGATACTCCCAGGTGTTCTACTACCCAGTGCCATCACATTCCTTTCACTTGCAATTCCAGGCAGGAAACAGCAAACTTCACCCTTGGAGGGACTCATAAATAGTTAAGTACCCTCTATCAACAGATGATAAAAGGGAAAAATAACCCATAAAACTACATAATGAACAACTACTGAACAAACAGAGCTGTAGCACTCAAACACAGCCAAGTTATTGCCTAGGCTATTACAAGGATTTTACAGTAATATCATTTGATTTTCTAGCTTCACGGCAATTACACCAAAGGTCTTTTATTCTTTTCAGATGTGTATCATTGCTTAAAAATAAATTCTATTATGAAGTCCAAGGTGGGAAGGAAAAACAACAAAAAAGTTGTTCAAGGTCACGGAAAATTGTGTTCAACAGCTTATTTGTCATCTTTAACTCCTGGTGGCACATTCTGCTTCCTACCCAGAGGATGTAGCACAGTACAACAGGATTTTTCACTTTTTGCCACTACAGATAAGTCAAGTTCAACTTCTTGATTCTGGATGCAAACTGCAACTTGCACAGTCCAGGTTCAATCGACTTTGGCTCCATCTCACAACATCTGAAATCACACTGCAGTTCTCCACTGCTTTTAGGACATAAATAGCCAAATTCATAGATGAAGCTGCTCCTGGCAGCACTTGCTCTTCTGTGAATAGTGAAGCAATTCCACAGCACATTGAAACACAAACTGTAGCTGCAGTACCAAGTTGGCAACGCGTCTTTGCTGCCGATTGTTGTGCGCCATATGGACCCACTTAAGCCTCTTCCTCTTCTGGCACGGGGAAGAGGAGGCAGCCATTGTGGCCAGTCATGAGGTCAGCTTGGAAACCAAATGGCCCAGGTGCAAAAACTTCAGCAGGGACATCTGCATCCACGGCTGGTTTTTGGCTAGATTCATCCCAGCCCATATTTAGATGTGATATCTGCCTTCTTGCGTAACGTTACCCTCTCCTGCCAAATAGGACCCAGCAAGTCTGTTCTCATTTGTATTGTAAGTGATCACAAAATACATCCAGCATGGTGCTATTTTTTGTATCCCATTCTACTCTTAGACTTCAAATATGAAAAGACTTAACATTCTTTTTCCAGACTATTTCTTCTCCCAGATAACACGCATAGAAGTTCAGGTGAAAGTTCTCACCAACTCAAATGGGGATATTAATAAGCTCTTTTGAAAAAGTTTCACCAGGGAAAGCTGAGATACTTGGAGGAAAGATTAGAAGCATAATTATAGTGATATTGATATGGCTACAGCCTCAGTCTTTGTACAAAATGCAAGTGCTTTATCCTTTGATACACAATTCTTAAAAAGGCAAGAGAGATGCATATTAATCAAGCTTATTTTGTGCTCAACAGTATCACAGCTAACAAATATCTACTGGATATTTAAATCATGCTTACATTTACTGCCACAATTCTCACTGAGGCCCAGACAATCATATTACTCTTGTTTCTCACATCAAAAAAAAGCTAGGAGAAAAAAAATCAGATACTTATCATTGGAGGGCTGGAACATCATTTGAAGAGCAAGCAAACTGCATTCTAAAGTAACTCCTGCAGTTGATGTATTAATACCATTCTCTTGGTACACCTCCTGTTTGTCACTTTTAAACTATCTCAAGTTTCACCTTCAGTTTGGAGAAAGCCCAGGTAGGGGTTACCTGTGCAAAACCTCAACAGTCTGATCTGCCACTGTGTCATCCAACCTCTATGTTTTTCTAACAGCACACAAAGCAAGAATCAAGGAATAATGAATCAAGGTCACAACATTTGACACAGACTTCACAAAATTACTGTAAAAAACCAAATCTCAAAATCTACAAAACATGCACGTGCAGGTGTATTAGTTATGTCACATACCAGAACTCTTCTATTCTTATTACTATAATATACAGTATACTTCCAGTTTCATATTATGCTTTGTTATATATAGTTTTCTTAGGTTTAAAATGGATGAAACCAATCCTTCCTTCACCCTGGTCTGGAGAAAACCACATCTTTTAATGCAACTCATCTTTGCCCTGTTTTCCTCTATCTTTGGAGGCCAACTGTTATACAAAACACAAAATAAACACGTTGTTTATTTTTTCTGAGGTAACATGTCCAGTAGACATGGCACCTACAGAAAATTGACTTGTCTCAAAAGGAGGAAACTTATACAAATAAACATTTTAGGACTATGGAGCTTTGCATCGAAATTTTCAGGCTGGCATAAGCTGCACCAAAATGAAGTTCTGCCAGCAGATAAAAATGCCAACAAAGAGCTCCCATCATGGTCAACATGGACTGACAATAGACTCCAGAAATATATGAACAGCAGCAAATACATCCAAGCCTTTGGAGAGCCCTGGAATTTACTTGTGGATATTTTATACCAATGACATGGAATAAATGCATCCAGAAAATGATTCAGAATTCCAGCCACACATGCAGCACTCTGATGGGCATCTCAGCAACACGTAGGAAACACAGGGGTTTCTTTGCCTGATTTCTGTGTATGGATTCTGCCTCATCCTAGTAATGAGCTGCTCCATTGCAGCCAGTGCACAGCACTCCTTCAATGATTACCAGGTAGCAACCTCAGCTTCATGCTTTAAAACATCACCTAAAATATGCAGCAGTTACCTGATTTACTACCTTGTATAAATACATGTTTGTGTGCACTGTATGTGTGTACATTACTTGGGTTCTTTTCCCTTTTGTACTAATAGATACACTGCAAATCCAAACTATTTGTAATACAACAGTTTTAAGGAACTGCTAAATGCCTCCCTTGTATTATGTCAGGAAAAACAATAATAATATTTAGTGCAAATATCTAATACTGATTTATCAGTGGGATCCTGATACCACAATATGTTAAAATGCAAAGAATCCATTCAGCCTTGTTGAGCTAGTATCAACTGTAGCAAGTAAACTCAGCACAAACTCCCACTTCCAGCCTGGCACACAAATGTCAGTCCCCTCCTCCCAGGCTGTGCAGATGAAGGTGTGTGATGGCCAGACCATCTCTGCTCCTGCCAAAAGCTGCTGGCTAGAAACCAAAGTGACTTCTCTAATGAAAACAGAGGAGATGGGATACGAGAAGCCACAATCAACACCAAACATACTTGGATAAATCTTTATAAACCCACTGCGAGTGCTTTAGACTTGCTCCTCCAAAGCTCCTAAGGTTTTCCAGTAAGCCTGCTTGAATCCACCAATTTCACACTGGCTTCAGACATCTGGAACTACTACATTGCATATTAAAATAAAGCAGAGCTCACCAAAGCACTCCTGCTCCCTTTCCATTTCCAGGAAAATGGAAGAAATAAAATGCCTTGCAGGACACATGACATCATGTGCTTTAGTTACAGCCATGAGGCTACTCCCTTGTCCTATTGTTCTCTTGTTATCAAGTCATCAGCTGGGACTTTTCATCCAGTCATAACCAGGAATTCTGCCTTCTCCTCCCCACAGAATAGGAACATTTAGCTGGCTTAAGTGCATGAAGCTACTTGGAAAACCAAGATGTTTGTTCAAAGATCAACTTAGATTATAAATTATTTATGTCGTGTCTAATTCGATGTTAAATTTGCATTTGGAAAATCACCACAATGGCCCTTTGAGTGTTTTAAGCTTACTTATAATTGAGGAAACAAACATCAAGGTCTTCTAAATCTTGACGCTCTCAGAATTCATATGGTGTATTTACAAATGTTTATATGATACTAATTCTCCCATATGAAGAGAAAACCTGGAAAAAATAACAATGAAACAACCTATAAGTATTTTAAGAACAAATTTATGAATGCAGTACTGTACTTAATCATATACAGCAACCCAAAAGTGATTGCCATGTTCTTATTCAGACCAAATACATAATGAGCTTAAAGGAAATCTTTCTACCTCAGACTACAAAAGACTAGGTCATCACAACTGTAAAGGATTTGGGGTTTTCTGATAAATCAGCCTTGAACAATAATTCCAAATTCTAGGTGGTCTCTGGGGGTTTCAGACAGTAGCTGTGTCCATACAGCATCAGCTTATTTTTAATAGTAAACAAAGACAGTGGTATGTTTTGATCTTAAAATAATATTCAGCATAAACACTATTTTTAAGAGAACAACCTGAGAGCTCCTGTGAGGACATATCACAATATCCTCACACAGCTCTCAATATTCATTTATGGGTATTGGTTGAGCAATACAGTAATTAAAAAAAAAAAGTCACTTATTTAGTCTTCCACAAATGAACAAAACACACTCTGCTACTTTCCTACCTCTGGGATAATGTTCATGGCTAAATGGTTTTTATTCAAAATACAAGTCTCCAAATATCCTCACGCTACAACTTTTTTTTTTGACACAAGTTCTTAATTAATTGAGCTTCTTGATCCTATAAGCTATAGAAGATCAAGTACATAAAAATGAGACGTCAAATCTTCCCCATACATCAGGCATAATGCTGGTTTCATCGCATCTTTACGAGACATCAGATATGTTAATATTTATGGAGTATACACGGAGGAATACTGCTAGAATTAATAAATAATAAAGCTAATATTTTTTGCAAAAATAAATCATCAGATATCTCATTATAAACTGGATGTCTTCAGTTGTAGATAATTTATATAGTAATAAATAACAGGAGAACACAGTGCTGATGGAATTATATTTCATTATTTCAAATATCTTGCTACTCATAGAAGAATGTATTCTTTTGTGCTCAAAACCACAGAAATAGATAGAACTGGTTCAGAACTGAGAGTGCTTTCAAACACAAAAATGCCTCTAAGATGCCAGTTAGACACTGTTGTATAGTGTGTATAACACATCCCAATTTCCCAAATGTGCTTTGAAATGATCCTGGGATGTGTCCTTGGCAAGATGCTGCCCAGAGAAGTTTAACCAATTGTCCCTATAGTGTCAACAACAAGACTTCTTCCACCTTGAACAAGGTGTTCCCTGACAGGTTTTCACATGGACAGTTTGAGTCTTACGTGGAGAATAAAGAACCAATAGAGATGAAAGGTTTGGGTTGGTTTTGTGGGGGGGTTTTTTGTTTTTCTTTTTTTTGTGTGCAACAATTAACAGGAATTCTTGCATAAAACTTAATCAAGATCTCACATAAACTTTTGTGGTACCCAATGCTCCAACAAAAACCTATCAATGAATCTGGTGTATGTTGACAGATGCATTCAATACTCTTCATAAGTTTGTCTCAATTTCTGATGTATCTAGTCTCATGGTTCAGGTTTGTAAAACGACTACCAAAGGTGTGCAGGGCAGTCTTTAGATCCAGGGAGGCCACAANGCAGGAGGGTTGAAACTAGATGACCTTTAAGGTCCCTTCCAACCCTGATGATTCTATGATTAAGTGCTGGAGGCTTCATCCCTTCACTGCACAGCTGGGATTTTCTAAGCCTGTTAGAGAAAGCAGGTATCAAGTTCTCATTGCAAGACGCAGGGAACTGATGCTGAACTCCATTAGACCTCTTCATTTGTAATATCCCAGCCCATTCTCCTTGACACGGGACATGTCTTCATTCTCTTTCTAATCTATGCCTGGTATGCATTGTACAAGTGTTAATTAACTGATAGTAACGTAATTAAGAAAATGTTGCCATGGATCATTGTAATTCACTTTCAGACACTGACAATGCAATAGAAATACAGTTTTGCTGCCAAGCATAATGGAAATAGGGATATCAACATGAAGTTATGATTAAAACTCCGGAACCTTCTAAAGGAACTCGTGGCTGTATCACTTTATTTTCTTACAGCTCTCTTCCTTTTTTCTATGGAGTTCCTAATCTATACACAGTGTACGAGCAAGATTTACATATGATTCCAGTAAATCACTAAGCCCATTCTGCTATTGAATTTTGCAGTATGTGACTTAGTGAACTGGTTTTATGTCAAAAGCACATTAAAAAAAGATAAGCCTAGACAGCGTTTTCAACCTACAACAGATAAATTAACACCATATTGTTTAGTCTTCTGTGTCTGCACCGAAATGACAAGGTGATGATTTGTTTAAACGTTAAGAGTTTTAAATATATACTGATCAAATATTATCTAAGAACAGCTTAAAGGGAAGTGGTACATAAAATCGATGTTTAATTGATTAATTTACTTTACAAGCCAGGGATGTATGAGACCAGAAGCTAAGATAAAGTGGAAGGCATAAACCAAATTATCCACCAGGTGGATTCCATTACATTTCTATGCCTGCAAAATCAAAATCCTGATAACAAACAATAACATTACAGCAGAGGGTAAAGCACCACCCAGCCAGTAGGGAAGCAGCAGAATGTTATTTACTCCAGTTGCCACTGTTTTCAGCAGCGCTGTGACGATTTGCACAGTGAGGATGTTCTTCTCTGAAATCCACAAAAGAGTTCCCTTAATTTTTTCATCATCATTTACTAGCTTCAGTTTTGGTCTTTTTAGCCTATTGTAGTAACACCGTTGAGAGGAAAAACACACAACACATTTACACTGAATTTTAATGACATTATTATGCACATGAGCCCAATTTCTATATCCAAGAAATAAACTCCAAAGCCAAGTTTGCAGTTAGCATGTAAGAAACAAATCCTGATGGGTTTTTGGTTCCAAGTTCCTAGAGATGCCTGATATTCCTATTAGTGCCCTGTACAGCTCTCTTCTCAAGAACTCTCTAGGTGCAGTGTCTACGTGGTAAGTGGGACATGAAAGACAATGAGAACATCAGGGAAGCAGAAAAGAAATGAACAGAGTAATAATAAGTATTTTGCTTACTCCGCTTATGTCGTAAGCTGCAAACAATGTGATTACAGGGGCTTTCAGAGCCACTTTCAGTGCTCAGTAAGGTAACAAAAGAGGTCCATAAACATGGCTCTGCCACATTCTATTTTCATCTTGCCTTGATCTGCTGTTGGAACCAACCCAGCAGAGAGTGATAATGCAAAATATTGATTCCCGCATTCAGAAGCTGGATCTGGCTTTTGGGATCTCTAGGGTCTGTATCTTCCCACATTTGAGGCTCTAAACTGAAATATAAATTCTATAATAGCAACCACAATTCCTTACTTAGAGGGATACCTGCCTGTCCTACAAGAGTCACACAAAGCATCTGAACCCCATCCTGCAAACAACTGTGCGTGTAACTACGCACACAAAGAGTCCCCCCGAAATCAGCAGAGCAGGCAAAACAGCTCCAGGAATGAGTGTGGTGTGACCAGGACTTGGAGCATTACACATCTGCTTCTTCCCAGAAGATCAGATCAAGTACATCATCTTTCCACCTGTACATGGTGTAAAAACAGAGCTCAGGGGAACGAGCATCCTAAAAAGACAAGCGACAACATCAACAAGATGCCATTCCTGAGAAAAACACTCTAAGTTCCCCTATGACCTCATGGCTAACAACTATGGATGATGGACACAGTACACAGAGAAATTGTACCCCAAAATAATGTTGGTTATATACACAATTTCTAAAGACATTACAGGAAAGATGACAAAATTGTCTTGGTTTTATTCTCAGAAAGAGGCTCTTTTGTACTTTTTTTTTTAAAACAGAGGAATTCTGTGTGTTTCTCCAAGTTAAATATGCAAGCACTAATAAGGTAAGAACACGGACATTGTTTGGGATTAAATTAAACCCATTTGCCTTATGCATGCTCATTTCCTTTTTCACTACTCAATTCCCCTATGATGCCATCTGATCACTCCTTGAACGTCCCCTGTGCTTTTGCCTTAACAATCTTGCCTGGGAGGCCATTCCACACGTTTGTGATTCTCGGCATGGAAAAAATGCTTCCTGACATCTGTTCTGAATTTGTTTCTCTTTAATTTCCATTTATGCTTCCTTATCCTAACATCTGTGTCATTCTGGAAGCGGTAATTCAGACTGACGTTATCTCTGCCATTTCAGGTTTTACATTCCCTGGCTAAAAGCTGCTCGTAACCATGTAGTGCTTTTGTAGTTCTTATGGACAGTTAGTCTAGAAACATTTCCTAGCTGTAATTCATATGTTTTAGGTAATACTTGGGCTTTGCTGGCTTTTTATTCTCTTTTCAGGCACATTTCTTCCCAATCAAGGGCTAGGGCTGTGCTCAGTGGGCCAGTTGCAGCCTATAGGTCTTTCCCACAGCTGTTGTATAGGAAGAAAAGTAGAATTTGGCCCAATAAGCTTAATGGGGGTATCAAGGGGACTATATATTAAGCTAATTCCTGCTGTGGGTTAATAGTCTGCCTTTGGTAGTTCTGCAAATCTGGCATTTAGGAAGCTTTTCAATTGTTTCTCTCAGTGGCTTAAATACAGGGGCTGAGGGACTTAATTGTACTCAGTGAATATGATGTCTTGATAATTTCACCCCATTTTATCCAGGCAGCCAGAAAGGTAAAGAGGTGATGAAAATGACTCATAGGGTTCTCTCAAGTCTACAAAAGAATCTGGGGCTATTTTGTCCATTCCTTTCAATTCCTAAGACTGGGACTCATGTATCTCCTTTACCTGGTCTTAATGAAACGTTAATTCCAAGACATGAACTGTCAGAGCCTGGACTCACAACAAGCAAAGCAATTAACAGTGTGTTTAACAGCAATTAGCAAACTGCCCCATTTTACATGGCTGGGAACTATGATTCAGAGTTTAAAAACATACACTTTCTAATACTAAGAAAAAAAGTCATAAAGCAATATAGCAGCTGATTATGGAGTCTAGACTATGGGTCCATGCTGGAGCAACAGAAATCATCAAATATTGATCTCTTCTTCATGGAAATACAGAGGTATAATTACAGAGATCTGTGTCTCAAGTCATAGCCAAGGTTTACTCTTTTGCTGCCAAAATACACAAATTAGATGATCTAAAATCATCAATTAGCAGGACTTTAGGTTGTGTGTGGGGTTTTTTAACCTTCCTTACTCTTCACTGCTGCATTACTATCCCTAGCACATCCCAAAGGTGCTGCTAAACCATGAAACCTAGAAAGGTTCAAATAATTGCTAGCACTTAATTGCCTTACATAAATTACACACACACAAAGCATAACCTTTTACAGTGAGTATTCTGAAAAGATTGAAAAACACATTTTCTTCTATTCCACCATGCTAAGAGTGTTTTGGAAAGTGCATGTAGATATCAAGAAGATTTTGATATAGAAGTTCTGGGTTTTTTCTCAAGTTCATAGTTTTCTTTCTGGCTACAAAAAGATAATACACAGAAAAGTATTATTATTCCATTTATTTCTGATAACAGAGTAAGAAAATGAGAACAGAGTTTCTCTATACCTAGAAAGAGTGAATACTTAAACTACATTACCAATGGTTTTTCTAATGTCCATCATTCAAAAACTGTTTTTTCTACATCATAAAAAAACTAAAGGCAACATTAATCTTATTTTGTAAAGAATTATCTTGATTCATTCATCCAGATGAAGTAGTGGGCTTTGAAATACTCAAAGATGGTCCAGTTTGTGTCTCTAGAATATGTCCAATGAGAGTAAAACCCAAAAGCAGAGGATGCTGCACAAGTAAACAGGGTGGAGGGGTATGAATGTGTGTAAGGGGGGAGGCTGATTTTTAAAATGAGGTGTTCAAGAAGTAACGTGGCACCTAAAACATGTTTCATATCAAAGTAAAAATCCTCCTCTTGACAGACAGCAGAGAACTGCATATTGAGCACACTAACTGGGGGGAGTTGGAAGAGGAAGGAGCCAACATCAATATCTGTTTTCATAGAGAGTGAAAGGGGAAGAATTTTTAAGTATTATTTAGTTAGTGCAGATTCCTTTAACCAGGGATTGCAACCAGCAAGCATCACATCCTAATTCCTGCTGCTGAAGAGCAAGAAGGGGTTTTTTAACAGTACTCATTTAATACTTTCTCAAGTAAAATGACCCACTTATTTTACATCATGTCTTTTGGGTTCCTTCATTTAGGCAATGAAAAAAAAAAAAGGTATTTTCTCACCATGTTTGATATTGTGGGACACAACAAGAATTCCTGTACTTCCCANAGAGGGCAGAGGGGGTTCTGAAAGCTGTGTTGGTTTGTATTACATCAAACATAAGACACAGGAGAAAGCCAATAAAAGAGATGTGAATTTGGTAAGAACCCCATAGAGCGTTGTCATCCACACAATAACAACACTTGGTTTTGTTGATGGGCTTTTC
>VYZX01007292.1:883421-897872 GCA_013401335.1 Brachypteracias leptosomus | reverse complement strand
TCTTAAATTTTTGAGTAAAATAAGACATTAGAGCTTTCACTCTCATCAAGTAGAAGAGAAGTTGATGGCTACCTTCTACTTGCAAGGAAGTTAATCAGTTTTTTTAGTTCTGAAGAGTTCTGTGTCTTTTTCTCTAAATCAGACAAAACTGATCATCTTGAGCACTCTTTAGTGAACCACCATAAAATACAGGTAAAACAACTTGTCTCTTGGCTCTTCTGTGCTTCCCAAAGAAAGGATACAGTGTGATTGTAAACTTCTGTTGCTTGCAAGGTCTGTAATGTTGAACAGATTTTTACAGTCCTTCATGCTTGGTTTTCATCTTTAGTTCTGAAGTAGTGAAGGACGAGCACGTGATCTGGAGGAAGTGTTGGGCTTTCATGTGTGTCTAGGGATAATAAATGACCTAACTTTAAGTCAGATGTTCAGTGTTGGTGCTGAGTAACCTGTATGAAATCAGAGTTAGCATTCTCAGCCCTAAGTAGACAATCCTCCACTCCTAAAGTGAATAGAAAGATGTTCATTGATACGTGGTACTGTGAAGACAAAGACATCTTTGACTAAAGTCGATGTAGATCGCTGGGAGGCTTCTGCAGCTTGTGCTGCTCCCTGGCTGGCTAAAGGACGTGTTCTTTTTCAGCTACTCCAGTTGTTGCCTCATGATGTCTTGGGCTTAGCAGCACAGATGAAGAAACAAAAATCTCTTTTCCATGGTAGCATTCAGTCAGTTCAAACTAAATTATGGTGAAAATACTAACAGAACAAAATATTTTAAGAGTGTAGATAGTCTTCAATTAGTATTTTAGAGCTGATAAATTTATTCCAGGTTTTTTGTTTCTTCCATTAAAATTCCAAGTATCAATTATCCCATCTTGTTGGATTCTTTATGTTCTGTATCAAGACAGTATTTAGGCATTAGGAAAGATCTTCCACAGTACTCTGATAGCTTAGATGACTTGTCCAGGCAATCAGTCACCATCTATCTTGACTTCTGTCAACATGTATGTATTGATCTGAGTATTGATCCAGCGAGGGTGAGAGCTTTGACAGCAAACTTAATAGAAATGCCCTTATAAAAATCATCATCTTCCCTGCCAACCTCCAGTGGGAAGTTTAAATGAGACTCGAGCAAAAGCTGATGCCCTACATTTTTCATATTCCCAGGCTGTCAGCAGCAAGGTTACTGGAAGGCTTTTGCTCCAGTTCAGCTTAATTAAATTCCAATTTTGTATCTTGCTAGGTTCTATAATTTTGTGTAACACGTTTATCTGACAGCTGGTAATTTTTTGTTGTTGTACTTCACACATTGAGCTGTGTGCTGTAACCCTGATTGCTTGACAGCTGGAGAGGACCTCTTATGGTCTTCAGATCTCTTGCTGTTTTGTGACTTGATCTGACGATGCTCTTTTTTTAATAGGTTGATACCTGTCTTAAAGGATATCCCTGCTACTTGTAGACTTGTTAATTTGAAAAGCTATGTAGAACATTAAATTGATCTGGTCAAGCCAATTTAATTCCTGACAGTTCCTAGCAACTTGGGTTTGTGTTAGAATTTTGTTCAAGTTTAAATAGCACCTCTATTTTGGTTTCCACCTTGATCTGTTATTTGTAGTACTTCTACTAAAAACAGAGTTCATGAGCTATCCTAGGCAAGCAGATGGGTACACAGAATTGGGCAATGAAGAGCACAAGTTGAACAAGAACATTTTGCAGCACTGGAGCCTCAGGTTGCCATGCCCTGGCACAGCGTTTTTCTGTCTGTGCTGGAAAAAGCACCCTGAATCGTGGAAAGGGAACAGTGATTGTACTGATAGTGATTCAGATATCCTGTGGCTAGGATGCTAGATCTTTCCTGTTGCTGCAGTCTGAGAAATAGTTTTGTGGTCTGCAGCAGAATTATTTTTTTTTTGTAGTATTTTTATTCTTCTTTCAGTTTACAGGGTCACCTAGTTCTGTGTGCAGCAATGCCTCTCAACTTTGTCACAACCAAGCTCCATTTAACTCTTACATTTGAAATAAGAATGAAAGTCCAAGGCAAGTTCTCAAGATCAGAATTTCACCAATACCTTTTCAGCTTGAGCTCTTTCTGACCCTGAAGTCCTTTCATAGATTCCACATTTTTGTTACCTGTAGCATCATACTAATAGTAAGTTGTGTCAGACTAAGTCATGCTTTTCTTTGCAAAGAGCTCATTTTCTTGATAGGATATACTAAAACCATTAGCTGAACAGGGAGAAATACTGTGTTCTAAGTCTCAAAAATTATTGCTGAGGTCAGACAAATTGACCTACTTGAGAGAAAACCCTTCTTAAATTCAGTGGTGTTTATTGTTGCAGAAGTGAGAAATTGCAGCGATTCAAATAGCTTGAATAGTGTTTTTAGGCACCAGTTCTTTGAGAGCTCTGAGTTGGAAGTGTTTGAGTGCTGCTCTATTTTTAAGAGTTTCCATTCTAATTGAAATGCAGTGCAAGTCAGGACACTGCCTGTAGCTAACGACCTTAGAAGTTGGAAAAGTTTTGGTTGCTTTTTTGTTGTCTAGCTGTGTCTCTGAGTCTGTGCCTCTCTCTTAAAACCCCTCCGAATTGTGCACTTCGTGTACCAGCATTTTTTCCATCATGTAATTAGAGGAGCACAACATCTGCTCTTCAACCCTGTTAATAGCTCCTTCTTGAAAGTACTAAATGTCAGATGCAGTGAATTTTGTTAGTGAGCTTCTTGGCCTCTTAGTATTTCACAGCACTGCTTCTTCCCTCCTCTTGTCCAGACTTCACATACGTGGTAGGTGAGCAGACAACAAGTTTCAATACCATGTTGCAGAGCAGTTTACTCACTTTCCATAGAAGATCAGAATTTAGGCTTCTTTTGGCTTTCACATAAAGCTAAAGAATTCTATATGAACTAAGTATTCTTAAAAAATAATGTAGTCTTTCAAGATGAAGTGTGCTTAACTAAATGCTGTTTTCTTTGAAACTGCCGTATTTGGACATGCTCATCCAGGATTGTTGGACTCTAGCAGTTAGATTTCTTACTGCAGATACAAACCAGATGAGAGGTGGGAGGGGCTTTTAGCTATTCTGTGTTAGATGCATGGGTCCTGGGTAATGTTATTTATTTCTGCGAATACCATAGCAGGGGGGTGGGTGTAATGGTAGGCATAGGCTGGTCTTTACCACTTCTGGGGCCATTTTGTCTGTCTGTGTACACCAGTGGGTAAGATTTTTCAGCATCTTTGTAGTTCTGCCGCTATACATAGAGTTAAGTTTTAAACATGGCAACCTACATATGCATTTAATTGCTTGTGTATTGGGTATTAAGGATAAACATTGGAGTGCATGTGTGACTTCATCCCTTTATTTTGCAGTTTTGAAGTGATAAAAGTTATCCATGGCAAGTTATTGGATATGGTGGGAAAAGTCCAGTAAGTAGTGACACTTTCATCTCATTTCATTGCAGGCATGTTACTAGTACTTTGTTCAGTATACTGTAACTGTTCTGAAGTTCTGAACTTTCTTTCACAGAATACCCATTATGCTGGTTGGAAATAAAAAAGACCTGCATATGGAACGGTATGTGAGCTCCAGCCTGTGTGAAATGCAAGACAGCAGCCAGCATTCCTGTGGCCGCAATGCGCTCCTCTTATTCTTGGCTTTCCCTAACTAAATTGAAATTGTAGGTTAAAATAAGGTACTGGCAAGGGAATTGTGTCCAGAATGTGAACCAGGAGCCATGAACTTCTGTTGTAACGTTGACTTTTGCAAAAAGGTTCCAGGAACTGTCATTTAACACTTAGTTTTGGTGTTTTGTTTTTTCTTCAAAACAAGTAACAGAGGTATATTTTTCACAACTCTGTAAAACACCAGATGATATTACAGATTATGAAAACAAAGCAATAGTTTGGGACAACTGCTCTTCTGGGTCATGTAGCAGTTGTACCTGGCTGGCTTGTGTATTGACAGCAGCCAAAAGCAAATGCTCTGGATCAGACTTCACAAAACATTCCTGTTACATGTATTTATGTGTTTCAGTACTCTGAGGTCTTTCCTGACATATCAAATTCCAATTCTTTAGCAAGTTATAAGGAAACATACCTTTTTTTTTTCCTCCTTTGGTCAGGGTGATCAGTTATGAAGAAGGGAAAGCTTTGGCAGAATCCTGGAATGCAGCTTTCTTGGAATCTTCTGCTAAAGAAAATCAGGTAACGGATTTAAGATTCACTTTATTCAAATAGCAGTGTAATGGAGTGACTCATAGTTTTACTTTATAAAGGAATCTAAAATATTTGTACTCTACAGATACTTGTGTAGATGGTTGGAAACAAAATGGCTGTCTGCATTTAGGTTTATCTATACAAGTTTTTCCATGCAACTGTAAATGGAAGGAGGAAGTGAAGAATTGAAAAGCCAAGCTTCACTGAACACAGCAGAACACTTAGATCCACATGGTGGGTGGAACAAGGTCTGATCTGCTGCAGTTACCTTAAGTAGGAGGTCATTGCGGTTGCAGAGGAGCGAGTTGGTACAAGGGGTTGAACTGTGCATTTGAAGGTGCTGGGCAAGGCTTGGTCTCTCTGATGCAGGGAATAATCATTTTGTGGGTCAGGGGGAGAAGGGGGACAAACAGAAAAAAATGTTAGAATATAATAGAGGTGTCAGACACTGCTGTGATAGAGCTGTAGTGAAGTTACACACTCTGACACCATATAACCCACACACGTACAGTTGTTGTGCTTCCAATCATGGAAAAAAGTGTTTAATTACATGTTAAGTAACATCTTACTCTTGGTTGCTCTGACTTTCTTTAAAATGCTTCCTAAATACATTCTGGTGTTTGAGTTTGTTCTGTGGCTGTTAATGTGATACTTTGGCATTGATTTGACACCTTATCTATCTAAGCTCCAAGAGCCTTCAGGTTTGGACCTGAAGTAATGGGGAACTGCTGCAGAGTGTGGGGAGGTGTCTTTTCCCCTCTCTTTTTTTTCTTTCCATTTTTTTTTCCCTGTAGGTCTCAACAGCATCATAGCTTTTGTTTTTTTGAAAATACAGACATATGATAAGGTCAAAAGGACATTGTCAGACTAGTTTTAAACAAATGGGTCCTTATGCATAAGAAGTGCTTACATTGTCTCATCCCATCCTTGGCCTCCTCAATAACATCTGGACAGTCAAAAGGGCAGTCCTAGGACAGGACCTCTTTAAGCAGCCTTTCTTTCACTCTACCCTGTTCCCAAAGGCAAATCAAATAGTTTTTGTCCAATGTCTGTTGTCAACAATTCTACAAGTTACTTGAGTAAAATTGGATTTTCCCTGGAAGAAAAACCTGGATTTTTTTCTCCAGATATGGAACACTTGGAGTTAGTTTATCAGTACTTCTGTTTCTGGCTCAGACTTGGATTAACCTTCTCAAAATTGGGCATGATGAAAGCATGAAATTCCTCAGTATCTTTGTACTGCTAGAGAGCTTCAAATGCATATCCAAGGAAACTAAATTGACAGTGTAAAGAATAAACCAGCTAAAAGCATCTGATTCCCCCCCACTTACTTTATTTTAAATTATTTAATGCTTCAGGATTAGGCAAAGCTATTGCCTGTGTTTTTTCTTTTGGCGTATGCTCACATAAGAGAGTAGGAACTGATATCTAACAGAATATCTTGCTGATAAGTTTTCTGAAGTTTGTATTGTTTTTGGTTCAAGAAAAAAAAGTTGGGGAATTACACAAAGAGGCCACAAGCTTTATGTGATGCTTGGCATGTCTTGCATAATAAATTGCTGCACTAACAAAGCCCCATTGATTGCCATGTATTTATGTCTGTTTTAGTCTCAGGCTGTATTAAGTTATGCCACCAACTGAAATTTTTATAGCCTTCAGGGAAATTGGAATGGCAGTTGTCTGTCAGATACTCAACATTCTGTACAGTCCTGTACAAATCCCTCAAAAAATCAGAAGTTGTGTTCATTCTTGCTGTCCAAGGGAGTTCTTATCAGTGGGATCCTTCAGAATAGCAGTCACAGGTTGCTATAAATTCTGTCTCTCTGGATTTAGATGCAGGTTGTTAGAAACAGGTGCTTGAACACAGTTCCTCCTTCATACCTCTTACATAATACACTTGGTAAATCTGTCTGGCCTCAGAAGTTTGGGAGGTCGTGTGTCACTTCTGAGATGGCTGCCCACAGCACGTGACCATCTCTCACTCACTGGCCTGCTTCCTCTGGAGGTTTGGTATGTATGGAAGAAAGGGAAGGAGCCCAAAACCGGGGCAGCTGCCTTAGTCTTCTTGCAGATGGCTGCAAAGGAACGCTCACTTCAGAAGAGGTGGAAGACTGAGCTTTGGGAGCAAAGTGTGGAGTTGAGGGCTGTGAGGTGCTATGGGGAGCAGGAGACACCAGGCATGGTTGTGGCCCTTCATGTGAGTTAAGCCAGGAGCACTTCTGAACGCATTCAGGTTTTTATTTCTAAATCCTAATTTGTCAGGATCAAACCAGCTGATATGTAGACCTCTATCAGGAAAGGCTATCTTCTCTTACTCTGAAACTCTTTGGCAGAAAAGGGTTTATTTTGAACTTGGTAACAAGAAGTGGTGTCATTCTGATACGGAACGTTCACCTTACATAAGTCAACATTACTGGAAAAAGAAGTCTGTCAGCACTTTTTGTTTGGAGGTTCATCCTAAGTACTGACTTGGTAAAGCAAATGCAACTTGTCTATCAGGATTAAGTCTAAACTCCTTCCAGAACTGCTTCAGATCCTGTTTGCTTTACAGAAAGCTAATTTGATGCTTAAAGGGATGAGCTGGACTGGGTTGGGAATTTAGAGCTTAAGAACTTCAGCAGAGAGCTCAAACCTTCCTGACTGGGGGGAAATTTGTTAATCCTTTCTCTCCAAAACCTGGCCATCTGTATTTGGTGGACAAGTACTGCAATTTCTAGTATGCTGGTGCAAAACTGTTTTGGTACGTGATGTTAGCAGCAGCAAGAAGAGTAGTTCTTCTTGCTACAGGAATTAAATTCAATCAGCGACGTGGCTTATCCTTCTAACAGCTTTGTTTGCAAGGAACTGCTGAAGCTAGAGAAGACACTCCCTCTAACAGGTTCTGATAGCAAAGGTTTCTTTCCCTCTGCAAGGAGGTGGGAGAGCATTGACTCTTCTCCCTTCCTGCTTTGGCCAGAAGAAAAAAAAAATCTTTTTTGTGGAGCATTCGTGAGAGTCCTAGGAGCATAGGTCTACTATACTGGGCAACTAAAACGATTCTGTAGATTAACTTCAGCAAACTAGACCTGTTCTGCCAGGAGTTATCAAAAGATAGCATGTTCCAGAAGTGGCACAACTTTGAATAGGTGGAGAGCAAGAGAAGCAAAGATCAAAGCTGCAGTGACGATAAATGGTTGGGGCTGGCAAGAGTTCTCAAGGTCAAATATATTTGAGATTATGTCTGAGCTCCTGCGGACAAGGGTGACCTGATAGGACTTTCAAAGCAGCCTGTGTATCAGCAGCACATCAGTTGTCTAGGGAAATCCCTGTGCTTGGAGAAGGCAATTCTGAGACTTAAAGGAAAAGACCTCTTTTAGATTACTATTGGGCTATAATTGTATCTTCTCAAGCTGCTTAATTACTACCAGGTATGTTGAACTGCTTTGGCTAACTTCAGGGGCTCTGGGCCTTTCTTGTAGAATTCCCTTCTTTGTTTCATCTAAGCCATAGAATAGTGCTGCTTCTTAATCCCAGTACAGTAGTGGTAACTGTTGGAAATGGAACCAGAATCCAAATTGATCTTGAACCCAGTTGAAGCTGAGAGCCAACTTTGACTGGAAGAATTTAGGGAGCAGCAAGCAGCTAAACTGTGTACATCCAGTTACACAAAATTCATTAGATAAACTTGTTTTAGAAGGGGTAAGGAAATAGCAAAAACTCTTGTTCTCACCAAAACAGAGCTCTCAAAAAGCCATTGCTTGGGCTTTGCTTCTTTTTCAAGTATGTCTTCAAGCTTCAGAGTGGTTTGGGATCTTAGCCCCCTCATCAGGGGTCTGACACATTTACCTGGGAGAGTGTGTTTGGACTGGCAGAGGATGGGGGAGAAAATCTCTCTTCCTTTACCTGACAGTTGTTCAAGTTCCTTTGCCTAGTTCTGTGCCAAGATAAACTAGCAGTGAGAGCAGTTGAGAGTTTCCTCTTTGAAATTGTTGCATAGTTGAAAAATAGTTCTCCTTTTCGAGACAGTTACATAGTTGAAAACTAGAGCATACCAAAGGATAACTCCAGCAGCTGTGGGCTGTTCACACCTTCCTGCCTGGCTCCTGGCAGCATGTTCCCAACTCCTGCTCATGCAGAGGGTGGTGCAGCTCCCGAGCTGTCTGTCCTGCTCGCACCAAGGGCACATCTGCAGAAGCAGTGGAGCCTCTGGTGTCTCTAGCACAGTGCTGAGCTCTCTCGGCAGCATGCCTTGCCCAGCCTGACATTATTTTGTTTCCCCAGGGGAGAAAGGTAGAAGAAAGCCAGATGGCTTTCTGTAGGCTAGGTGTGACCCACATTCTGTAATTGGACCATATGGAGACAGATGCATGTAAATCCTGGCTGTGTTCTTTATGCCTTGTCACAAAACACTGCTTCCTGCATTGTTTAAAAGCTCATTCTTAAATTCTTCAGCATTTTTTGGGCTGACTTACAAATTCCTGAGCGTTAACTGTAGGACAGTGATTAAACCTTCTCCATGAATACATATGTTCTGTGAAATGAATTAACAAGCCCTGTGAACTCCTACATCTTAGTGTTTCAAGCAGCACGTCTGTGACAGAATGTACAGCTTCTTGATTGACAGAGTAAGTTGTGGAGGTTTTTTTAGTGGGTGCTTTGAAGCAGGGGTATAAAGAATTTGTGCATTAAAATGGAACCATTGAAAATTTCAGCTCTAAGTAAGGAAACATTGGTGTGGTATATTTGTAAATCAGTGTTTTGCCAAGTTTTGATTAAGGGAAACTCTTTTTACTGGAACCAGGTTGATAGCAACTGCAGTCCTGACCATGGTTCTCCTAGAGTCTTAATTTGCCCAGGAAATGTGTCATATCATTACTGGACTAATGGGCCACTTCTGTCAGGTTCTGTTGAGATTGCGGGGAAATTTCATTATATGGAGGAATAATCTATTTTCAGCTGAAGTACTTTAATTCCATAGATAGTACTGTGCACAAGTGGTATAAATACAGGAAACTTTAAAATTCAGTTGAATCTGTTAAGATTGCTTTAAGGTCATTGTGGGGCTACTTCAGTCAAGGGGGTTAATTTGGAAGCGATCCAATTAAAAATTACAACTTGTGGTGGCAGAAAAACATCTGTCGGGTCAGAACACGTAGTCATAAATCACAGGGTGCTCTTCAGCCTGCTGATTAAAACAAGAAAAAAAACCCCTTTCTATCCTCTTTCATAATGTGACTGCTTTTATATAAGGAATATACTTTCTTTCTTAAGGAGCATGTGCTTGGAATTTATGACACAGATGGCTAGAGGTTAGATGAAATGGTATATCTGAGCTGAACAAGAGACCCGTTTCCAAGTTGAAGATTAACATGCTCAAGTACTGATCATACAGTGAATGTTCAGCTTGGAAGTACTGTAAAGAAGAAAATCACTTTAGAGTTATCCTTGACTGTAGTATAGGTTGATTCTTCCTAAATTCCTTCCAGGCAATCTCAGATATGCTGCCTGTCATAGTTTCTCTATATTCTGATGGAGACTAGTGTGCAATTCTGAAATCTGTAAAATTGATTGGATCCTGAACATGGCAGATTAACAGTGCAAGGGGTTGTTTTAGAGGAAATACTAGAGGTGTATTCTCTGTAGCAGCACAGGTTTAAACTCTTCAGTCACTCACTCACTTCTGTCATTCACTCAGCACAAAATAAAACTGAATTACAGTTACTAGCTCTGGTGTGAGTATGGCTCAGTTCAAATTTTCCTTCCCAGCAGTGACACAGAAAATAGTTGAGGATTGCTGTGGAGAAAGGGCTTCACTTCCATTTTCAAATTTTAAGCAATCATATTTTCAATGTATATATTCCAGAAGGTTGTCTTCAAACCTGAAATTACCAAATTTTCCCTCTTGGATTTTGGAATAAGTGTTGTATGTACATTTAGCTTTTGGTATAGCCAGCAAAGCTGCTGACTTTTATTATTTTTTTCAGTAAGTGGGCAGTTTCTTCTTACCTACTAATCCATGCTGTACTCTCTCTTTGCAGACTGCCGTTGATGTTTTTAAGAGGATAATTTTGGAGGCAGAAAAAATCGATGGGGCAGCTTCACAAGGGAAGTCTTCATGCTCAGTAATGTAATTCCACTGCAAAACCTGAAAACACTGGGAATACATTCTACCTGAAGAAGCAAAACTGCCCGTTATCTTTAAGGATAAACTATGCTTCTTTTTTTTATTTTTATTTTTTTTTTCTTCTGTTAACCTGAGAGATAAACAGTTGGTTTGGAGCCTTTCCCTTCAGATTATGTTAAACTCTGACTCCTGTGCAAATGGCTTCACTTCCATTTTCAAATTTTAAGCAATCATATTTTCAATTTATATATTGTATTTCTTAATATTATGACCAAGAATTTTACTGGCATTAATTTTTCAGTGTAGTTTGTTGGTTAGAATAATCATCAAAATGATGCATATTGTTACACTACTATTAACTAGGCTTGGATATCAGTGTTTCTTTGTGTTAAATGTATACTTGTAAATAAAATAGCTGCAAACCTTAAATGCTCTCTTTATAAAATTTTGTTGGTTATTCCATATCAAGTTTTGGAGTTTTTGTGTGAAAAATGTTCACCTGCTGACCTTAAGAGGTGGTGTGAGATCCTTGGAGCCCCTGGATTGTGTGACTCTTGCTTGGGAAGTTATTGGTGAGTGATCCCAACTGCTTTTGCTACCAGAACTCCACGTTGGCCAAGTAGCTGCTCAGCTGTGCCTTGAAGGAGGCACAAGTGACATCTTTATTTTGGAAAGGAAGGTTTGGGGACTCAGACAACCTGTGCTGTATTTTCCCTCTCTGTTAAGAGCCATGGAGTAAAGGGTGTGCAGATCTATCCCAGTAAGGGGCACTACAGGCTGTTCAGATGGACTTGTAACTGGGAACGCTGCTGGGGGAGTGGATTTATCCAGATCACGAGCATAGACTTGCTAAGAAAACAGAAATGTCATTTAAAATAAATTGCACATCCTGAACAAACTGATGTGGGTTGTTTATGATGGATTTCTGTAGTTCTGAATCTGGATGGCACTGGTGGAGGTGAGTGGTCTCCTGGCACCTGGCTGTTGACAATGCCAGGGTCCCAGCACAGCTCTGGGCAGCTGTCCCAAACCAGATGCAAGTTTTTTCTTGGCTTTGCATCTAGAGACTTAAGCTTTAATCTCTTAAGTCTGGAAACAAACTACTTCAACTATATATTTAGAAAAAATGTTGCAGTTGACCTACTTGGTATTTAAAAACAAACCTCAAAACAACAGCAAAAACAAATGAGGCTGATTTGGGGAACAGTTAAATGAAGTGTTTCTCAGTCATTCTTGTATTCATTTCAAAACTTAATTCCTGGCAGGAATAACATGGAAGAGAAACTTGCAACCAGAATTAGTTTTTGCCTTTCAATCTCTGCTAAAAGATACGAATTCAACATGTCTCATCTCTTGTACAGTGGTTCCCTCATACAGAAAATGGTCTAAACCCCTAATTTAACAGCGTATGTAGAAAAACTTAATATTTTCTTTGGTCACCATGAGATTAACTGGCTTCTTGGCAAAAAAATTGCCTTTTTTCTCTATTTTGGATATTTCCCAAAGTTTCTGAAAGCTCGTTTCTGCTGTCTGCATTTTCATACTCTGTGCCAAATACAAGTCCTGTAGCTGGATCGTTGTCAGACATGATGGTTTGCTGAAGTTTGGCCAAGTTTGCTCAATTGGGGAAGCCAGGACATGCTTTGATTTCAGAACCAGGCTGATCTGGGGCTGGCCAGTAGGTTTTCTTCACAAGAACCTGCAACACTGGAACAAGAGTAGCTTGGCTGATAATGAAGTTGCTGAGGATTCAGAAAACATTTGTGGAACACAGGAACATGGATCTGTTTGATAGTGTCCATCATTGCCTAATCCTGATGTGATAGATGACTTGTTGAATGACCAGAGTCTGTGGCATTGCATCATGGGCACCATGTCATGTGGTCTACATCACATGGTAGAAGTTCCGGAATAGCAGGAACCTCAATGACCACACTTACTCAGTTATTTTGTGTAGCAGTGGCCACGTGTACTGGTGATCAATTTTAAGCCTGAAATAGCTGATGCATTGGTGCTTGAGGTGTTCCAGCTGCTCAGGCTCTAAGAGGGATAGGGAAATGTGCAGCTTGATAGTCCTGGGGTAACCGAAGCCTTCCAGGGGTGAGGCTTTCCAGGAGGGCTTAAAGGTAAGTGCGGGTTCCATGGAAGATTTGTGGTGGGAACTTCTAAGACTTCATGTACCCAACACTGCTCAGATGAAGAGTTGAATTCATCGACATGTTTCTTTTCTCCTGTTGCTGGCTCATGCAGCAAGAAATGTAAATTATTCCACTTGTCCAAGCCTTTCTCTGCTAACAAGCTCTAAAGACCATCCACGTGCAATCGTTCTGCAGTTGTAATAGAATGTGTAGCCAAGCGTGCTCAGCAAACCACTTGTCAACTGAAATCTCTGTGCAGCAAAGGACTTCTCAGGGTGGCACCTTCCAGCAGTTGGAGCCAACAGAGGCTGGGGCAGCCTCGTGCTTCCTTACACTGACTTAATTGCTGGCATGGGTCAGGTTCTCCACCATGAGAGCCCCAAAATGGGGTGGTGGGCAATCTTGGAAGCCCCATGTTCAATACAGAAGCAAGAAATCAGTACCTAGCAAGCAGCTGCTTGCCTGGAATTGATGAATTTATAGAGCCTTGTCTGGCAGCTGCCCTGATCCTTGGGAGACTTCTGCAGGAGCGTGATAAATGGTGCATGGATTAAAGGGTAAGTCATAAAGGAAATAATTTTTTTGGTCCAAGCTAGAAAAAAACTGATAGACACTTAATATGGTCCAGCCTTACTCCTAAGGGATGATCATTGGCAAAGGTGAAAGTGCAAAGATCCTTTTCCTGGGGAGGAAATGAGCAAAATTCAACTACCATAAGTCAAGTTAAATTCCCACTGACTTTCGTGGATTTAAAATGTGCTGGTCTGGAAATGGCTCCTGCCTTGCTACCAAGAAATCTCTCGGTCTCCTGAGCCCTGGAGACTAAACTGCCCACCTCCCATGTGTGGAAATGCTGAGGATGAGGAAGGTGGTGGGGCTGGTGCAGCTTGGCAAGTGGAGGATGGACTGCAGGCAGAAAGTGGGTATGTGAACTCGATCCAGGACAGTGACCCTTCTTGTTCCCATGCTTAGCAAAGTTTATCAGGATGGGATAAACTCCCCAGCAGGGAAGGCTTGGAGGCAGTCTGCTTTGGGTTTGTGGAGTCTTCTAATGCTTCTTCCAAGCTCCTGCAAAGGGGTGGTGAATGCCCACTGGAGAAGAAAAGAGCTGGAAAAGTGGTTTTGTGTCTGCAGTATCTGGACCAGGCAGCCTTATGTTGTTCCTCAACCAAGGGCAGAGGAGTGTGAGCTGAAAGTTGGACTTTGCTTGAGGAAGTTCTTGCAGAATTGGAGGCACTGGTGAAGACTTCGCTTTACTCTACCACTTAGGCACACACAGGTCTATGGGGTCAGATGGAATCTACCCAAGGGTTCTGAGGGGGCTGGCAGAAGTGCTCACCAGGCTACTTTCTATCATTTATCAGCAGTCCTGGCTCTCTGGGAAGGTCCCAGTTGATGGAAGGTTAGCAAATGTGATACCCATCTACAAAGAGGGCTAAAAGGAGGGTCCAGGGAACTACAGACCTGTCAGTCTGACTTTGGTGCCAGGCAAGGTCATGGAGGAGATCATCTCGAGTGTCATCATGTGGCATGTACAGGACAACCTGTCAGCATGGGTTTGTGAAAGGCAAGTCCTGCTTGACTAGCCTGATCTTCTATGACAAGGTGACCTGCTTAGATGAGGGAGAGGCTGTGGATGTTGTCTACCTGGACTTTTGTAAAGCCTTTGACACCATTCCCTACAGTATTCTCCTGCAGAAACTGTCTGCTCATGGCTTGGATGGGTGTATGCTTTGCTGGATAAAAAACCTGGCTGGCTGGATGGGCCCAAAGACTTGTGGTGAATGGGGTTAAATCCAGTTGGTCACAAGTGGTGTTCCCCAGGGTTCAGTATTGGGACCACTTCTGTTTAATATCTTCATCAATGATCTGGACAAAGGGATCAAGGGTACCCTCAGTAAGTTAGCAGGCAACACCAAGTTGGGCAGATGTATTGATCTGCTTGAGGGTAAGAAGGCTCTACAAGAGGGATCTGGCCAGGCTGGATCAATGAGTCAAGGCCA
>VYZX01007292.1:800074-881403 GCA_013401335.1 Brachypteracias leptosomus | reverse complement strand
CAGATGAGTATGAGCCAGTAGCATGCCCAGGTGGCCAAGAAGGCCAACAGCATCTTGGCCTGTATCAGCACTGCTGTGGCCAGTGGGACTAGGGAAGTGATTGTCCCCCTGGGCCCAGCACTGGTGAGGCTGTACCTCCAATATTAGCTTCAGTTTTGGGCCCCTCTCTCCAAGAAGGACATTGAGGAGCTGGAACATGTCCAAAGAAGAGAAATGAAGCTGGTGAAGCGTCTAGAGAGCAAGTACTATAAGGAGCAGCTGAGGGACCTGCGGTTGTTTAGCCCGGAGAAAAGGCCTTATCACCCTCTACAACTCCCTGAAAGGAGAGAGACCCCAGGTGGGGTTGGTCTCTTCTCCCAAGGAACAAGCAATAGGACAAGAGGAAACGGCCTCAAGTTGTGCCATGGAAGGTTTAGATTGAATGTAAGGAAAAAATTCTTCACTGAAAAGGTTGTCAAGGCCTGGCCCAGGCTGCCCAGAGCAGTGGTGGAGTCACCATCCCTGGAAGGATTTAAAAGCCACGTAGATGCAGTGCTGAGGGACATGGTTTAGTGGTGACCTCGCAGTGCTGGGTAACAGTTGGACTTGATGATCTTAAAGGTCTTTTCTAGCCTAAATGATTCTATGATTCTGTGGAACAGGGACGAATGTTTTCCCATGTACATATAATTACTGAGCACCAGGGTTTATGCAGCAACGTCTAAAATTCCTTATCACCTTCTTGAAAAAAAAAACGTGCAGCCTCACACCTTTGCTGCTAAAGACTTTGTGCTGCTGCTCTGTGCAGATGTCTGGTACGAGCACCATGCAGGAGATGATGAGGCACCCGGGCTTGTCCTGCTCATTAGCACTGCTGTGCTGTAGCCTCTTGAGAAGGAGAAATCAACAGGTTCTAATTAGTCCTTAAGCAATTAGTAGTGCTCATCTGCAGAGCGTTTCACTAATACTGACTAATCTTCACAACTTCATCTCTTCTCAGTGACACCCAGTGATAGGACAAGGGGCAATGGGTACAAGCTGGAGCATAGGTTTTGGGTAAACACAAGGAAGAACTTTTTCATGATGAGGGTGACAGACACTGGAACAAGCTGCCCAGAGAGTCTCCTTCTCTGGAGACATTCAAAACCCACCTGGACCCATTCCTGTGTGACCTGATCTAGGTGATCCTGCTCTAGCAGGGGGCTTGGACTAGATGATCTTTCAAGGTCCCTTCCAACCCCTAACATTCTGTAGTAAGGTCAAAATTACTCCCCTTTGACAGCTGGGGAAGGGGAGTGGAGAACCTTTGCATAGATGCCTTCAACTTGTTATGAGCATGGCAGAAATGTGGCTAAACTAGGTCTGGGTGATGGGTGTCCTCAGCATCCAGCTTTTTCTTATGTATCTTATTTCCCTACTGGAACATTTCCTTTTTGAAATAAGCTGAAAACTGAAAGATTTCCCCCCAAACCCCAGGCTTTCTGATGTTTTCCAAAATGAAATCCAAGTCCCATCTTGGCCAGATGCTTGCTGTGTGATGAACTACACTAATACTGATCCGTAGAATATTATTGAAAACTGCAGTAGTTGTGGACTTTTTTTTAATATCTGTCTCTGTAATGCTGCTAAAAAATATTTGGCTAAGTCTGACCAGCAGGTCCCAACTCCAAGGTGAGGAGATATTTTTCCTAAGAGAAACCTGGCCAGATCTGAGCTGTCATTCTGTGACAGGGTTTACTCAAGCAAGAGGAGGGTTTTTTGGAGTCTGTACTGCACACGGCTCAATGCGAGGTGTTGTGTGGCATGGGATGGGTGGTGGATCAGGCTGTGAAATGGCCACCCTTGGTAGAGATACTGCAGAGACTTGGTGCATCCACAATGAAGTCAATGCATTGACTCCAAACCCATCACCTGGCAGCTGATTCCCTTTTCCAGCAGGTGATGTATTCTGCCAATGAGGGTGTGGGTTGGAAGACCCTTCCTCTGCTTGAATGGTTTGCAGGGATGTTCTGCAGTCTGTAAGCAGCCTCCCCAGCAGCTCTGAGAGGCAGCACCTGGTGCACCAGGCACTGGAAATGGGTTAATCACCAGCAGAAATTAGTGCTTTGGCAACTGGGGTGAGGTGGGGTAGTTCTTAATCGAGCAATGTGGATTTAATAGGAACTCCCTTGAGTCACAAGGGTAGCTTCTCACTCTTAGGTCTGTTGCTGCTCCAGAGTGGCCTACAAGATGTGCTCATACTTTTGACCAGTGAGCCAAAAAATTTTCCATGGGAAGGAGCTAGACCCCTGGTTGTTCCACATCTAATGAGCTCATGCTGAGGTATGTGAAGAAATCTGTGAGCTTTTTAAAGCAAGATGGTGTTTTGAAAGCCCTGAGATATGGATGTTTCCTGTGCCAGGTCTTACTCTGCTTTGCAACTACTAAAAGCTCCTCCAGAGGCAGAGACATGGCCCTTTCAGAGGATGCAGCACAGCTCCTTGGCTGTCACTCACTTCATTATTACTTGTGTGGGGTTGTCCTGGCCATAGTAGGTACCTCTGAGCAGAATGCTAATCCTGAAATGTTCCTGTTAGCATCAGCACGGTCACTCCCAAAGATTCACCTCCAGGAGCCACGTCCTGCTCTCTTGAAATCTCTGTGTCAGAGAAGGAGTTTGACATCTTCCTACAGTAACTCGGGTTGTACGGCAGCATCCTCCTGCCAGCACCACCCAACCCTGCAGGTTATTGCGAGGCTTATTGCTGGGCTGGACACATGTAATGGCCAATGTCTGCTGAGCTGCATGGAAAAATCACCCCTCTAAACCCTACCTAACATGCCATGGAAAGAGATGGTGGCATCTCACGGTTGTGTTTTGAAGATGGCCCAGTCTGGTCTTATTCATGCTGACATAACTTGCTCACAACTGTTTGGCACGTCATGGAAATCCCTTTGTAAGAGGATAAGAGCTGTGTCTGGATCCTGTGTGTAGGTGGGATGCAGGGAGGAGAGCAGGGTGGTGGTCAGGAGCCACCACGTTTATTCAGGCAAGGTGGTTTTGCCCTGGGTGTTTGAGTTCTGGTTTCTAGCATGGATGGGTGTATCTCAGTGACTGGTGTTGGCACTGACAGTGTCCCATGGCATTGAGTTCCTCCCACCTCAGTTTTGTTGGTGATGTAACTACAGTACAATGGACTTAAAACCAACCTTGGCCATCTTGCCTGCTTGAGGTGTTTGATTTTCTCACCCCCTGGTTCTACTCTGGACTTGCACCAAATCATCTCTGTCCACCTTGCTCCTTGGCATCATGGCAGCAAAGGCAGGCAGGGATAGTGCAGCCCAGAGCCAACCTGTGGACATAAGCCCAATTTCTCATTCCCTCTAAACCAATACATGCAAAAAACCCTCAGACTTTTGGCTTTTGTCTGTTAAAGCCAAATGCTTGAACTTGTAAGTTCACATTTCCAATGTTTCATCCTTTAAACAGCCACATTGTGGCTGCCCTTGGTGCTGTTCATGTGGGGCACCATGGTCAGATGTGGTCCCAACCCTGGGCACAAGCAGCAGCATGTGCCTGAGAGGTTGCCAGTGGCCACAGGCTCCTCGGGCTGCTCTTTCTCTCTTCCATTGGCAACCCTTCCACCCTTTGCAAGGAATTGAGGGGGTTTGTCCATGAATTATGACTTGTCATTCTTCAATATTCTTTTTTCCCCATCACTTTCCTTTTTTTCTAGAAATGGGTCCTTTGTTGTTTCCTATCTTTAACACGATTACTCAAAGAAATGAGAATGAAGTTGTCACACCCTCTTTCCATCTCTACTAAAATAGCTTTTGAACCTGTTGGACAACTTCTAACACATCTACCAGCCGGGCACAAGTCCCAAATACATCGTGTTACTGCACATTTAATTAAAGCTCACACCTTTGGAGAAACATGAAAATCCCACCATGAGGCAGAGCCAGAGGAAACCAGGCTTTTGAGGTTTCCATAAAAATCTCTTCCTGCGGTAATAATTTGCTTTACTGGGTACTTTAGGACCAGTTTGTCACGGATGCTGTGGGTCTTCCTCTCCAGGCATCAACCGGCTCATGGCCAATGCAAAGAGCATGTGGGCTGTTACCCCTTTCATGGGTGGAAGAGTTGGGTCCCAATGCCAACAGTGGTGCCACCTCATCACCCTGGTGCTCCTAGTCATGACTCAGAAAAGAGGCACATCTCCTCCTTCCCTCCCAGGGCACTAAGTGCAAGGCCACAGGGAAAGGCTGTTTTGGAGTATGCTGCTAATGCCTCCCACCCTGGTTGCTGCTCTTCCAAGTGGGACTTTCCATATGCTGTTACTTTTCTCACACCATCTGGTGACTAATTTAGCACCTAGAAAATAACACAGAATTTCACTGAGGGTTTGGGTAAGGTTTTTTTAAATGAGAGATGAGGTTTTTCTTCATTATTTTCTGCCTCACATCAGAACATGTAAATGTAAACAGTGTTTCTGTGATGCTGGGACAGGTTTACCTGAAGGATGCATTTCTTAGAATCATAGAATGTGTTGGGTTGGAAGGGACCTCCAAAGGTCATCTAGTCCAAACCCCTTACAATAAGCAGGGATGTCTCTAACTAGGTCAGGTTACTCAGAGCCCCATCAAACCTGACCTTGAATGTCTCCAGGGATGGTGCTTCCACCACCTCCCTGGGCAACCTGTTCCAGTGATCCAGCACCTTCATATTAAAGAACTTTGTCCTAATGTCCAACCTAAATCTACCTTTTTCTAGCTTAAACCCATTACCCCTCATCCTATCACTACAACCCCTTGTGAATAGATCCCCCCCCCCCTGCCTATAGGCCCCTTTCAGGTACGGGAAGGTCTCCGTAAGGTCCATCCGGAGCCTTCTCTTCTCCAGGCTGAACAACCCCGCTCTCTCAGCCTGTCTTCATAGGAGAGGTGCTCCAGTCCTCTATCTTCTCCAAGCACAACGTGCCACCTCCCTCCCTCCTCCTCCAGCACATCCTGGTCAATGTGATGTCTTCCATCCCAGCCTACGTGTGCGCACACGTAACTTTTACATCTTAATTGAAAGGGCGCCACACGTTTAAGCCTTAATAATGACATCCTTTCTTCCCAAGTGGTCTTTAATCTTGACACGAAGCGGTGAACCAAGGCAGCAGAGCGGGGCTGCCGAGCCAGGCTCCTGGCACACGGACAGATGGGAGAGACCTGCCAAGAAACAAGGTTTTAGGCTTTGGATTCAAAGCATGTTGCTGATGATCTGGGGAGCAGAGTGCCGGCAGCAGTGGGGAGGTGACAGGGCCCCCGTGGGTGACGAAGAGGAGCATTTGATGAGTAGGAGCTGGGTGTGAAGAACTATTTAATAACTATTAAATAGCATAAAAGACAAATCTCCTTTTAATATGGTGCCCTGGTAGGTTTCTGCATGCTGGTCCATGGGCTACCCCACTCATTTGCCTTTAGCTCTTCGTAGCCTGGCTCATTAATACAAACTGATGGGGTTTATGGGCTGGGGCTTTCCCTTGATGTTTGTCCTGAGAACAAGACAGGTAAAGTCTCTGGATGTTCTTAGAACACTAAAGAAGGCAATATGAAGCAGTTTTCCTTGTGCTGGTGTCTGAGGTGTCAGTCTCAGAAGCTGTAATTGCAGCTATATGGGAAATATTACTTCATGGTCAAAGGTATGGCTTAAAAATCCCTTTAAATCCCGACTTCTCTCTGTGTCTTGGTGCTTCAGTGCTGAAAGATCAAAACATTCCTAAAAATGATGCTCATGAATAACATCGGTGGGTTTACAAGCCCAACCTTTCCTCTCGGGAAGGGAGTAGATCCTTGGCTTTCAGAGGTGCCAATCTGAAGATGTTTGAAAGTTGAATGAGAAACCTTTGCTTTGATGGATGGAGTGCGATGTATTATTGGTGAGGAGTCTTCCAAGGACACACACTTTTGGCTGCCACACTGCGAGAGGTGAGAAGCTGGGAAAAAACCAGGAAAAAGAAGTGAATCCAAGGCAGAGAAAGTATGTGCCATGCTTAGATGCTGCTCTTTCCTTATTTACTTCTTACTCTAAAAAAAGATGATTGAAAGGGAAGGGGAGTAAAAGAGAAAGAGGAAGAAGAGAGAAAAGGGAGAAAAAAGAAAAGAGAAGAAAAGAAAAAAGAAAAAAGGGGAAAAAGGAGGGGAAGGAAAAAAAAGGGGGGAAAAAAAGGGGGGAAAAAAGAGAAGTCCTTCAAAAAGGAGCAGTCAATGCGCACTGCTAATTGACCAAAGCCCTGCCAAGCAAATCTTTTGTCAGATCATCTGCCCAAAATCAAAACCCCGGACTCAGCAGGCCCCGGCACAGGCGGTTCTGCCTACGAAGCAGGAAAGCGCAAAGCCCCCGGTTCCCGCTGCTTTGTTAAAAAGCCCTCGCGACACCAGCCCCGTCTCCTCCGCCCCCGCCGGCCCCTATATAGCGGGGTGTCCAACGGTCCTGCCCATCGCCCTTTGGCTTTGGCTCCCGCTTTTGGTCTTGGATAGCAGCCAGCAGAAAATGTCTCAGTACTCAGGAAAAGTAAGTAACGACCCAACCGCTTCCCTTTCAGCCCGGGGCCGGCGAGCCCGAGTGTCCTCCGGATCGAAGGACTAGGTCAGGACCATGTTCTGGAGGATGCGACGTGAGTGATGGTGCCAGGAGCGAGTCTGGTAGCAGGGATAGGGAGGGTGCAGCAGAAGGAGCTGAGTTTCGGGAGCCGAGTTTCCTGTTTAAACATTCCTGCTGGAAATATGTGTGACCACGCACCAGGCAGCAAGAAGTGTCATAAATGGGGGATGCGCCGCGTTCCCAGAGAAACAAATGCAGCTCTTAGGAAAAAAAAATGCCAGTGTTGCCATGCTCCTCTTGCTGGAAAGGAGCTTAAAAGAACCCCAAGCCATCCTAAAATGATGTGTCTGCAAGAGATTCCCATCTGCTCAAAATGGGGGTCGTCCCCCTGCTCACTACGGGCCCGTTCTCCTCCCTCCCCCCAGATCACTTTCTATGAAGGCAAATTCTTCACAGGCAGAAAGCTGGAGGTCTGCGGCAGCTGCAGCAGCTTCCAGGACCGAGGGTTCCTCAACCGGGTCAACTCCATCTGTGTCCAGAGCGGGGCTTGGGTCTGCTTTGATCACCCCGACTTCCGAGGGCAGCAGTACGTCCTGGAGCACGGCGAGTACCCCGATTTCTACCACTGGAACGGCCGCAGCGACCACCTGGGCTCCTGCCGGCCCGTCGGGATGGTGAGTGGATGATGCTGGAGCATTGGTGGGACAGAGCTGCCATTGGACTTCATTTTTTCATGAGCCCCATGAAAAAGTGTAATAAAACCCTGCGCTCTTTAGACATAACACGCCCCTTCCCCCAGGGAAGGTTTGACCCCCTTGGAGTGATCCTCACAAGGCACAAAGCTGAGGTGTGGTTTCCCATGCCTTATGCTCAGGAGGAACACGCGTTGCCTTCCTCCCATGGCGTGAAGCACAATGGCCTTAATGGGGTGAGAACCTCCCATGGTTTTTCAGATGAGGTGGTCAGGTCCTGCTGGCGTCAAGTGCTTTTCCTCTTTAGTGTGAGTGCTGTGAAATGCTCACGGGAGAATTAAGAAGAAGGTTTTTTGCCCAAGGCAAGATTGAGCCATGGCAGCCCTGGTGTCCTGGAGGGGGAGAGGGCAGCCCAGGGCTTTCCAAACCAGATCTATGGGGCAGCTGGCTTTCTCCAAGCAAATTTTAGCTCAATTCTCTGCTGTTGCAAACCCTCCCAAGTAATCCTAAACTTTCCCCATACTAGATAGTCCTCCCCTTATGAAACATTTAAAAGCCCTGCCCAGGGGAAGCTTTAATCAAGATGATCAAAAAATAGCAAAATAAAATGAATCTGGGTTAGGTCTTTCCATTTGACTTTCCCGTCACTCATGACCCTTGGGGCAATGATGAACCCACTTGGAACTTGGGGTTCCTTGCTGGCCCCAAAGATGCTTTTTGGCACAGCAATGAGTTTGTCTCATGTCTGTAATATCCTTCCCACGGCACCTCCATGGGCTGTACATGGAGGGATGCTCTGCCCTGGACCCTGGGTGTTCTCCTCCCTCCCTGGGCCAGAGTTTTCCCTGTGAGATGGCGGCGAGTGCTCCGAGGTGTTTCTGGAGCACAGATTCCCAGAGGAATGTTTGCTCAGGCGCAGGATCCTCTGGGCAGCCGCCTGCTCTGGGGTTTGGCCTCGCAGCCCAGCCTCCCTGCGCACTGACGTTGTTTATTTGAGAAATGCATGGAGGTATTGGAATTTGGTGTAAAAATATACTGTCAGCTCACTTGCTCCCAAAGATCTCTGCCGCAGGCTGCAGAAAACTCCCTGGAGGAATTTATGTCGTCTCATCCTCACACAGCAATGATGATGCTTAGAAAGTTTCCTTTTCTTTTCCCTTTTTTAATTTTCCTTAAAGAAAGGCACAATATCTCCCACCAGCAACAGCAGCTACACGTGGAACTGGAGGCAATATAAAGTGGTTTAGGGGAATAATCTAATATCCTTGTACACACTAGATATATACATATTTTCTTTTCTGTGTGAGTGCTGGCAGAGCTGGAGCTGTAGCTGACACTGTATTTGGGAGGGAGTGTTTTCAGGGGGGTCACAGATGGACGGGGGGCTACGTGTGCCTGAGCACAGCACATCCCACCAGCAACGTGTTTGCACATGGGTGGCAGCCGTAGGAAGGTTCAGTTGGGGTAGAGATGAGGGTTTTCTGGCTGCTTTTCTGGTCAGTGCCATGTGCTGGGAGGTGGCACAAGTTTGTGCATACTCTGTACACGATGGTCCTGGTGGTGTTGGGCTGCTTGTCACATTCCCCTTCCATTGCACCCACCCGACTTCCTCTTTGTCTTGTAAAAGCCAGGGAAATAATTTTCTGCATGTTGTGGTTTTGGTTGACTCAAAATACTTTTTCCTCAGCATGGCGAGAATTACAGGATTCAAATATTTGAGGGGAGCCATTTCAGCGGTCCCAGCCTGGAGCTGACAGAAGATTGCTCCTTCCTGCAGGGACAAGGCTGGGACAAGACCTGCATCAACGCCCTCAAAGTGTACGGCGATGGCGCGTAAGTAACCACACGTGTCCCAGTGTCCCCTGTACCCAGCACTGCAGGGGAGTCAGGTGGCTGCAGAGGCTCCCCCCATCCTGGAGCAGCCTGTCGATGCTGGGGGAACCTGGAGAAAGACTAAAAATGTGAGTTAAGGAGTTAAACTTATGGTTTAACGGTGAATTTTGGTGCCTGCCCATTGAGAACTGCTTCAGAGGGGCACGACTTTTGAAGGGTGGCAGCTAAGCACAAGCTAGAGGAGCTCTGAGACACCTTTTTAAGGTGTGTAAAACAAGACACCTAAAAATAGTTTCTTTCCTTCTTTTTTTAAACATTTCTATGCATGTTTCCAAACACCTCTTTAAAATCTGCGAGGAGGCTTTCAAGGGGGATGGATGGATGGATGGATGGATGGATGGATGGATGGATGGATGGATGGCTGGCTGGCTGGCTGGCTCCAGGGGAGGCAGGTCAGGGCTTTTGCTTTGCAAGTGGCTTCATCAAGGCTTGCTGCAAACACCAGAAGCTTGGACAGCAAAAATGAGGCAGCAGCATCTTACCTCAAAATTAAATCCTGCGTCTGAATGAGAGGGGCAACTGCGGTGGTGATACACAGCCCCCCAAGTGAGGGGTTTTGGTCAGCCTCAGTCCTCATGAAGCTGCTTTGCAGATGTGTTACTGATGCTCAGCCCCATCCTCCTGCCCCTGCAGTTGCTCCTGAAAGCCTGGGCAGAGCAGCAGCTTTTCCTTTTTCTTGCTGTTGGGTGGAAATTTGCATTTTCTTGATGGTGTCAGTCCTTTACCTGTTTTTTTTTCCCTTCTGTTCCGTTACCTGGCCAGCTCCCCTCCTCTCTGTCACACAATTGCATTTTCACTGCAAGTGTGCTGGGAGCAGGAGAATGCCATAAAATCCTTCCAGAGCCAGGCAGAGGGTGGCTGGAGTGAGGCACGGGGCAGGGGGGAGCCTCTGCAGAGAAGTGAGCGCAGAAACGTTTTTCTCCACCTGCCTTAGACTGGATGTTGCTCATCTCACCTCACCCAGCCTGGGATGTTGGACCCTTTTGGTTCATCAGCAATTTTTTCTCAGAATAGGAAAAAAGGCTGTTGCCATCCACATCCATGACATCCTGACTGTGAGTGTCCTGCAGGACCTTCCTGATTCACCCAAGACCTCTCTTCTTCCAGAAAAACCAAGCTTATGATCAGGCAGTGGTGGGTCATTAAAGCTAAGGAGGATAGCTACCAGGTCTCAATGGGAAGAGATGCCTGGAGCCCACTGGGGACCATGTTAGCTCTGAGCATTTGAAGAACAAGGCATTTGAGTACAAACATTATAAAGCCAAGAGAAGCCTGTGAGTACTCTGGAAAGAGCTTTAGGGCCAATCATTTACCACGTGTCCCTGTAGCAGAGCCTGGAGCTTGGGAAATTGGGATGCTGCCCAGAAACTTTCAAGAACTTAAATTTTTCAGATTGATTTTCCCCCCGCCCCTGCAAAATACAGAAGGGGCACAGAGCTTCCTTTCCCTTGCATGGAAGCCTGGGCTGCTTGTGTTAACATGACATGACTCCTCAAAGGCTTCAAGTAGCGAAAAAAAATAGGAAAAAAATAAAATACTGAGAGGAATGTGCTGGGGAAACTCGGTGGGTTCTGTAGCACTACATTCAGATCCTGGGAAGATGGTTGTTGCAAGTGTGTAGAAGGGTCTGTAAAGGCCATTAAAAGGCAGGATGGTGCAGAGGGACCTGCTGGCCCCGGGCTGCAGGAGTAGGGAGGGAAGGAGGAGATACCACAGCAGGAAGGTGAGACCAGGGAGGAGAAAGGGACCCTACAGCATTGCTTTTCTCCTTTGGATGGACCACACAAGCCCACGTGAGGTGGGCATCCAGAGGTGCTGTAGGTGTAGCTGGTGCTGGACCAAAGTCCTCCCAGGACCTATCCTTGACCCTTTGGGGAGTGGAGGTGATGGGGTGACTGGAGATGAGGGGAGTTTCAGCCACAGGCTGTCTCCAGCACATCCCTAGCTTGAAAGTGTGTCTGTTTTACCCTGTGCTGAAAGCAGATGTGAAGCCAGGTCCCCCTTTGCTCCTTGCATGTTCCCAGTAGTGTTGAAGTCTCTCTCTGCAATTTTCCCCTTAATTCCCCCAATGTGACATCCATCTGCCTTCTTGGTGGGGCTGAGGGTGTTCAGTACCTTCCCTGCTACCCTTTTGGAGTTGGTGATGACTACCCCACACAGCCAGGAAGGGTGATGATAAAGCTGTTACAGCCATGCTGGAGGGGAGATTGCTATTTCAGAGCAGTTCTGAGATGTTGCCACCTCCTCGGAAGCTGTTGCAGTTTGTGTGGTGAGAGCAGCTTTGCCCGTCCCACAGGCAGAGACAGCTCCAGTATCACATATGGTATCATCTGGTTTTAGCTGAAGACGTGCCTTTCTTGTCCTCCTTTCTGCCTCAGCCACTCCACAAAGGATTGCTTAGAAATGACAACTTTAAAAAGTCGAATTTGTTTTACAGTCCAGGAGGGAATACCCAAAAAAGGGCTTTTCTACACTACGGTGACATAACTTGAAGGAACCAGATCAACCACTTATTCTGCTGAAGCATTTATGAGTTTGGTAGATGTTCAGCAGTCAGGCTGTGAAATATCAACCAGAACAGGTACCCAAACATTGCTGCTCAATAAACGTTACACATTTCTTGGCAGAGGCAATAGCTGCTCATGGCACTGCTTGAGTCCTACGTGGAGTATCAGTGACCTTGAGCCCTACTGAAAGCATCCTACTTGGTGCAGGCTGAAGCTGTAGCGTTCTCCTGCTGGTTTTTACGGCACAAACAGCCAGTTTTGGCTCACAGGGCTTGTGCTGGTTCCATGCGAGTTTTACTCCCGTGTCCGCTGGGTTTATGTGCTAATGAAACACAGCACTGAGATGTTTGAGGGCTGTGTGCTATGTGTCTGGATCAGCTCTCCCATGCTGGGCTTGAGGACAGGATCATCTTTTTTTTTGTTTTCTGGGCTCCTGACTGACTTGGTTTCCTCTCTCGCTGATGGTCTCAGAGAACGTAAATTTTAGGCAATAAAGGAAGAGCTAAGTGAGCCACACAAGCCGTCACTCATCACCTTGCACTGCCAATACACTTCACTCCCATCTTTCTGCTATTCCTTTCACTCCTCTTTCTTGCAGCCTTCCCCTGAGCAGAGGAACAAGCCAGTGGGTTCTTCTCGCCACACCAGGTCACGCAGTCTGCTTCCATCTACCCCAAGGCTTGTCCCATTCCCTCCAGACAACTCTGCAGACACATCAACTGTGTGTGTCTGGAGAGAAACGCAGAGGTCTTGAGAAATGCAACAACTATGAGGGGCTGCTCTACCCCCTGCACTTTCCCCAGCGTCCATCAGTTGTTGAAAGATGCTCTAAGGCAGAGTAGAGCTTGAAGATCCACCATGTCCTGGTAGGCCAGCAATGCCCTGTGAACATCCCTATCCTACCACCATGCAGCATTTTCAATAACATTAGGTATTCTCAGGAGGAGGGAGTGATTGGAAGGTTCAGAAAATAGAATTGTGAGCTCTTTTCAGGAGTGCTCGAGTTGAGCTGATGGTGAAAGACGCCCAAGATCATCCAAAACTATGGGGAGGTGTGCATAAAGTGAAGGGATGGGGTAGAGAAGGAAGATAGTCTTGTGTGCCTTATCAACAAGGCTGGGGTGTATCTAAAGGAGCACAACAGGGGAACTGAAGAGCTGAGCATGCTCTCTGACCATGCACATCAGGATACTGGGGGGGGGGGAACATGGCTTCAGGGCAACCTGCCATTACACTCCCATGAGCAGCAAGGAGCCTTCTGCAGAGTGAGCTTCTAAGGAAAAGTCTGAGGATGACTGGTCTGGATATAAACTAGCTGCAAAAAGTGCCAAAGAATGAACTTGTTTGTTTGTAGGAAATGCTCAGGCCCCTTGGCTGAGCACATGCCAATGATGCTGCAGAAAAGGGCTGTGTGAGCACGGGCAGGAGGGTGGAGAGGGGCACCAGGCTCAACGGTCCTGGCAGTGCACAGGCAGGTGGAGAGGGACCCACCACAGTCCCACCTGGTGTCCTCTCAGAAGCACAAAATAAATCCAAGTATGTCAAGGAATCTGTAAAATAGCTTGACTAAATACCCTAAACTTTTATGCTTTTTTCTCAATAATACCCATGGGTGGCTGGTTTTATTAAACAAATTTTTTCCTAGGCCTCCAGCTTTTTGCTCTGGGTCAGACTGATCTGAGTTCACCAGCTGTTGTCTGACCCTGGAGGCCCAGCAGCCTTTGACCCATCCAGTACTTAAAGGAGCTTCTCCCTGAAAATCCCACAGACAGTAGATCCCAGCCCTGATGTCCCAACAACTGAATTCCTGGCAAAAGACAGAACATGGAAACCAAATGATTTGGAGGGTTGCATTTGTGCTCTGCTGTCATTGCAGAGTCAATAGATGGCACAAGTAGCAGTGATCCTTATCCTTAAAAATGCTGGGAGAAGAACAGGACAGATGTGAGCAGTTCAGCAATGATGGGGAGAAGTCTGACTGTAAAACTATCAGAGCAATAGCAAAGCTTAGTTCAGACACATGGGAGATTTAAATAGAGAAAAGATCGTGGTACAATATGTAGTCAAGAGATGAAGGGAGAGAAGAGCAGCAAAATTTGTCCCTCTTGACCATCAGAATTGCTCCTGACTTGAAGACCTTCAAAGGGAGAAAGACATAGCCAAGCTAGACGAAGTCAGGCATGCCAAAGCCACCAAGGCTGTTGAGCATTGTATCTATTTGGCTATATTCCATGAGAAAGTTGTAGCTAACTCTGGACATGGAGATAAAATGAAGATAACCCTGTGAAGTCCTGCTCTCTGATGGAAAGCATCAAAGAGAGGCCATTGAGAATTACTAGCAAAGAGAGAGATTATTAAATCTGGTTCCCATCATAGCTAATGAGTCAGTTCAAAGAGGTAAGATATTTCAAGCATTGCACATTCCTCCTCACAGTCCAAAATGGGTTTATCCAGGGGCTGAGTGGACTCCTGTCCTTCAGCACTATCAAATGCTATTAAATTGTTTCTGTTGCACATGATGGAGCTCAGAGAGATCCATTCGTACAGCAATGTGAAGGGGGGAGCCTTGGTCCCGGGCTTCATGGCTGGTGTAACCCAAACCAACTTATTCTAAAGGCAAGGTCCAACCAGGCTGTGGGTAATTGCCAGGCTATGCTGGAAATGGAGAAGCACCAGCAGCTAACTCCACTGGGGGCATTTCTGTGCACAGGATGGGACTGGGGCTGTGGAGGGACCACTGGACTCCAATAGTTTGCAACACTGCAGAGCCTAATGCAGCTACTCAACATGGGCATGAGGCCACCTCACATGACCACATTGTTGGGTCCCATGTAACCCCTCCCTTTGTGCTCAGGTGGGTGCTGTACGAGGAGCCCAACTACCGAGGCCGTATGTACGTGGTGGAGCGAGGTGACTTCAGCAGCTTCAACGCGTGGCAGGCGCGCAGCGCCAGCGTCCAGTCCATCAGGAGAGTCGTCAACTAGTCCTAGCTGAGCTTTCACCCTACCAGCAATGGCCTGCTGAGGTCGGGCATCACCCTCCTTCCCACTCACTGACCTGCGGAATAAATTGTAAAACACCAGCTTTTGGCTTTAAGTACTTTTTTTTCCCATCACTTGCATGAGTTGAAGAGAGAATGGACTTGCAGCCGTTCTAAGCTTGATTTACATGCTTAATTTGCTTTTTCATTCTGCAGTGATTTATGAGGACATGTGGGTGATGGGCCAGAGCTGGTGGTGACAAGCAGACCTGGGAACGTGCTCCACGGTGTGATTGTAGTCTGACACGTGTTCACTCTGCCCTGGCCAGGGCCACCACGCGATGGACCCAGCTGACTCCCGATGCCTGGAGGGGGTCACGTTGCTGCCCACGTGCTTTGTGAGCACAGGCACAGACATCAGAGGGTCTGCTCGTGCCATGTGAGGACACATGTGAGGATCATGTTGAGACCTGACCAACTCGTGAGGTCTGAGTGTGATGTGCTGGTGCTGATGTGAAGGTGGTAGAAATAACTCATCCTGAATTGCTCTGACCAGCACACATTAAAAAATATATTTAAAGAAAATTCCCTGAAGGCACAAAACCTGAGGAACCTTCTCTTTGCTCCCTGATTCATAAGCCCTTCAGATGACAACGACATTTTGAGGGGGTGGCAGCAGAGAAAACAGCCACAGCACTGTCACTTTCTGCACAATCCTCTTCCCATCTTTCTGCCTCTTTGGTGCTCCCAGATCATCCCAGTTGTTTTGGTGTCCTCGAATCCCATTTGGTACTTGGCAGCTGGGATGGGAACAGTTCTGCCTGTTCAGCTGGGGACCATCCACTACAGCTTGGGTGCTGCCCCTGGCATCCAGCCCCCCAGAGCCAGGCAGCCTCCTTTCTGTAAAATCATAAGCTGTGCTCAGGGTTAGCTGAGAGTGTTTCTGGCTATTTCAGGAAGGAGCAATTTTATTCTTTTCACTCCATTAGTCTCTTAACAGTAAAGGCTGGGCTGTCTGATGGGTCCTGACAGGCACGGGCATGGTGCCGGCAGAGCCACAAAGCTCTGTGTTAATCCGGTGGGAAGGCTGCTGGTTTAACCACTGTCCCCAGCCCTTTGAAGGGACGTGAGTGAGGTTGACAGGTCCCCAGCACGCTGGGGCACGAGGCCCGTGTGCCTCCAGGGCTGCTCTGCTCTGCAGGTCTGAAGTGGGATGCTGCCCTTTGCAGAGTGGCTGAGAGGAGCAGAGGTCCATGGGCTGTGCCAGGGGCTGCTTTGTCCCCTACTGCATCCCAGTCTGGCACTGGGTCCAGCTGCCATTCAACCAATTCACACTCATCTGCCTTGTCATTCATCTTCCCAGTTAGAGCTTTTTGGCTCCTTGTGGCTCTCTACCAGCAGCAGGACTGGGGCAATCGGTACCGACTGGGCCTGTGCCTGTGTGAGAAGGACACATACTCTTCCTGTGATGAAGCAGTTGGTAGAGCTGCGTTGACTGAGATTTGCCCCAGCTGCACATATGCCATGTATGCATTATAGGAGGGGTATGGAAATACAAAAAATTCTACTCTGTGAATTCTGCAATAGTTTGGGTGATGTTTGCCCTAGTGATACAAGCAATTATATCATCTTGTAGACAGCCTTTGGTCTGGATGTCTACTCAACTCATTGCAGAACCACTATAGTTACACCAGGCCAGCTCTGGTCTGCAATGGCCACGTCCTGGGTGGCTTGTGGTGATGTTGGCCCATTGGAGCCATAAAAATATTTAAGCATCTTTAATGGATAGCAAAGTATTTCTGTGTCAGAGAAGAGGGCAGGGAAATGATTCATTCATTGAGTGGGATGCACAAATGTACAACTCACAAATCAACCCTTGCGTATTTCATTTTCTTTTAATTAAATGCAGCTTACGAAAGATTTTAGGAGTCCTTCCAGGATTAGTGTTGCTCTTGCTTCATGAAGGCTCTAATTGGCTCCTGAGCTCAATGCACTCTATTAAAAGTTAATATTCAGTCATACGCGTTTCTCTCTGTTGTGACCTTCTGGCCAATAATCTGCTAAAAAACCCAAATGTCGTCCCAGAGAAAGACAGGGCATTGAATTGTGACTAGCTCTAAAGGAGGCTTTTCATTTATTTGTAGCACGGTCAATGTCACGGAGCAGCATGAAGGACAATGAAACAAAGGCTTTAAAATGTACACTAACTGGAATCCCAGATGCTCTGAGGAGTTGGAGGACAAAAGGAAAGATAATAAAGAACAATCACCCACCCACACTGCCCTGAGAAGAAGAGCACAAGCTCAGCAATCACACACCTGGTTTCTCGACTCTTGGTGCACACAGCCATGGGAGGTGACTGTCCCACTAATGCTGGGGTCAGACCTGTGGTATCTCAGCTATTCTGCTGCAGGGCTCCCAGTGATCAGTGGTTCAACCTCCCTGCGTGCAGACCAGCCCTGAGAGGGACCCACTGACATCCCTCCCTGTCCTTAGTGGGGTACGTGGGACCGTGCACGTACACACAGGCTGGCTCCAACATACAGCTCTGAGTGCAAGCCCACTTCATCTACACGCTTCAGCCTCATCGGTTGTTTATATGTTCTACTTAGATTAATATTTGTCATTTAAATTGTGGCAGTACTTGGGAGCCCCAGTCCTGGCTGAATCGTGCTGCGAGTTAGGAGTTAACAGCACAAACAAGGCAGCCTGGTTAATCCGTGCTGTTGAGTGGAACCCTGTTTGTAACCAGACAGCGTTCAGCCACCTATAGCACATTTTACTCATGTCCATAATATGCCTACAGACTAAATACTCATCATTTATTAACGTCTGATATTCCATTTATGAACACACTCTCAGGGCAAAGAGCTAGTCTCACGCGAACGCTATTTTAAAAAATCCTCTGCAGGCAGAAATCTAATATTACTAAAAACTGGCAGTGAGGATCTGAATTCCGCCTATTTTTTTCTTGATTTGAGACCTAAGTAGGGTGGCCATGGGTCTAATCCAAGCACTGATGCTGCAGGAACACGCTTTGCGTTGGCAGCGGGGGGATGTGGCTCTTCTTCTCTTCCTTTGCCCTCCCCCTCCTTGCTAAATCTGCACTTGTTTAAAGGACAGAACATACAGATCCCATATGTTTGCTAGTGGTTAGGGTTGATTTTTATTTTTTTTTTCTAGAGAGATTATTGACATTGCTCTGGTACAAAATGGCATGATTTGTGAGTTTATGGCACATAAAATATAAATGACAAAAATGCCAGCTTGATGTGAAGCGGATGTGAGATTGTGCAGCAGAGATTTGAGCTGTACGTCACTAAACTGTATGGCTGAATGAGTCCTGCTACGTGCACCGAGGAGGCAAGCACTGGATTAAGTAAATTGGAAACTATTCTACAAAAATGCCAGAGATAAAACAAAGATTCAGAAAAGAACAAAAGGGACAAGTTATTAATTACAAGAGAGAACCAAATGAAATCAACTCCATCTGGAAAACCAGGAAAGCCCTAATAATCAGCATTACTGGGCTTGGCCAGGCTGCTGCAGTGTAATATTCAGAATAACTTTGAATTACATCTGGCCCCGAAGCAAAGAGCTCCTGCCAGAATGCCTGCATACACGGATGGACGTTCTCTGTAGCTGGATAATGTGGGAATTTGATGGAATACTTCTTTCAAATGAATCCTTGGAAGATATCTGAGCAACTGCAGTGTTTTTGCATTGCTATACTACCCAGTGCCTGTATATATGGTGAAGGTGAGGAGGAAACTGCCTGCTGATCCACTCTTGGCATGCTTGATGCTGTCGTAGCTCAAATGAGTCTCTACTAACTGCTTACCCGGGCGAACGGGCTGCAGAGCCTCCTCCCTTCCCTGGGGAGCTCAAGAGTTGTTATCCTGCTATTAAGGCTGCCCAACGCTCACACCTTCCTGTGCTCTCTGCTCTCCTCCTCCAGAGACACCTCGCTGGACCTGGTAAGGATGAATTCACTCCTAGCTGTCTGCCAGAGCTGTTTTATTAGTTAAGTAGAAAGTCTTGCTCAACAGTGACCTCTTTGATTACAGAAAGGAAACAAACAGTTCCAAGGGACATCTCGGGCCTCTAGCACTAGGAGGAGAGCCACGGTCACTGTTAAAGCCCAAGCAATGATAGGGGGAAGCCGTAGAGGAGACACATCTTAGTACTCTGGAAGCATTGACAGATATCTTGGCTCCCATGCTTCGTCTGGTTTGTTTCTAGTTTTCTTTTCCCTGCTGTATTGAAGTCAAGGGAAAATTAAATTGGGTGAAAACAGGTTTGGCTTTGACATTTTTACTATCCGTGGGTGCACACTTTTGCCCAGGAGTAAATCTGATACAGCTAATCAGTCCTTGAATCAGATGATATCTGCCAGATGTGGGCAGCATCTTCAGCATTATAAAATGGTGATCTGTTTTGGTTTTAATTTTAGATCAACTGGTTTATTGCAGAGGTTAAATTCAGTTAAATCAAGCTCCAGTGGTTGGGACTTACGTAACTTGGTGTCCTCTGGTTCCAAGAGTAACCATTCAATCAGCAGAGGAGGTGCAATAACATCTCACACTGTTTGAGCTGTTCCCTTACTTACTGGTGGCTATGAAGGAAGCCAAACACACATGGAAGAAAGCGGAAAAGGACAGAAGTAAAAGGTGTATTAATTTTCCATGGAGGAACAGAAACACTGAAGAAAGAGCAAGTGGGTGCACCATGGACAGCTGACCATCATTGTGGTTCAGCCTAAGTCCACTTATAATCAAGTCAAGCTGTCCCAGTTTGAGCACATTAACATACGGAGGAATGTACCAGTGTATTCAGTCAAACTGTGCGTGAAGCAAACATGAAATCATATTGAAATTGTTAATGTAAATTCCTTCTTTAAATATGATGGTCTCTAGTGGATTGTGGTCAATCCACACTTTGTATAGGCATTCACACCTGCTCTCACACCGTCCAAAATGCTCTGAATGCTCCTCTCAGTCAGAACCATTTCATGTGCCCCTGCTAGGACACTCCAACGTCTGGGCTGGTGAAGGATCAGGCCCTATTATTTCATGGAAAAACTGCATTTAAAAAAAAATAAAAATTGTTTAACTCATTGCAGCCATTTTGGGATGTCGTCACTCAGTTAGTTTAGCCTGGTATAAATTAAGATAGCTGTTTTCTCAGTAACTACTTCTTGGTGGTCACCAGCATTGCTCATCATCTGTGATGGGGTAAGAGAGCACTGCAACTCCTTCCCCATGAGACACCACACCAGGCAAGACAACCCGCTCATGGTCAGCACAGGTTTACTCATGCTTTGGGAGAGAAGCTTTCAAGCAATGACGTTGCTGCCCCATGATCATGGTGGTGGGAAGGTGGGTGAATGATCCTGACTCATAGATGGGCAAGACTCTGTGGTTTTAGTTGATTCTCCCCTGGCATTTTTTGTGTTGTTGGAAACCAACAGCTTAGAGAGAGCAACAGTAGAAGAGTGTCCATGGAATGGACCTCTTCCTTGTGTACCTCGCTGAAGGTCACCACCACCAAAACAAGCCTCTTACCTGTACATGAACCAGGGCTATGTGCTATACATGCCATAAGGTACTAGCACATAACTGAGTCCCTTCTGACAGTCACACACCTAATTCTATAAACTTAGTTCAGCTCTGCAGGGCAGGCTGTACATGGATCCTGCTCTTAAATCAAGCTGAAGTTCTCAAGAAGACAAAGCACAGTGTGGGCCAGTCCACACACAGCGCTGACCTGCTAAACTATGCGAGTCTAGCAGCTGCTCCAGTAACGTAATGGGAATCAGAACTGCTGAGATTTGCAGAGCTTTGTGGAGTTGTCATTGGTTTTCTTGGCTGGTAATGCAAGAACAAAATAATAACACTTGAGTCATCTGAACCTACAACAATAATAATAATAATAACAGGATTCCAAAGGTTTTATTTTGTGTATATCCTGCTATTATTGACTTGCCCTTTGAAATTATTTTTCTGAAAACAATGGAGCTTCATTTTTAACTGGGGGTTGGGACCAGATTCATTTGTCATCTACCTTTTAAAGAGAGAGAGAGGAAAAAAAATCAGGCAAACACCACTGACTTCTGGAATTTATCATTTCTGTTCAGGTCTAACTACAGAGCTGACAATCTGCATTTCAAAGGTTTCAGACTTCACTTACAGTTTGCTAATAAATTATATTTAACAGTCAGCTCCCCTGGCAACTAAGAATCACAAATCAGAACTAGGGACTTTAGTGATACTGGAAAAACTTCTGATTACCCTGAATGATTCTTCTTTTCAGCTGTATTTAGAGAATACAGGTTTGGAAACACACACACACAAAAAAAATTCTGGTAGGAATCCAAAACCTCTGCAACAACCCCCCAGGCCTGGGATTTGTCTAATAGTTTGCTATTAAAGAGTTCTTTGGCTGGAAAGAAGTACCAGACAGAGTTTCCCTTGTTCCAGTTCTTGGGGTACTTTTTTTTTTTTTCATTTTTCTTTTTCTTTTAAATTGGCATTTCACTTTTTAATACAAACTTGCTGTCAAGATGATAGGAGGTTTAGGGGAGAGCATAGGTTCTTAAAGCTTGCACTGATTTCTTGTTCCTTGCCCAGCACCTCCCTAGTGGGACATAATAACAATAATAAGAATATTAGTAATAACAATAATAAAAGTATTTGAATTAGTAATTTTTGCATTTGGGTCCAAATCACCCCTTGAAAGACAAAGCAGAGCACTTTAGCCTGTATGGAAAAGACCCAACACTGTCTCAGGAGATGTCAGCCTCAGACCTTTGCTGTTCTTGACTTCTGCTGGGTGCAGCAAGGACAGAGCAGCTCTGATTTTGCAGCTGCAAAGTGTGATTACCCAACAGCCAGTGCCAATTAGTGTGAATCAGGGCAGGCCCAGAGCTGTGCCTTGGCTTCTGCAGCCCATCCCAGAGGGACACTGGTTCAGGAGCCTGGTGTAGAACTGGCTCATCAAGCAAACCAGGTAGTTCAATCAACTTTGTTCAGCCCGACTGCACCAATTTACTGCAGCCAAGCAGCTGGCCCAGAGCATGCATATGTTCCTGCATGGGTAAAAGGGACTCTTCACATCTCTGTTCCTGCTCCAGAGCTCCAAGACTGCGTATTTCAGTAGCACCTCTGCAAAGCAGCTATTGTTTTCATCATTTCAGTGGCTTAGTTGTGAAACTTCATGCTTGAGGAGAGGGAAGAAAAGTCTCAGAGCAGCCGACCAAGATAAAGAGCATCTCCTCAGTCCTGATTCTTTCTTCCTGCCGCTTCTGAATCTTTTGCTCCCTCACTGCATGGCCAGGCCTAATGGGGCTCTGAAGGGTTAACAGCACAACTGCGAGTCCCCTTTGTATTTATCTGTATGACCATAAGTAATGCATATTTTGAGCAATTGCTTCCAAAATGAACAGATCTGTGAGAGGAGATGGATCACTTACAGAGCAGAACAGGAAGAGCCTGCAGCTGTCTTCCAAAAGCATGGGGTGGTAATTTTCTAGGTCCTAGTGCCATTCCCAGCATATCCTGAGGCTCGAACACTTAATCAGCATGATTATCATCACACAAATGCTGTCAGAGACTTTGATTTGCACATTTACTTTTTAACTCAATGAACAATCTTTCCAAAGCCCTGTGATGTTGGAGCCTCTGTCATAATTCTTCTGCATTTTGGATGGCTTTCCTGCCTGCTTGGGCTTTGGCGCTTGTGTGAAGAGGTGTAAGAAGAAAAGTTATTCACAGGAGAGTGTAAGATAAGGCAGGCAGCTCAGCCTGCTTGAGCTCAGGCCTCATCCTCCTGGGCTCAAGCCCGGCCATGGTGTGAGCAGATGCAGCAGCTCCTATTGCTATTTCAGGGGGAACTGTATCTGCTCAGAATAGGGGAGGGATTTTATTCTGGGCAAGCAGATGTTTTGTCGGAGTGGTGGGAGCTGCAGGGAACTGTGCTGGGTCTGTGTATTTTCATTGTCCTTGGATCTCAGTGGGTGCATCGCTGCTGCCTCACGACAGCTTTCCTTGTTGGTGTGCTCAAGGCCAAATTCTCTGGGATCCCGCCCTGCCTTGGCCCCAGAAGGTCCCTGCTGGTGTGACAACAGCCCAGGCTGAGATTTATGGGGGCATCTCAGAAACACTCTCCCTTTCATCTGTCTCAAAGCACCTCTTTGGGTGCAACGAGCAACTAACAGCCAGTAAGAGCCTTGGCTAAGCCTCCTGGAGTTTGGGTTTGCAAAGAGAGCACAGTGCTCTGTTTGCCCCTCTTTGGAAGTGGAATGGGGAAGACCAGCTGCCCTACACCTCCAGAACCAGTGCTGAGCCCCAGGTCACTCCAGTGCTTTCTGCTTACCTCTTCCTAGAGCTCCACCTCAGCCGTAAGGGCTCCACAGGACATGTGTAAGTGCCTGTGCCCTTTTTCTTTGTCTCAGCTTTCAGTTTATGCTTGAATGCCACCAGAATATAGCACTGAGCCTTCTAAGGAGCCCAGGGTCCTCTCCCTCCCTTTACAGCCTTGGTTCTTGGCTTGTCCTCTGAATCACAAAATGTCCCTCTCCCAGCAGCCAACTCACTGCTCTTTCTCCCGTTTCTTCTCCACTTCTCTCCCTCTTTCTCTTAAATAGTTGGCAGGAGGCCCTTTCTTTCATAACTTCCAGTCATTTTTGCCAGGTGACCCTGTGAGTAATCTCCCCCAACAAATAAGCAAAGGCCTGGTTAAAAGACCACTTCTGGCAGAAAGAATTGTCTTCTTCTGAACCCCCTCATTATTCTCTCCAGTGGCAAACAGCACGAAATGGGGATCACCCACATGCCCAGCCCAGACACAGCTCTGTGGCACACGCACGCGATCCTTATTTCCCACCCCAGTGAATAGCTGAATGGGAAGAAGTTAACCTCTTGAGGCCAGGAAAAAGGCAGCAGAAGAAGACTTAATAGCTTCAGTGATTCACACGCGATATTCCATAAAGCAGCACAGCAATTGCCTTTATTCCCCAGAGCCACGCACAGCAATTATTATTATTTTTCTGGTCAAGCTTCACCCAACAGGCGTTTTAAATGTCACGGTTTATATCCTAGATGGATTTCACTTGTGAGTGTTGTTGCTAAGACAGACCATACTGTGGCATCAATTTTTAATCAGGCTGTTCTCTCAAACTCAACGGGGAGCTCTCCCTGAGATCTGCTGGTGGCATAAATCAAGCAGCTGTGCTGTTAGCATTTTTTATTACTCACTTGATGCCTGTCTGTGAAAAGCAAGGAAGATACAAGGGAGCGAGTTTTACTGTAAAATTAACAAAATATTGCAACCTTTCTGATGAAATTTGTTTACTTTACACCCATGAAAGTGCAGTAACAGCCCCCCTTGGAATTCAGTTTGGTTTTCCTCCTAGCCCTTAGATGCTTGTACTTGGTACTCCTGACATTTGCCTGGTGAGGAGCTGGATGCTTGACCTTGAAGTCTGGCATGTGGACCACGTGTAGGCTGGGGAATCAGCAGACTGCTCCTCCACCACCATCCCTCTGACCGTGTCGTGCCAGTATCCGCTCCATTTCCCAGGACAAAGAACGCTCCCTGAACCTCCCAGCCCCACCTAACCCTTTGCTTTGGACACGGTTCAAGTCCGCACAGAGTGTATCAGTGCATTGTTTTTGTGGGCAGCTGGAAAACCTCAGGAATGAATGGAAACAGACGGTTACAGACCAGCCAAACTGCACTCTCCTCTCTTGGCAGAGCAGGGCTTGTTGGGGTGCCTTCCTACAGCAAGAATGGGATGAGCACGGCTGTGAACTCAGTGGGGGAGGCAAAAAGGAGAACAGAGATGAGGGAAGATGATTTTTTCAGCAAACAAACTGCGGGGTGTGCTCAGGAAGTGAGAGCAGCCTGACATCTTATTACCTTATCTGCAATGCTGGTATCAGCACATGACATCAGGCCGCCTCCTGCTGCTCCACGGCTGCCATTGTGTGACTCCCCAGTCAGTCACCATCTACTCTTCTGCACTTCCATTGTGCCATTGACTTCAGCAGGATTTTGCCAGGCAGTGGCACTGTGGGCCCCATGATGCTGCTGCAGCATGTCCCAGTTCTGTTCAGCCCAACAGCAGCAAGCAAGAGAGACAGACCATGCCCACTGGTGAGCCCAAGCTCACACAAATAGCGGCGGAGGTTGTTTCAGTGCACAGTTTCCCTGAGCAAACCTATGTTAGATTAGGTGGAAGTAAAATCCAGTCTTAGGGGTGAGAGTATTTGAGAAGGCAAAGCCACTTCTATTGTGAGGAGCATGAGAAATGCACCTTACAAATAACAGAAAGTACCAGAAGAAAGAAAAGAAGAGGTGCATCATGGGAATATTTTCTACTGAAAGTGTTACCAGGCATTGGAATGGGTTGTCCAAGGCAGTGGTGGAGTCCCCATCCCTGGAGGTATTTAAGGGTTGTGTAGATGTAGTGCTTATGGATATGGTTTAGTCGAGGACTTGCCAGTGTTAGTTAAATGATTGGACTCGATGATCATAAAGGTCTTTTCCAATCTAGGCAATTCTGTGATTCTATGAATCCAACCTCAAGCTTCAGAAGTGCTTGTAATCCTCATGGTAGACTGAGTGTATACCCTGGTGTCCTTCTCTTTATCAAGGATTGCTGGGGTATTTGGTGAAGAAAATGATGAACAGCACGGGGTCTAAACAAACTCTGGCAGAGACAGAAGAGAGCAGCAGCTTTGACATCCCTTGGAATGGTATTATTTGCCCCCCCCACCAGCAACACCCATCTAAGCCCTTCCCTGCCCTTCTCAGACCACCTGGGAAAAGTGTGCAGTTCTTGTGGTACCTGTCTCAAGAGGAGGGTCAGTCTGGCCCTGAAAGCCTGGTAGAAAGCCCAATCAAGGCTGTAGATTATTCTGTTTGGGTCAGCAGGTTTGGTATCAGTTGTTCACATAACTCTCTTAGCAGCAATGAGGTGTAGGAGATTGTGAGTGCCCCCCCTTACCAAAGGTAACACAGTGATTTGGCTCTGCTAACAACGAGGCAGACAAACAACTGAGAAATCTTCCAGAGGCCAGATGTGAATGCAATTGTTAAAAGACTGCCTAGGTCACTGGCTGCAACTTCAGCATTTTTAGAAATGTGTTTTTGTACCAATGTCAAAGGCACGGAGGCTCTCTGCTTGCATCAGTACAAATCTGGATTAACGCAGCTAAAGCCCGCAGAGTTGTAGTCGTGCAACACCAGTTAAAATGGGCTCAGAATCAGACTTAGAAAGTTACTCTTGTGTCACTTAGTGAGACATATTTCTTTTGGCTTCCATTTAGATTTGGTCCTTAAGGAGCCTGTCATAAGAGATATATGGTCTGGGCAAGAGGCCAGCTTACCGTCTGGAAGAAACAGCAGGGCTCCCATCGAAGCAGGGAACAGGGTAAAATGAGCTTTTGACTATTATTTTGCAATTTTGTAAATATTTGTAACTTTGAATTCTGCTATCCACAGACTATGCGAGGGGGAATGTGTTTACAGTCATCTTTGAAACAGCTGCTGTGAGATCTTACACTTCCTGGCATGTAGCATCTTAAAAATTTCTAGGAAATTGCATCTGCTTTCTTAGGCAGAGGGATAAGATGCCTTCACAGCAGTGGTTTGAAGCCATCAGTTCATCACAGCAAAATGTTAAAGCAATCCCCTCTCCACCCCTTCTGAGTTCATGGCTAAATTCCCATTGCCACAAGGGACTGACACTTGGGTTAGGTACTAAGACCCCGTTTGTATAAACCAGCAATATTACCATCATATAACCATTCATTACATCATTTAATACCACTTGATTGTCCAGATCCCAGGCTTTCAGACTCCTGACATTGATTAGCAGTAATCCATCCACCTAGGTAAAGCAGCAGGGGACAGCAGAGATGTACATGGGGTTTGCAGGCAGGTACTTTTGTTACAGCAGTAGAGGAAACTTAGAAAACCAAGTATTTTCAAAAAGAACTGTTTTGGAAACACTGCTTCAGATCTGATTAAAAATCAAAAGAACTTTGTAGATGTTTTGTCCCTGTTTTGGGTAGGGGCTGTTTACAAGGGCATGTAGCGATAGGACAAGGGGTGATGGGTTTAAACTAGAGAAGGGGAGATTTTGATTAGATGTTAGGAAGAAGCTCTTTACTATGAGGGTGGAGAAACACTGAAACACGTTGCCCAGAGAGGTGGTGGAGACTCCATCCCTGGAGATGTTCAAGGCTGGGCTTGATGGAGCTCTGAGCAACCCAATCTAGTTAGAGATATCCCTGCTGACTGCAGAGGGGTTGGACTAGATGACCTTGGAAGGTCCCTTCCAACCCAATGTGTTGTATGATTGTATGATTGTATGATTCTATGTTTACAGGAAATCCTGGGATAAGTGACAGTTTCCAAGCATCTTTGGTACTTTGGGGGAATTTGCTAAATGTTTATACCCAAGGTAGACTTCTGAGCACTCCAGGACATTTTCAGCTGCAAAGGATCCACACTTGCATGAGGAAAGGCAGAACTGTGTTGCCTGTAAAAGAGACCAGTTGCAGAGGGGTCAGAAGGAACAGCAATGCTGACTGAAGTCATGAAGGTGGGTCTGAATTGTGGAGGGTAACTGCAGGCGGTGTGTGGAACTGCATGTACAGGCACTCTGCCCGGAGCCTCTGAAGGCTTTTGGATGACCCTGGGAGAGTGCATGAAATTCCAGAGTAGGCCAATGGGGATGGTCTATGCACCTTCCAAAACAGTTTTTGGTGTTTCCAAATACAGTTGCCAATACTACAGTTGTCTGTGCATCTCTACATGTGCTTCTCCAGTCCTGTTCCCAGAGGTGCTTCACACACTGATGCTCTGTGGATTAGGGTTTTGTGAAGCCTGGTTCTGCCCTCCAGCTATGAACCAACACAGTGTTAGACATTGTGGTGAGTGGTGCCAGCACACACCATCCCTCCTGCACTGCCTACATGGGAAGAGAGCCTCAGCTCCCAGGCTGGATGGGAACCATGGTGTGCTAGAAGAGATCTCCTAATCTGGGTGGCAAGAGGACTGCTTTGAAGAGCACGTGGCTCCACATGTAGACACCGCTATGACAAGAAGACTGCAGCTGGTCTGTGGATCAAACCAACCCTTGCTTTCAAAGAGGCCCCAAGCAATACTACACACATGCTAGATGCAGTGCATGGCCACGGCCTTTCTCTGCACTGTGACCGGGGTGCAAAGCCCCACATGAATCCAGAGCTTAACAGTGGTCTACGAAAAATTCTGAGGGCCGTTGAAGTCCTACTGGTATGAATTGTTTGGAGATTTCTTTGTGAAACTCTTGGCCGCAGCAGCATCCTGTGGCAATGAGTCCCACAGGCTGATTACACGTTGCTTAGAGGTATTTCCTTTCAGAATCTCGAGCTATCTGGCTTCCGCTGACTTGCCTTCGTATTTGTGGCATTGGGCTGGGAAATCAAGACATTTTATCCTACAAAGCTATGCTGTGGCATTCTAACACAAAGCACTATGCCATCTTTTAGCTGAACTATGGCTCTGCCAGGACAAGCTGAATGTTGCTGTTACTGGACTGACCAGAGGATAGAGGGAAGAGGAGAGGGCAGCTCCTCCCCTTCCTTTGAGCATTAGCACTTGCTGGGTCTGTGGAGCAGCACCTGGTCATGTGCTAATCAAGAAGCTGTGCTGACTTGTCCTCCTCCATCCTTGCTTCAGAGTAAGGCTACACCTGCTCCAGTTTTGATAATTAAATCCCTGTAAAATTAATCTGCCTTCTCCAATGCCAATTCTTAATGCAACTGAAGCTATTTCTATGTTGATGATGTTTTGGATTAAATCAAACCAGTAGAAGCTACATTTAAATCTATTTAAGGTAAAATATTATTTACCTCATACCAGTGTAACTGGATTGATCATAAAAATCAAATTTAACCTTACCCGGGAAATTTTATTAGCGTAGATTAGTTTTGCTCAGTGAGGAACCTTGCCTCTGGAGACACCATGTAACATGCTTTTGAGCCCAACAGTTCTCATTGACAGTAACCATGTGGTTGGTTCAAAAAAACACCACTATCGATCTTCCCAGCCCCTGACAGTAGTTTTAAGAGAGTTAGTTGGCTTTTGCAATTTTTGGAGGTGAAGAAAGAGGAGGTAATACTAAATTATCAGCAATTCTGACAGTGATTGGGGTTGACAGCCTGAAGCAGAGCAATAGGATGAAAGTGAAAAGATGCTGGCAGCCAGAAAGGTCCTTCTGTAAGAACATGGAGGGGTTGGAACGATGGAAGGGGTTAATTTTCTAAGAAAGATCATTTGCATTGCTGCACACTTTATTCTTTTGGTTTTAGTTGGGAGCTCTCTGCTGAATTCTTTGGGGTGTTATTGGCTCTGCTTCTTCGACAGAACAAAAGAGCCTTTGTTGTCCATCAAAGATCGTTGCAATCCATCCAGATACCCAAGGTCCCAAAAGGGGGAGGCGAACATGGAGGAGCTGCCTCTGTTCCTTCCCCCACAAACAGCATCAATAAAATGACTGAAATAATTTGCATCATTATTGAAATCTTTTCAAGGGCAATGTTCTTCAGCATTTACATCAGTAGCTGCACTGATGACTTAAGAAAGGCTTCCAGCAGGGCTGGGAGCCTGCAGCTGGATGTCTGAAGGTCTGTCAAGTCAGTCTAAACACAAACAATTTGGGATAAAGTTGCTGGTAGAGGCTTTTGCAGTTGACCATTACTTGGGGGTGGGGAATTTAAGGAGTCTCCTTGCACTGTTGTCTCTGGACCAAAGATGTGAGAACCTCTGGTGGAATGAAGGTAAGTTTTAAAGAAAAAGGTCCCAATTAATTCTATTTAATGCAAGAGGATTAGGAACCTGCTGATGTTGGACCCCTGGCACAATCCATGGTGTCGAAAGATAGAGGCACCTCTCTCCCATTCCAAAACACAATGTAGCTGATCTAAACTCTACATCCTCTGTTAACTCCTGGTGACTGCCAGAAGAGTTTAAACTTGGCTCCAACTTTAGTAATAGCCACTGGATCCCACAAATCCTGTGCTATGAACTCCACCATCAACATCTAGATGCCTTCTCAAGGTTTTATATTTATCTGGATGTTATAGAAGCAGCTCTTGCATCTGTGTACATACATATCTGTATTTATGTAAATAGCTAACAGGAAATTGTTGGAGAATGACAAATGAAATGTATACCAGCAATCCTGAGTTTTGTACTTGTGAATCCTCGGGTGTCTGGATGAAGGAGCATTCATCGCAAGATTTGGGCACCGAGGAGCAGAATCAAACAGCAGATAACTTTGTCTTGTTTTCCTCACTGTACTACAATCTAAAAAAAACCAAACACAAATGTAATAAAGAAAAATAATCTAAAATTCAGGCAGGTAAAACCAATAGAAAAAGAATATTTTAAAAACCTCAAGAAAATTAATAAATATTCATGAAGATAGTCAAAAGCTCAGATGCTTTCATCAGTCATCACAGGAGGGAAACATTGATTTGAAATAATAATAAAAAACCTTGAAAAGGCTTTTAAAAAGTGGGGAAGGAGCAGCACACCTGCTCCCACGGGCTTCCTGCTGCCAATGCGTGGCTGAGCTGTGGCCAAAGGCTTCCCCTCTAGCTCAGCCTCCCCTGGGGATTTAAACTGAATGTGTTTAAAATGCACATACCTGCCTCAAACCTAACAAAATACTCCCTTCCATCTGAATTTTCCCTTGCGTTCACTTCGTAGCAGCATAGGAAAATAAAAAGGAGTGCTAATCTATCCTACAGTTTCCCGAACAAGAACTCTGGGCAGGGGTTTGTGAGTGGATTTGACAGATGTACAAGCAGATGGTGAGGGACACTCCCTGAGAGCAGCCGATTCCCAGGCCTCCATGTCCAAAAAAATATCTTTCTACGGATAATGTGATTTTCAGAAGGAAGAAATCCAGTGCTCACGTCTCACACCAAAACTCAGTCATTTCTCGAGCGTGCAGGGGTTGTGTGGAAATGCTCGTCTTCAGAAAAGAGCTGGCTGGTGACAACGTGCCAGGGGGTTCAACCTGACCCTTGCAAAACCCAAATATGCAGCCCAACAGCTCTGTCTTGCAAGCTCCTCCATGCTGCATGGCTACCAGTGACAGCTGAATCAGGATCACCTCGTGTTCGTGTTGGGGGTGACATATTAGGCCCGTTTTGCCTCTGCCAGAATGCACTGTGCGAAATAACACATCCTGTGAAGCATCCGTTTAACTTGTGCATTTCTGTGCAGCCCACACACTGAAACACATGGTGCTGGAGCAGGGCTGATGCCTCCGTAAATGCCTGTGAGCGCCTGGCGAGTCCCTGCACTGAGCACAGCAGTGTGACATGGAGCCCACAGGCTCATCTCAAGGCCGGTCATTTGACACAAAAAGGTACTTTTCTGATCAAATAGGGCGGGAATGAGAAGTGGGTTTTGTGATTTATTCTACCACTGCATCAAATTAACCACAGCTCCCCGTTTCTTATGGTCAGACCCTACTGCTGCCTTGCTGGGGGCTCTTGGCCTCCCCATTTTCTGCTCAGTGGATTTATCCTTTGTATGTTTAATTGCACCCCGGTGGGACAGGACCCTTTCAGCCCATGTTTCTTACCAAAACAGGGCACACAGATGTGTTCCACACATCTCCTGAGGCAGCAGAGCCCTGCTTTGGAGCAGCTCCACCATGTTGGTGCCCTTGGCCAAGAAGTTTGGGGCAGCACAAAGCCGGGGACCCCACCACCAGCCCAGCCCAGCCCAGGGGGTAACTGGGATAGATGACAGTGGATGGTGCGAGGGGCCGCATTAACAAGCGGCAGCCCAAAAACCTTCGGGTAGGTGCAGAGCGAGAGCGGCGGTTTGGGGCTCCCGTGGGGCGGCTCCTGAGGAGAAGTTTGGTGGGAGCTCGCTCACGCAGGGGGTGAGAGGGGGAACAAAAGGCGATGGCTTCCCTCAAAGCCAGCCCCGAGCTCGGTAGCACAAGCGTCTGTGTCTCCCCGGGAGGCACCGGCCTGGGAAGCTGGGGAGGAAATGCGGCTGCTCGCCGGGGAGCCGTGCCCCAGGGGTGCCCGCTGGCTGCGGGGCCGGCAGGCAGCCTGAGGAGAGAACCGGGCCGCGGGAAGCGCTGCCTCCCCCGGGGACTGCGCTGGTTGTAGGGGGGTTGTTAAAGGGTCCCCCGCCAGGAAAGACCTTCCCGCCCCTCAACTCTTCCCCCCTCATCGCCGGGTGACTGAAATGAGGTAAGGGCGGCGAGAGGGCTGGGGGTGCCTCTCTCCCCTGAAGAGGAGGGGTTGCTGGTGGGGGAGGCCGTCCCGGAGAGGCAGAGCTGCCGGGCACCTCCTGGGAGGACAAGGCGGGCAGCGGTAGCAGCGAGGAAGCAGCGCGGACAGGGGGGAGGCCGCGGCTTCCCGCCCTGGGGAAGGGGCTGCCGCGGCTGGAAGCGGCTCTAACATGGAGGGGGAGGTAACGGAGGGAGGGCCGGCGCTGGGGGTGGGGGAGCCTCCCCGAGGTGGCCGGAGCGGGGGGCGGAGGGGAGCCCTTCCCGCCTCCCCGCAGGGCGGAGGCGGCGGCGGCAGGGGAGATCCCGCGCTCGGCCCGGCGCTGGCTCCGGTCCCCGCGGCGGGAGGAGGTTCCCCTCTCCCCGGAGGGTGGGTGCAGGATCGTTCCGCTGGAGACGAGCCCCGCGCCTCCGCCCGGGGCCGCGTCCGGGGCGGTGAGTGAGTGCCGAGGGCGGAGATGCCGGGGGGGCCGTGTGGGAGGGATGGCGGCAGCCAGGGGCGGGAAGGGCTGGGGGCCGGTGAGGCGCTCCCGCAGCGGCCGGGGGAGGGGACGGGCGGCCCCGTGGGGGGTTGGGGGGCCGCCCGAGGTTGGGCTTCCCTCTCTCGCAGGCGTCTCTTCAGCGTTCCCCAAGTTAAGCCTTGGAATGGCTTAAGGAGCCGCGGCGTGCCGGCAGCCTGCGAGCGGGGCACCAGGTAGCGGCACCGCCGCCGTCCCGGCTGGGTCCCCTGCAAGGGGCTGGACGTACCGCTGTGCCCGCGGAGAAGGCGCACCGGGGTGGTTGAAGGGCCGTCTTCCGCGGCGGGGCTTCGGTTCCTGCGGAGAAAGAGGCGCTCAGTGGTTTCAGCCCGCCCTGACTGAGAAAGTGATGCACCCACGGGGGGGCTGAAATGGTTTAACGTGCCCTCCTCTTCCTCCTTTGTGTCCCTGTGCAGGAGCCGGGGCTCCCCGGCCAAGTCGAGGTAATGGCTGAAGCTGGTCGGGGGGAGTCGGCTGGAGGAGCGAGGGCTGCGCAGCGCCCATGAGCTGACCCGCAGCCTCGGCCTTCGCCGGGACCGCCGCGATGGGCAACGGGGGCTCGGCCGTGAAGGTCTGCACGGACCACCAGGGAGGCATCAACTGGCTGAGCCTGAGCCCGGACGGGCAGCGCCTGCTCACGGGTAGCGAGGACGGCACAGCGCGGCTCTGGAGTACCGCCGACAGCCAGTGCCACGGCCACTTCCAAGGTACGGTGGCATCTTTCTGACAGCTTTTGAGTCTAAAGCATGGCACAGGCCACACAGCATGTTCTGGTCTCTTTCAGGGCAGCCAAAATCGTGCTTGTTTTGTGTTTTTCTGATTATTTGTCACAGTGATGTTGAGCAGAAGCTGTTTCAAGCCAAAACAGGTTGCCAGTGCTACTGAAGACATGGGTCCATTGACCTCAGGGTGTGGAACATAGCTGTCCTTTAACTTATGGCTCTTTCTGGAAGCCCTCTGTTTTACACTGTGATGAAATACTGACTTACTGTCTCTCTTTTCTTTCTTTTGTTTTTGGTCGTCCTTTTAATAATCTCATTTTCCAGACAGTCTTTACTTAGAACCTCTTGACCCAGAAGTCTGAAAAGATGCCTTACCAAATAGGCTATTTCCCCCCCCTCACATTTGACACGCTGAAATGTGAATTGCAGGGCTTTTTATTTTAAATTAATTTTGCGTTTTAAACAAGATTTATTATCCTTAGAGTAACATCTCAATAATTAAAAAGAAAAACTCTGTAGAAAGTACTGGTCATGCAGGAGTCAGATGTGAGCTGGCTGTATTCTCACTTAAAAGATCTTTGTATTCTCACATTCTTTTTCTTAATAAAGAAAAAACAAAGGCTCTTAAATTTGGAATTTCTAATCCTTTTTTGTTCCAAAGAAGAAATCACATTGCAGTGATTTCTTTTTGGTTTGTTCTCTTGCTTGCTTGTTTTTAACTATTGAGTATTGTCTTGTTTCCCCACATCCTGCCATGATTCTAGCTCCTGGAAAACTCTGCATTCTCTTTAGGCTTAGAAATCCCTGTAAACCACTAATTAACTTTTAACTAGAAAGAGAAATGTAGTGGATAATATTCAGAATCTGGCCTGTGTACTGCTAGTGTTTGGACTAAACTCTGAAGAAGGTTGGCTAGATAGTGAGCTGTCAAATCAGATAATTGTCTGTATTTCCTATGCACGCACACAGTTGTTGTGTAAGTTTATATCATACAACCTATAGTTACTGATAAACCTGTATCTATAACACAGTTTCAAGCTTCCACCACAGCGTAACCAACAGCCTTCTGTGGGGGCTGCTTTTGACCAGACATCGTCTGCCACAGGGAGTCTTGGCATCCTTTGTGTGGCTCGAGTATTACTGATGGTTAAAATCTGACTGATGGACTTTGGTGCAGTAACCAAGAGGCTTTTTTTATCTTCTCAGAGCAGGATTACATGATGCTCTGAGAAAAATCCCAGTGGTTGAAACCTGTCCTGTTTAAGCTGCTTTGCAAAAGAATTTTGAAAAATGTGAGGATAGGTGTAGTTTTGGTTATAGCCCAGGTTATCTGTTTAATTTTTGGCATTTGATGAATTTTCTTAAGAGGAAACAAGATGTGGGTTTGTAACGTGGATTCTGGTTCACTTTTGAACAAAAGGAGTTTTAGTAAAATCTGCTTTTTGCAGTCAGTGAAACAGTGTTTTACTGGGCAGTTTGCTTTCCCTCAGGATTTTTACCATCTCTTTATTCTACATGATTCTGTTTTCCTAATATCTTTGTCTGTCCATCTGTCTCTCTTTAATTACACTTATCCCTCTTAGATTTTTTTTCTTGTCTCCTCAAGAAATAGTTTTATTTAAATCACAGTAGGGCCCACCAGCTTCAACCAAAATCTGGGGCTCTCTTGTGATAGTTACTTAAGAGGAAACTTGAAAGCTTACAGTCTAAATAATTCAGACAGAAGGATGGAATATAATACTACCCCAGCAGTTAGATAGGTGACAACAATTTCACACAAGAGATCTTGGACTTGAATCCTGAGGTGATTTTTGAATGTTGTGCATTTAATGGTAGAATAGAAAAATTACATGTCTTGCCAAGCAACAACGAAAGCTTAAGGCTCTAATATTGATTCCTCTTTGCTAGTATTACCCTGGTTTTCAGCATGGAATTCTTTGAGGAGCCGTTGTGTATTTTTATTCTAACTGTAGAATCCCAACATATGCTGAATACTGTCTGAATAATTGTGCTTGTGCTCTTTTTTACTGTGCCATTTCCTTAAAGGTGTACTGATATTTGAAAATAGTGGGGTCTGTGCTTGTTAGTAGTCATAATGAGGAAAGTATTGGCTGACTTTTTACCAGATATATTTTTTGTTTGTGTTTAATTCTGCTTGAACAGTGAAACTAAAATTGCTGGTAAGTCACATGTCGCTTCCTTTTTTCATAGTTTCATGCTTTAATTTGGGCTGTTTGTGTCCTGACAATCAATGGGCTGGGTTGAAATGCAGCCCTTTTTTTTCCCTGGCTTCAGAAGAAGGAAGTAAAGTATGTCTTTATTAAACAATTAAGACAATTTTTCACTGGTTTTTAACGTAAGTAGTCTGAGATTTATTATACTGATACTAATTTAGCTCATTATGGATTTATAATCCCTCTGGTGGAACTGCACTGTTTTAATCTTTCACTTAATCCTTATAGTAATTAAGCAGAGTTTTCTACTGTTAATGAAAAATATTGTGTCTTATACAAACCCTTAAAGGTGAAGAACATGGTGGTGCTTTTAAAACTAGAGTTTCAGTTTGTTTGCTTGTATTTTTCTCTTAGTTAAGGCGAAGAGCTGGACTAGTCTGTCCTGCTTGCATGCAGAGTGATTGAGTTTCATTCCTTGGTTATTCCTAGGACATGAAAGTTACATCACCTTTTGCCACTTAGAAAATGAGGCAGCCTTCACGTGTAGTGCAGACCACACCATTCGAAAGTGGGACGTGGTGACAGGTCAGTGCCTGGCCATTTACCGAGGACACACGTCAATTGTTAACAGGTTGGTGCTGGGCAGCTCTTCCCTTGTGTTCCTCTAAATCTCTTACACGTGTATCCTCATTTTACTGCAGCTCTCCATTGCTACACTAATAAAATGGGTTGTGTAAACCTTAGAGTTCATGCTACATGTGTTCTGTGCTGTAATGAGGAGTTTTCCTAGCAACAGTGCTGACACATCCATAGACAGCAGATAGGAGAGAAATGAAAGGCACACAGCAGGGGAATTGAATCCAGGGCTAGGAATGAAATTCCAGAAGAAATTATTCAATTGATAACAGATGCTGATGATAAATAGATTTAAAAACATCACGTCAAGCCTTAGTGTCAGTATGAGGGATAAAGTCAGGGCTTTTTCTGGAATTACTATTCCTGTTTGTGCAAATGAAGTTTAATATTAAACTGATTATGCATGACTGATTGGCCTGTCAATTTAAAGTGCTTCTTAATAGTTGGGCTGGATTTAATTAATGACAAATAGAGCTGTCAAAGATCGAATTTTTGTTGTTCTTTTTTCTCTTACATTTCATTTTTGGTGGGTGGGTTTTTTGTTCCTTATTAAACTCAAAACACATCTGATGCGTAGCTGGATGCAGTAAATAGTGAGGAAGGCTGGCTCAGGCTGTATTTTGGCACTGGCCAGATTTTTGCTTGAGTCAGCAGATGGGAAATGTGTTCCCTGTTCATGTGACTTTGCTGCCAGTTTGAAAGGTTCCAGAGGACCAAACTCAGCTGATAAAGAAGACAGGTTATGATGTTCCTTATCTCTGGTTTGGAAGTAAGAACAGCAGAAGTTTTTCTGTTGTTATATGTTTGTGGGGCCACAACTCACTATTGTGGAGGCTCAGTAAATTGGATTTTTGAGCTGTAACCTCTGATTTGCTCTTCAGTTATGCAATACTTGGATGCCCTTGCTTTACTTTTTTTGAGATCCTGGGCTAAGTGAAATTAGTTGTATATTCTTTCTCTCTGTTTAATGATGGAAAGATGATTGCACACCGTCAGTTACAGTTCAGGTTCCTGGAATGTATATTTTTGTTGTTGTTGTAACTTTAGTTCCAAGTTATTTTCATAGGTCAGTTTATAAATATTTATAAAGAAATACCAAACCTCATTCTTGGTAATTATTAGTTTGTTTTTTCTTGTAAAAAAACCCCACACCAAATTCTCAGCTAGTATATGGAACATCAGAACAAAATAGTGCTGCTGGAAAAGACTTTAGAAAAACACAAATACCCAAAGTTAAAATGCTATGGTGTAAAAATGTCTGCATCAATGTATCTGAATAAGGGGTGTCAATTTTAAAAGTAGAAGCAGGGAAGTATTTGGATTTTTGTTTGTTTTGGGGGGGGTTTGTTTGGTTTTGGGAGGGTGTTTGTTTGGGGGTTTTTTGTTCATTTGTTTGGGGGGGGTGTTTGGGGTTTTGTGTGTGTGGTTTTTTAACAACAAACAACAAAACAAACCAACAATAAAGCTCATAAATAATGTGTATTAAACAGTGAGGCTGATGTGGGATTATATATGTTGTGCTCATGCTACTGTTTGTATCTTCAGGGTGCTTGGCATTGAAATTGTGACCGAAAATGGTTATGTAAAAAGAATGATAATATTCCTACACTCCAACTTTATTTTTTGCAGGATCCTGGTTGCCAAAGACTATCTCTTTAGTGGCTCCTATGACAGGACCGCCCGCTGCTGGAGTGTGGACAAGGAGAAACAGCTCCAGGAGTTCCGAGGCCATCGCAACTGTGTCCTGACTCTGGCTCACTATTCCTCCAGGGATGTTCTTGAAGAAGAGGAGGAGGAAGAGGAGGAGGAGGAGAGAGTGAGCAGAGACCTGCTGGTGACAGGTAGCACAGACTGCACTGTGAAAGTCTGGTGGGTGTCCAGCGGGCGCTGCTACCAGACTCTGCTGGGACACACTGGGGCTGTCTTGTGCCTTACACTTGACGCGCCAAACAGGGAGCTGTTCTCTGGCAGCACAGATTACACCATTCGGACGTGGAACATTGTCACTGGTGAGCAGCTGAAAGTGTTCAAAGAGCATCAAGGATCAGTCATTTGCCTGGAGGTAAGAACAGAGACCTCTTCAAGAGCCGTTCAAAAGGGGTGTCCATATCCTAACTTGCATGGGTCTCAGTTGGCTTTTCATTCATAAAGCGGCTCTTCTGAGACATTATAAATGGTAAGATTAAACATTCATGTAGTAACAAAATTATACTGTCTCTGTGGTCTTGAGACAAATCCTCTTTCCCTGAAACACTTTCTGATATCCTCTTGGCTTCTAGTTGCTATCCTGGTCTAACTTCTAGCTCAGTATCTATTTAAATCTTCCTAGGACTTGAAAATGATGAGTAGGTTTGCTAGGACTGTGCATCTGAGTAGGATTGTGTACACAGGGTCATGGGACTTTGAAGAAAAATAACCTGAGCAAATAAACAAACAGAGGGTCAGATAACATAACAAGGGGAAGGAAAAAAATCCAGAGCAAACCCAAAACCCAACCCAAAATTGTAGGCAAAAAATAAAAGGAAAGCATAAAGCTGAAAGAAATCCTGCTTTAGAAACCACACAGACATAACTTGAGAAAAGAAAGGGAGAAGGGGATGGCCAAGACAAGAAAATGGGCAAGGAAAATGGAAAAGAGAAGTAGAGCATGGGGGAGAGAAATCAGGAAATGATGAAGGAGAGAGGGGAAAAAATTTAATGTGACCTGAAAAACTATACCCTGTTTTTCTGTTTGCAGTATTTTTCTATTGAATGCTGCCAAGTTTGTTAATGTTGCAGAAGAGAGGAGGAGGTTGGGCAAAGGAGGGAGAAGGGTAACTATCAGACAAGCCCTTGTCCCATACACTCTGTTATCCACCAGAAAATGCTCATGATATATTTAAAGATGGTATATGATGGTCTGTAACTTAGTTTCAGGTCGGCAAACCTTAAATGTTTATAAATGTGTGTGCCTGACTGAAGTTAATGGCAATAGTTTTTCTCACCACTCTCCCTTGTTTGTTTTCCCTGAGTGCTTTTCCTTTACAGAGGCTACACTAGGTATTTTTAATAGCTGTTTAATTCATGTTGCCTTTATTTCTGAAGAGTGTAATCACAGCTGACACTACCAGACTGAAAACCTGACAGTACTGAAGGAATTCTGTTTTCCTTCAGTTGTAGAAAGAAAAAAAATTCCACCACCACGCCCCCAGTTATGTTGCCCTGGAGTAATGTTTGTCTTGCTTGGGTAAATTCTCAGTATTAAAGCTTGTTTTTATGATATTGTGGTAATGTATTTTGAGGATGCACGAGTAAATCTGTCGCTGTTCTTAGTGTCACGCTATGTTTTGCTGTTGAATTGTAACCCTTCTCCAAGGCACAGATTGGCAACAACAGAGCTTGCTTTAATTTAATTGGGATCTTGCTAAAATTGTTACACAAAACTGGCTTGACCCTCTCCCAGAAGCCTGGGAAATTCAATTAGCCTCTTTGAATGCTCAAGAATGAGCAATGCTTCTCTGCTTGTGAGCACAGAGTTAAACAATGGCTTTAAACAAACAGAACTTCTTGTAGGGGGGAAGAAAAGCAAAACCAATACATCTCTTTGGAAAACCTGAACAATTCAAAGTACACAAGGCTGCTGCTGCCAAGACTGTTGGCAGCAGTCCTGGCCAAGTCGTCTTCTAGCTGTGAGTAACTGGTAGCCCCTCACTTCTCTCATCACCAGTTGATGTTTGAGGCTGGGAGAGTCCAGCTGAGGTACGTGCTGCCTCCACAGAGAGCATTTGGTTTCTAGGCCTCTAAAACTTACCCCAGCTTAAGCAATCGCTGTGCTGCTGTTGAATAGCTTTGGGCTGTCGATCCTTCCTAATTCCTCCCTCTTCCTTACTGGGTTCCACACTGGCCCTTCTGTTCCACTTGGCTGCCTCTCAGCACAGCCCACATGGTATTTTCATTCTTTTAGAAAGGGGTCAATCACCAGGATCCATACAAAGATGTTACAACAGAAGGGAAACTTCCTGAATAGAGGTGGCTTTTTAAAAAATTATTATTATTTTTGTTTTCTTCTCAAAGCTCTTAGAGCTTCTTTTGCTTAGGGCTCGTTAGTGACAGTGTTGCAGTCTATGGCAGTGAGTTGGGATAGTGTTTTTCAGACCATGGGTCAGGAAGGACTTGGAGGTAGTTGTGACTGGTCAGAGTAGCCAGCAGACAGTTTTAATTGTTGACAATAGTTTGTTTTCTTCAGGGCAGAAGTGAGCTGCTAATTACAGCAGATTTTCACTCCCCTGTCCTGGTGGAGGTGAGTTGGTACCAGCAATTAAAGGTAGTTACCTGTTCTCTGGGTGGCATAATGTTTTTGTGGAGACAATAAAGGGAAAAAAATGCTTATTTTCATTTTATTTATTCAAATAAAGATCCCTAAGGGAGGGTGACCTTTCCAAAAGTTTGAGAAATGCTCAGTGTGCTCTCTCATCCTGGACACAGATCAGGAAAAATTTGGATATTGAGACCATATTTTCCCCAACCTTAAAAAGTTCTGTTATTAACGGGAATGCCCCAGGATGTGCTCAACTGCTGCAAATTAGGTCTGGCCTGTTCCAGTCGTCTCCCATTACTTTCCAGTAAATACCAGTAGTGTCGCTGTAGCAGTGAATAGAAATTCCTAGAACTTCAAGGAGTGTTTCTGGATGGATATCCATCAAGCACACCCATGTTTTCCACATTGCTTCCTGCAGTGCTGATGTGTGAGAAGCTGAGGGGTGATGCTACAGGCATATTTGCATTTTGAATATTTCTCAATTGCTCTAAGATCCTCCAGATGTTGTTGAAGGAGCCTGAAAGCACCTCTAATGTAGCATGGCAGAATGGAAAGTGTAGGTGAGCTTTTAGCTTTCCCTTTTTTCCCTGTCCTTGGTGGTCCTGGACAGTGGAGTGAGGAGGATGTTCAGATATTCCCCAGGGCTTGTCCTGCTGTCCCAGGGTCAGTCTGTTGAAGGGGATTTAGCAGCTGAACTGACTGCCTGTGCTCTGCTGTCAAAGCAGCTCCTCTGCAGGTACCAGCCTTTTCTAGTGCCACTCTTCTCTGTCTTCCACTATCTAAGTTAGACTGACAGTGTTTGCCAGGAGTCTTTGTCTGCAGTGGGAGTCGTGGGCACGCTGGCTGCTTTAGTGGCCTTCACTCTGGTAGTCAGGCAAGGTAACTGGCAGTGGAGCAGCCAGAACCCTTCACTCTGTTTCTCCTGTGGTGCATTGATAGCTTGGCAGGCAAGGGGCAGCAGCTGTTTTGAGTCCTCCCTCTTTATCTAAGAGTCAATGATGAGATTTTATGGGAAGCGATGGGGAAAAAGCAAGGGTGGGCTGAATGTAATCACACAGCTCCTGCTAGTTCTTCCACTTAACAATTTCAGGCCTGGCTAAAGACCAGGATTTGCAATTAATAATCCAACATACGTTTTTATTGACATGACTGCCTGCAATAAGCTGAATAACCCTGACTTAAATATTTACTTGTGTATGTTTTCCTAAATGCCTCCAAAGCAGCTTTGCAGTCTGTTCACAAGAGTTGCTTTGTCCTTTGCTGATTGTTCTGCCTTGGAGTGTTTATCAGAACTGTGCTGCCAAAAGCTGGCATAGAGAAATGATCCAGCTTGGAATTTAGCTTGGATCCTATAGCAAACATTCTTGCAAGAAAACTCCTTTCTTGCAAAAGGAGTTTTAAATGGACGTGAGTGGGCAAGGACTTGCTTCTGGGTTTCCTGCAAGAGATCCTTTGTTTGGATCATTCCTTTCAGTTGCCTTTTAAAACCAACGAGAAGAAAGGAATGCTTTGAACAAGCCTGAACTCTGTTTATACGCTTAACTGTTGTGATCATGGGACAGAAGTTTGTTCTTGTCACACCAATGAAATGAGATGCACGTATTTTTGGTAATTGGTGTTTGTATTTGTTGCATAATTCATCAGAGGATGAAGGTCTGAATCAGGACTATGAACGTGTGCACCACCTGTAGAAAAGATACATGTTTCTAGGACCATTCCTTTGCACTGCAGTAAGAAGTTGAAAAACATTCTCTAACAGCCAGACCAGAGAGCTCATTCTAGATGGATTCTCAAGAAAAAAAAACCCAAAACAATTTCTTGCCCCCAGGGAGTTCATTAGCTTGTTAAAATGAATGTGGTTTGAATGGGATCCTGAAAGTTGAACTCGGCTGAAGGCTTACATAGCTGTGACTTGAGATTGGGCCAAGTTGGTGATTTTTAGCTTAGAAGTGGCTGTGAACAGAAGATCCAGCTGGCAGATTGTAGGAATACTGACCCTCATGTGAAGAATAAGCTGGTAATGGGACATGTGGTTGCTGATGTGAACTCATTATGAAGTTCTGGGAGCCGATCTCAATGCAATGACCTTCAGAAAGAAGATGTGTCCAAACCTGTTTGGAGAGCCAATTGCCTCTCCTTGGGTGAGGGTTAAATTGTTCCTTATAGCAAGGATTAATTGGGAGAGCAAAGTCCATTCATAAAAGGTTGAAATACCAGTTAAACAGCTCTTTTGCAGATATTTTTGGCATTCATAGGGGTAGAAATTGTCTTAAGCTGCTGCATATATTCAGTTCAGCCAGGCTCATGGAGCAATAGGGTTGTGATTGTCTTGAGAGACCAACCCTAGGTGTGATCATTTGGTTTTTTTTAATTCAAACTGTGGTGTGTCTGGGGGCTACAACCAAGGCCAGAGTTGCATAAAACTGGCATTTTAAAGTAGTGAAACCTGTAAATACTTCAGTGTTTACAACCTGGATTTTGCTGCTGCTGTTACTTTGCTACTCACAAGCAAGCCTGACTGAATTTTTTTGTGGAATAGGGCATCTCTAGTACTTTGGCCTGAGGATTAAGACAAATTTGCTCCATTTGTGTGTCTCAGTGTTTCATCTGCTTCAAAGCAAAGTCCCTCAGAGTAATGAGGAAAATGAGCAGTCCAGAGTTGCAGATATCAATGCAGTGATTTTTTTGCTGTCTTGCTGAGGCTTTAGAACTGGACATCTGATTGTCATTAGGTTTTTAATTCTTTTGAAGCTACTTGAGTTTGAAATGTCCACTCAGCTCATTAGTATCTGAGCTGCAAATCTGTTCTGTGTTGTCTGCTCTGCTACAGGTGTCCTTGCCTTGCCATGCTTTCCCTTGTCTTGAGCTTGGTTGGGCAGTTGGCCAAAGTGAACGAAGTACTCAGAAGCCAGCCAAGGAAAATACAGCTTTGAAAATACCACTGCTTCTCCAGGCAGTTGCAGATTAGAATATGTAGCAGTTTCTACTGATCATTTTTAAACTAAGAGTTGACAGACTTGGGTATATCTGGAAAAATCTGTTGAGTGATATTTTACATTTTTCCTTCTAAATCATAAGAAAATTAAATTCTTTAATAAGAACAGGACTGGGGCCTAGGGATTGGGTAAAGGTTTGGAGACTTGGGGCTTGAGAAGCCCAGTAGTTACAGACCTGGGGACCTAGCCCACAAGTATTTTCTGAAAATGACTGTGCCTGGATCCCCATACGTAAAAATGGGTGCCAGTCTTGGCAGCAGGGAGACTTGGCTCCCACCAAAGCCACAGCATGATCTCACATTTTGGTGAAGAAGTCAGTATACTTTGTCCAGCTCCTGAGAAGGGACAGATCTGCTGAGTTTAATGTGTCAGTGGGGATGTCTAACCCAGGGAACAGCAACATGTTGTTTTGCCCAGTAGCCTAACAGAATTAACTGGGCTCTGCAGGCTGAGGAGATTTGAACCCATTTGGAGAGTCCCATAACCACTGGGTAGGAGAAGCCAAGCTGGTGTAAGGAAGTCGGCAAGAGTCCTAGAGGGGGAGCCAGCAGAAGGTGACCTAACTAGAAATCAAAGGTTTGGGGACCTGTCTGGAAGGGGGCAGGAGAACTGGGTTACAGTCCCTCTTTCTTGGGCTTTTTAGCTAGTTTTCAATACAGTCATGACCTCAAAAGAATGTTTACAGGAGCTAAGGACTTGTGCTGCTGGCTGACCTTAGGACCTGCCCTGCTTCCACAGCCAAGGTGGCTTGTGCCCAGCCAGCATGAGAACATTTGCACAGCGTGTCCAGCCTTGGTGTGTCAGAGCCAAGGCTGCCGTGTCTGTGTTGGGACACGGCCACACCCTGTGGATGCACACCCTGAAAGAAGGCTCTGGAGGGCAAACACCAGTTTGTGATGGGGCAAACTGGATTGGTGCCTCTGTCGGTCTTCTCAGGCAGAACCCATCTGGTTTTCATGACCAGTTTCGGGGATACTGTACATTGCTGCTTGTCACAACTGCCCTGAAGCACAGAACTCTTCCTGTGCGTTGTAGAAAGGGGCAGCTGCAGCCTGGATCAGCCCCCCAAATCAGGACTGCAGCCTGGGGTTGGGGCAGTTAAAAGTTAGGATGCTACAAATTTAAAGTCCTTTTAAAGGACTTTGGTTGTATTGTATCATGGTTCCCCATCAATAAAGTAGAGGAGGTATTAATTTTGTTATGCAGAGGGTGGGATCTACTTCTAAGGTGCTTTGGCTAGGGAAATGGTATGTGGTCATTATTACTATTTTGATGAAATACAGATATCTGAAGTGTTGTAGCTTGGGCTGGAGTTGTAAACTGGGCCTGGCTTCAGTCAAGTGAAGGAGTTGTCTCACCTAAACTGATTTAGATGGCTACAGCTGAGAAGGTTGTCCTTGTCAGGGAGGAGAAGCAGCAAGTCTGAAGGTATCATCTGTTTCAGACATCTGCTTCAGGCTGAGATGAATTGTGCCCTGACTGCAGGGACTATAAGAGGATTGCCTCAGCTGTAGATCCCTGCATCAATTTACATGAGGTGATGCCTACATCCTATCACTAAAGGCAGGTCTGATTTGCAACTTCGGCCTGAGCTCATAGCTCTTGATGGCTTTCTCCACTAACAGCTGTTTTGTGCTCTGTGTTCTAAAAATGCCCTGGAAATGAGGCCGGGCAGCAGCCAGAGCCTGTGCTGGGGTTTGCCCTTGGCTCTGCTGCAGGCTTAGTGGGTGGCAGACAGTAGAGTGTTTAACCTGTTTGTATTTCTGCTTCCATGCAAGACAGAATCCTTTGCTACTGTGCTCACCTGCTTGAACTGGTGATGGGGAGGATGGTGCCTATGATGGAGCAGCCCCAGTAACACAGAGGATTTGAATGTAATGAAGATGGTCAGTGTGCTGGTCAGACCTCTGACTGGGCATCAGAAGCTTTTATGGCTCTTAGGATCCTGGGGCTATAAATTACCTGAGTAAGCCCATGTCATTTAACACTTTTATATCTAGCAAATCAGCAAATCTAGGCAAGTTGCATCTTATCTGTTTCACCTCAACATTTATACACCCACTTAAATGTAGAAATGAAGCAACGTAACCTAATGTGTCACTAATGCAGAATGGCACTTACCTGCAGGGGGCAACTTGGTGTTTTCCTTACTCACTGGGTGGGTTGATGCTGCTGGCAAGGTGTCTGAAAAAGAAATGCAATGACTTGGCCAAGCACAGCACAGCAGGATCTCAGCTCCAGGCATCCTCTTCCAGGTAGCAGGTGCAATGTGACAGTGCTCTTCATGTCCCTTCAAGTTGTGCCTGGAAATGAGAAGTCGGGTTACTGAGAAGTCAGGTTACCTTCCTCAGGCAGACTGTCCAGCTCTCGGGTTTTGGGTCATTCCTTCTCTTGCCTCATTGAGATGTTGTATTATTGCCATTGCTAAAACAGATTAGAAGTAATAGGAGGTGACATTCCAAAGTACTGCTGGCATTTAACAGGGGTCTGTGTTTTATAACTCCTGATGTTTAGCTGTGAAGACTGTCCCATGGGCCAGGTTCTGCTGGTAGGAAGTGTGGTGTGCACTGCTCCAGCTGGACTGGTGGTCCTCTTGGTCTGCCTGCACACAGCTCTTATAGGGGCCAGCGAGGTCTCATCACTGGGACTTTGTGTCTTAAGGGAAGTATCTTAAAATACTTTGTGCTTTGTATCTTAAAATACCTTTTGTTTCATGTTGCTGTAATGCAGCACAAATGGTTTGTTGCACAAAGCTCACTTACGATGCGTTTTGGGAATGGAGTGATTCCTTTTTGGAATGGGATTGGAGATGGGAAAACATGAAAACCATTCCAACCTTACAGATAAGGAGTCTGCAAAGAGTGGGGACTGAAGGTTTATAATTATCTACAGTGGTGGAAGAACCAGACCCTTAAAAGTGACCTAAGAGCAAGATCCACATCAAGTTGATTTCTCATTTATTCTGCAATTGGTTTCCTGGAGATAACCAAGAAACGTAAGGGATTAGTGCTCTGCTGGTCATTTGAACCTTCTGACCTATGTGTCTGGAGGGCACATGAGGTGTCCTTACTCCTTATGCAAATTCTGTTTCTTTGTGGGGTGGGTGTCAGGGTTCTCCCTCCTGTCTCTCCACCCTTTTGATACACAGATTGCTGCAAGTCCATGAAACTCCCCTCCTGGCTTGAGGTGAGAACGTGGGATGACTGGCTGCTTTCATGACACTGCCTTCCCATGGCAGGTGTTGGGCCAGCTCTCAGCTTGGAGGAGGATGCAATTGGAGCTGTACATCATTAAAACCTTCAGTTTGTTCTTGTTAGATGGACATAGAATGCAAGATTTTCCTCTGCACTGTGGAGACTTTCCCTGCCAGGCTTTGGATGTTTGTTCTTGTGTACTGGCTAGTTTGATAGTCTTGTAGAGGTCAGTTATTTTCTCTCTGTCTCTGTTTCCCCATGGAAATCCTTCCTTTTGTCATACTCTGTTATGTCTGTTAACCCAACCTCCACCACTAGTGAGTCCCTGCAATACACAGATGACTGGTGTCACAACACACTGTTCTTCTTTGAAGTTTGTAGGCAGAATTGCCCTAAATATACAGCAGAAGACAACCTGATTGAAGATGTTTAAAAACCTGGGTAAGGATGGCTAATTATTTAATAACTCAATAACTAATCTAAAAGACTTGTGGAAAGGCAGATACAAAACAGTTTTGAGGAAGAGTTAGTGTTTCCAGATTCTGACTTTGTGCAGAGTAATCACAGTAAACCCTGGTTCATGTTGCATAGGATTTTATTTTTCATTTACTTTCTTTTTGTGGCTCAGAATTCTGAAATTTTTCTTGTAATGGAAACATACACTTTGATAAGAGCTCTTATCAAATATACTTTGCAGATACTACACTGGAGGGTTTTTTTTGAGGCTGTATTAATGTATCTAACTATGGAAGTAGTGTTGGCATTAAGCTCACTGCCATCCTGCCTGCTCACACCAGCAGATGGGCTGAGTTTTCTGTCCTCTGAGAGGTGGGAGCTGTTTTTAAGGCCCCAAAGTCAATGGGAGCTGCCATCGTGAAGAACACAAGGTTGGCTTGCACTCACCATCCCTGGCTGAAGGTGTGGTTGTTGTTCTTTGTCGAGTGGGAAAGCATGACTTTGGATCACAGAATCACAGAATGTTAGGGATTAGAAGGGACCTCAAAAGATCATCTAGTCCAATCCCCCCACTGGAGCAGGATCACCTAGACCACGTTGCACAGGAACACATCCAGGCGGGCTTTAAACTCCTCCAGAGAAGGAGACTCCACAACCTCCCTGGGCAGCCTGTTCCAGTGTCTGTCACCCTCACTGTGAAGAAGTTTCTTCTCATATTTATGTGGAACCTCCTGTGTTCCAGCTTACACCCATTACCCCTTGTCCTATCATTGGATGCCACCGAAAAAAGCCTGGCTCCGTCCTCCTGACACTCTCCCTTAACATATTTATAAACATTAATAAGGTCACCCCTCAGTCTCCTTTTTTCCAAGCTAAAGAGAATCACTTCAGTGCAGCTCTCTCACAAATGTGCCTGAGAGGCTCTTGGTGATGTGTGTTTCTCTTCCCTTCAGCTGGTGAATCGACACTTGTACTCGGGCAGCGCGGACAGGACAGTGAAGTGCTGGTTGGTGGACACTGGGGAGCGAATCCAGACGTACAAGGCTCACAAACACAGCGTTAGCACTTTGAAATACCACGCTGGGATCTGTAAGTTGCCTTTCCTGTGGTCAGCAGTCCCCTGTCTCCTTTCTGGTGTTTCTTTGATCAGAGATTGTTAACAGAATACTGTCGTTTTGAACGCTTGTGAAATTGTCACTTCTTTCAAAACTCCACCGTGTTTATGTTGAGTGTCAAACTTCACTGCACTGCTCCATATGGGAAGCTTAGATCATAGAATCATAGAATTGTCAGGGTTGGAACCTGTAGGTTGTAATTTCTGCTGATTTCAGTTTTTTCAGTTGGCTGGAAGGCTGAAATGGAAGGGGAAGGGGTCTGAGCTTTCAGTGCACCCTGAAGTTAGTATTGCTTGAAGATGCAGGCAGGTAGAGCAGGGGAAATGAACCAGAAGTTGTAATCCAGGATGAACACTGGCAAACAAAATACTGATTATTTTTTGTGTTTCCCCGTTTAATTACAAAGGTAGAAACAAAATGGTGAATTCATCAAGGCTACCCAAAGGCAAGATAACTGTGCTAAGCTGTGTTGGCCTGGTGCTGTGAGGAATTTCTGGGTAAGGGATGTAAAGGGTGTCTCCTTCATTAAGAGACCTCCAGAGCTGTGTTTTGTCAGTGTTGATCCTGCTTTTCATGCAACCAGTATAGACTTGACCAGATTCTCTAAAACCATCATGAAGACAGTGTAGGTTCAAACAGAAGTTTCATTATGTGATGACACGCCCATCAGCTCTGCAGCTTTCTCTCTTCCCCTCCATCCTGCCACCCCATCCCTGCCATACACATACATTATTTTTCCATAACACTCTTTTTCTTAAAGTGCCAGCAATGTTGCTGCATTTAGTCAGACCTGTGAAGAACATCCTGATAGTGTGATTGGGGTGTTCACAGAGTTATTTAAGATCTCATTTTAAATCAAATGTAAAAATACTAAAAGTGTCAGGCAGGGAGAATTGAATTGTTCCACTTAAAGGACAGAAAAATGTCATGAAAAATATTAAGGACTTGTTTGAATAGAATTTAGATGCATTATAATTCTTGAAAGATGAAATCTCCCCTTAAAAATTAATTTATATCCTATGATTGCTTGCATTATAGCAATCACTTGTTTACACAGTAGCTAAAATTTGTTTCAATTAGAACTGCAAAGATGTGTTCACTGGATACCAAAAAGTTGGAGCTAGTGCAGCTTAAAATTCTGGAGGTTCAGCTGGGACAGACCAGTGCTGTGTGTCCATTCTCTGTCTGTCAAAAATGTGGAGAAAATCTTTCAGTGTAAATGTTTGTTATGGTTTATGTCCCATTTGCACCAGTGCAAGAACATGGAAAGAATCCCAGTTGAGAAGTGGTAACTTTCTGTTGGAAGATCTTAATTCTGTTGCTTGCTACCTGGTCAGTACCCGAAGTTTCATTGCCCCAAAGAGTTTGTGGTCTGAGGAAGAAAATGTAGTAGAAGAATGAGAGGAAGAAATACACAAGTATTTCCAAAATGGCTTTATAGTGTGCAGGGGGTCCAAACAGATCTGAGGACTAAGTGTTAAATCCTCAGAATGGGTTTCTAGTGGCTTCCCTCAGCCTGCTTGTGTAATTAATAGCATGGGGAATATTAAAGCTGATTCTCAGTCTAATTTACTTAATGATATTATGTTGGTTAATTCTCTCCTACAGTATGTGCATAGTCATTTAAAATTTAATGCAGTTTATATTTTTTTTTCACGTTGCAAAAATTCCAAGGGAACATTTAAAACCTGTTCTCCCTCCCAAGGGTCTATGAAATTTAAGTGTAAAAAAAGAGTTGTTGATTTTTTTGTTGTTGTTTGTTGCTGTATATATAAGCATATATTTAAATGCTAAATCTGGGTTAGATCAACAGCTCTCCTTCAAAACTCAGAGGTGCAAAAAGACTTCCTAAATCTAGAGTGACAGTTCAAAAGACATAAAGGATGCCTGTCAAAGGCAAAATCCTGGTAGCAATGGCTAAAGTAAACTGACAGCTGCACAGTGAAAACAGCTCTTAATTGGTTCCTACTCTGCATCTGTGCAATAGAATTAAGTGATTTCCATTCACTGGGAAAAAAAGAAAAATCTGTGCCTTGTTTCCCTGCTTTACATCGTTGTTACTCCTCTGCAGAAACTTTTCCAGGATTGTGTTGGCAATTGAATTTATAGTGGCCCATATAAAATGACATTGATTTTCCACATCCAGATGTTTCTTGAAGGTGTACCCAGGAGGTGCCCAACCTCCTGCTGCTTCATTTGGAGTTGAAAAGCTGGTGGCAGCAGGTAGCCTATTCTCTTGTCTCTTCTTGTAGTCCTGAATTTACTGCTATGATAATTTCTTCATCTCTCTTTAAGAATCCAGTGCCTGACTTCTCCCAAAAGATGAGGAATCTGTTGTCTTCAGACACTTCAGTTTTGCAAAAATCTTTCCATGCTAGTGGCTTTTGAAAGACATGAAATGCAGAGAGCAGTGAAGATGCTGCTTTTTGCAGTTCTGAAATATTTATCTGCAGATAAACTTCAGGAGTTTGGGTAAAGTGAAGGAAAGTGAGTGTTTATGAAGACAGTTTGCAACCCTTAGAGCACACAAATGTGCTCCTTTTGGGGCATATTGTTAGGTATAAAATCCAAGTATTCCACACCGCCTTACAGTTTCTGGATGCAGCAGCTCTGGGGAGCTGATGTGAAGATTCTAAAGCTTGAGAAATTGCTCTTAGGACATGTTGAGATACCTTAAGGAAATCTGAAGAACAGCCAGAATCCCTGGTCGTGCTTCATTTACTTATCCCCTCCCTCCCCCTGCAACAGCACATAGAATACAAGAGTTATAGCCCAAACCCTCAAATAATTCTATGCTGCCTGAAACAGAGATTATAGCCTGGGCCTTGACTCGCTTAAAGGCTCTACTGCTTGCAGAGATCCTAAGCTACAGGATTTAGCTGAAAAATCTACTATACTGAAAGAATTTAAGAGCTTCTTTGTAAAGCTGCCTACACCTCACCTCTGAGGAGAGGAGATTTAACTGTGGTATTTCAACAGAGATGACCCTACCTACTGATAGTAAGCTTATGGTTGAAAATGGAGGGGGAAAAAAGGGTATGTTTTAGTGAAGCTGAGCTGAATTAATCTAATTGGTATGAGAGAGGGAAATGCTGTTCCTGTTGTTTGCAGCTTCCCTGCACAGCTGCTTTTGCTACTTGATGCAGCAGAAGTGATGGAGATACTGTGGTATGGAATGGAAACCTGGAAATAACTATGGTGAAGCAACTGGGAGGCTTAGTGGAAATCCTTCAAACCAGATTGGGGATAAATTGCCTGCTTAGAATTGTGGAGGCATGTTTAGGCAGGGGAATACACATGGAAGAGAAGAGCAGAAATAGATATTTGATGTGTATGTGGAGTGAAATTCTGATGTGTGTAGGAACTTCAGGCTTAAGGCAGTTCAGTGGTTTGAAAAATATGAATGAAAACAAGCATGCTGGGGTCAGCAAAATGGAAATGATCTGAACTTGCTATAGCTGAGGGGAGAATTGAGGCTAAAAATGATACATGTTCCTTTGGGAACTAGTTTTAGGTACATTTTGAACTCACATGAACTGGCCTTGTGCTGATGTCTGGCCACGTGCTGTGTTGTGTTGCAGTGTTCACAGGAAGTGGTGATGCCTGTGCAAGAGCTTTCAACTCCAAGAGTGGTGTCCTGCAGAAGATCTTCCGAGGACACAAGTTCATCATCAACTGCATCCAGGTCAGGAAGGGGTTTCTTGGCTGGGATGTCGCATTTGTTTTGTGGGGATTGGTGTGGCTGGTTGCTCTGTGTGCCTGGGATTGGATGTTGTTCTAGGGCAAGATGAAAAGTAACAGACTCGAGTGTTCCTTTTGTAATTTTAGACAAACTTGATAATAATAAGGGTAAGTGAAACCACAGAAGGAGTCCCCAGAGACACTCCTGTGTCTGTGATTGGAAGTTTTTTGGGTCGGGTTAGACAAGCAACCATAAGAAACGAGACAGATGTAAATGATCTTGTGTCAGGGCAGGGAATGGACACCGACCTCAGGATACCCCTTCCATTACCAGGCACTGATGATGTGTTTGTGGTGCTCTGGGTGGAAGAGAAGTTTCTGCCTGACCCAAGCAGAGTAATACACAGTGTCATCCTGTTACTCCCCTGGACATAGCACCGCACAACAGTCCCAGCAGCTGCTTCTGTCCTTCCTGATCATAGTGCAGCGTTAGCAGAGATTTCCCTGTGCCACCCTGTTTATAAAGGTTTATATAAAATACTGCCATCAGGAATTTTTCTGAAGGTATAAAGATGACAAAGAATCCGTATCGTCTCTGACCCCAGTCCTACCAGCACAATGGAAGAGTCTCTGCCACTGGCCTAAAGATTTTTCTAGAAGTTAATCAAGTCCCTGAAAAGTTGCTTGTGTATTATCTAGACTGAGGTGATACTGGTGTTTAAAAGGGGAGGAATTAGTAACCCTTGGTGGCAATGCAAAGACCAGTATCATGCAAGGAACCGGAGGGGGGAGTTTGAATCCTTGGATGCTTTGTGCATCTAAGAATCCATGTCTCCCTGCATGAAGATCTCCTCACCAGGATTTTGATTGAGAACATGAGACCCTGTAAGTGTTTCTGGCAGGCTGACAGTTGAAAGAAAAAAGGGAGGAGATGAAATTCCTTGTGGAGTTGATCCCAAGTGTGCAGAGTTGTGACTGTAGTTGTCTTCTTGTGTATTTTTCTGAATTAGCAAGTGGCAACTTGGTCTTAACTGCATACTCTTGGGTATTGACCCGTTGGTTGTGTAGGAGATGGTCACCTGGCTGTATTTGGGTGGTAACTGATGTAATCAGTTGCAGCTGTTGGAGAGGGCCCAGAGGAGGGCTACGAAGATGATTAGAGGGCTGGAACAGCTCTCCTGTGAAGATGGGCTGAGGGAGTTGGGCTTGTTCAGCCTAGAGAAGAAAAGGCTCTGGGGAGATCTTATTGAAGCCTTCCAATATTTGAAGGGGGCCTACAAGAAGGCTGGGGAGGGACTTTTCACAAAGGCCTGTAGTGATAAGATGAGGTAATGGGTTCAAACTGGAAGAGGGGAGATTTAGATTAGAAATTAGAAGGAAATTCTTCACTGTGAGAGTGGTGAGACACTGGAATAGGTTGCCCTGGGGTGGTGTGGATGCTCCCTCCCTGGAGGTGTTCAAGACCAGGTTGGATGGGGCCTTGAGCAACCTAGTGGGAGGTGTGTCCCCCCGCCATGGCAGGGGGGTGGAACTAGGTGATCCCTTCCAACCCAAACCATTCTGTGATTCTGTAATCACTCTGGGCAGCCCTAAGAATTAACAAGACCAAAGCTTGGCTTTGTATTTTTATTTCTAAATGTATAGGATAAAAAAATCCTGGGAAGAGAGAGGACTTTAATATACTTAAGATAATATTAATGAGGGATGGATGAGGGGGCTGTGGTGGTGCTTGTGTGATGCTTCATGCTGATGTAAGCTGGTGGGATGCTCCCTATCATAGCCACCCCTGGAGACCGTGAGCTTTGGTGGTGGACAGGCTGACACAGGAAGGGGGAGATGATCAAGACCAAGAGCTGGCTTCTAGGGCAGGGTGAGGACAATTGGAAACATTACAACAGCAGCAAACGGAAATGAGTTTCATTATGGAAATGAAACTATGGGTGGGGAATCAAGCTGAAATTACTGCAGGTTTGGAAGAAGAAAAAAATTTTGAAGGAGGAATTGTACCTATAACTTCCTGCAAAGTGAGGAAAGTTCCTGAACCCCCCCTGCCCACTGATGCTGATTTTGATGCCTCCTTCAGCTTCACCTTCAAAACCAGCAGTCTGAAACCAGCATAGAAATTCCTGGCTGCAGCCAACTCTGCCATCGAGTTTAGTTCCCCCTTGCTTTTCTAGTGGGTTTGGGTTATAAATAACTCTTGCTGTTTATATTTTATGGCTCTGTGAAGTGGCTGAGAAACAAGGCCTGACTCGGTAACGTCTCATCCCACTTCAGCAGCTTTTGTGATAATTTATACAGGCTCTTGCAAGGAGCCATCAGGCCTGAAGTGTTAGGATCAGGCTGTGTTTGCTCTGATGTTTGACAGTTGGACTGTGTTGATTCCAAGCTGTACAGTTTGGTTTTAAATGTGACCTTCTTGTTCCAGATCCACAACGAGCTGCTTTACACAGCTTCCCACGATGGCACACTAAGGATCTGGGACATCCGGGGAATATGCAAGAGAAACAAGCGGCGTTTGAAGAAGGAGAGGTCTGCCCAGGGCAGGAGCTCTCAGAAGGGAAGCCTGTCTCGTCTCTTCAACAATAAAGTTGGCTGTATGGTACAGCAAGAAAATGGGGAACACGAGGCCGTTGAACTCCTGTGACTGTCCACAACAGCCTTTCCATCAGTGACCAAAGCTGAACCTTTTGTTTTCTGCACCACTGTGTCCATGTAAGCCAGAACTTGGAAAGAGATGGGAAATGGCTTTGAACTTTTCTTTCAGGAGCCAGGATTCTCTGTGACTGTCTGATGGACTCAGGTCCGATAGTGCCACTGCAGATGACTCCCAGCTGAGCAGCACTGGGGTCAGGAGGGACTGCAGTGTGGGTCAGGTGAGGTACCCCTGTGTGTGCCTGTAATTAAGAACTTTACTTATGACTGCTTGGTTTCTGTTCCTTTGGGCACAGAGTGTTGCACCCTTCTGCCTGTCCAGTATCCCAGAGTCATAGAATGGTTTGGGTTGGAAGGGATCTCAAAGATCATCTAGTTCCAACCCCCCTGCCATGGCAGGGACACCTCCCACTAGACCAGGTTGCTCAAGGCCCCATCCAGCCTGGCCTTGTATCATCTAATGAGAAGTGTTTTTCTCTGTTCTGCTGCCTGCTCCGGTGCCTTCTGTTCAGCTGCTGTAGATGTGAAAGGTGCCCTGCAGAACAACTACCAGCTCAATTGTCACAGCTGACCTGGAGGTCAGCTTTTTGCTGATCAGACCAACACAGGATGGTGTGGCTCAGCAAAAGATTAAAGCAGACTGGACAACGCTCTGGGAAGCTGGGAGTAGGACAGAAATTGATTTTTTTTTTTTTTTAAACAAAACAAGCTAGAGACTAGGCAAAGATCTTTCATACCAAGGGTCTACAGTGATGATCACACCACTTCTCTGTGCAGTCTGGTCCGCTGCTTGACTGTCCTCAGGGGGAGAAGGTTTTCTATCCACTGGGAATGTCAAACTGTTTTTTGGAGGTGAGGAGAGCAGAACAGGAGGATTTATTGGGTGCTCTGGCTTTATCTCTCCTCTACATGAGGCAGGGCCTGGCTGTGGTTTGCTGGGTTGGGACTAGCGTCAGTCAAACTCAAGAGAAGTTCTCCCAGTCTTTTTCCAGGTTCATCCCTCTCTGATAACCACTGAGCCATGAATAAACAAGGGTTCCTCTATTTTTCTATTTGCAGATATAACTCTTTGTAGAACCAGTACAAAAATACCCAACCACATGTTTTTATTTTTATGGCTTTATTTATTCTGTACTACAGCAAGATAAAAATGCTGTAATCCTTCTTTAGAGGGGACTAATAAACATGTGGCATCTAAAGCCAACTGTGGAGTTTTTATTTTCCTCTCACTTAGAGGGGGTTGGGGTGGCTGCAGTTAATTCATGGTGGGGGCACCACTGACCCCTTCTCTGAAACCTTAACATGGGGTGGTTGGGTGAGCCTGGCAGTGCTGTTCCTTACCCTACTTACCTCTCCTGCCTTTGTTATTGCTGACCTGGCCGGTTCTGCATCCAGTAGGAAACAGCATTTTAATTGTTAAATGTCTCCAGGAGAGACTAATTTGGGAGGTCATCTGCATAGTGTGGGTTTAATTCCACTGTAAAGCTCTGGTTGGTGTAGCTCAGTACTGGCCTGTGTGATGGTGGCTCTTGGTTGCTGGGGTGAGGGCTGGGGGTGCAGCTTGTTTTAGAACCATACAATGTGTTGGGTTAGAAAGGACCTTCCAAGGTCATCTAGTCCAACCCCCCCCCTGCAGTCAGCAGGGACATCTCTAACTAGATCAGGTTCTTCAGAGCCCCATCAAGCCTGGCCTTGAATGTCTGCAGGGATGGGGCTCCCTCCACTTTTCTAGGCAACCTGTTCCAGTGTTCCATGACCTTCATAGTAAAGAACTTCCTAACATCTAATCTGAATCTACCCTTCTCTAGTTTAAAACCATTACCCCTCATCCTGTTGCTACAGGCCCTTGTAAACAGCCCCTCCCCACCTTTCCTGTAGGCCCCTTCAGGTACTGGAAAGCTGCTATAAGGCCTCCTCTGAGCCTTCTCTGGGCTGAACAACCCCAACTCTCTCACCTTGTCCTTGTAGGAGGGTGTTCCAGCCCTCTGATCATTTCTGTGGCCCTCCTCTGGACCTGCTCCAACAGGACCACATCCTTCTTGTGGTGGGGGCTCCAGAGCCAGATGCAGTACTCCAGGTGAGGTCTCAGCAGAGCAGAGAAGAGGGGCAGAATCAGCATTGCCCTCAAACAAAAGGTAAGTAAAGATGGACAGAGCTGCACAGATGGTCTGGGCTCTACTTGTTTAAAACTTCACATACAAGCACTTAACTGGCCCTACAGCAGCTGTAGCTGGAATTAGCAAATGGATTTAATAGACAGAGCTTGTAAAGCAAGAGTGGAATTAATGAGTCATTACACTTCTGCCTGTTGCTAAACATACCCCAGTGTCTTCAAATACATGATCAAAATGAACTTACAGCTTCTTGCCCATGGCTCCTGCCCTGATGACCACTCTGAACTGCACACAGTTACTGGGGGGCAGCACTGGCCCAATTACATCACCCAGGAATGTCTTCTCTGACAAGCACTGCATGTTATGATGCTCATTTTCAATTCCCAAGGACAAACCACTTCTGAAGTTGTTGTTGCCAGTTTGCTCTGCAAGCCACTTCAAAGAGGAGACATTCTGCCTGTGCAGCCCAGCGCTGCCTTGGGCGAGCAGAAAGGAATGCCAGGAGGTTTAGGAACCCCTCTGGCTAAAAGGAAGGAATAAATTTGTGCTTTCCCCACTACTCCTCATTAAAACTACATCCATCACTTTGCATGTTTTCAATTTTATATTCTGGTTTTGCTCTGCATTGTGTCCAGTGGTTCCTTAGTGCTCGCCTGGAGAGAAAGGGGGTATAATGGTTGCTGGGGCTGTTTTTTTCCTATTACCAGCTTTAGAAATGTTTCAGCCTGCTGGGAGGAGACACAAAACTACTCAATTTTTATAGCACTTGCCTTGATACAGAAGTATGAAATACAAATAATTCCTTCACAGTGTAATCACTCCTAGTATTTCAGTCCTTGGCTAAGACAGCCAGGGAAAACCCCTCTACTGAAGCCTGGAACAGAGCAATCCGTTGCAGACCAGAGCTCTGCTCCCTCAAGTACAGTGTCTGCTCTAACAAAAGCTCAAGCCCTCACCTCCCCACTGGTAAGTGCTGGGTAGGGATAAACTGGGTAAGGAACCAGCAGCAGCTGCTGGGCCTGGCTCTAAGGGGAGTTCACTTCCTCTGGTCCCAGCAGCTCCAGCACAGCGCCCGGAGCAGATGGGGTACGAGCTCCCTCTGCTGTCACAAGGCCGCTGGAGAAAAAAGACAAACCACGTTAAGGAAAGCTGGCAAGGAGCTTTTCTTTCCCTGTCCCCAGGGAGAGGGGTGCTTACACAACAGGAAAGGGACACAGTGAAACTGGGAACAGCTATTGACATAATGCCTCAACCAAGGGCTGGTCAACAGCTGGTTAAAGAACATCTTGTCCCTACGAAATCTGAAGCCACAGCCCTGCAAGAGGAGCTGGTTGGGGAAACGGTATTGTAGAAGGAAATCCCACCACACAGGGGACAGAACCTGGCTAGTAGCTCCTACTGTTTTTTAAAAACAAAGCACAGGAGGGCAGAAGCAGCACTTAGTGACCTTTATTGCCTGTGTAACACCTGCAGGAAGTGACAAGCAGAACAGCACCAATCCATGCACAACAGATACATCTATGTCTCTTGGAAATCTTTCAGAAGAAAAGGAGAAGTTTGAAAGCGGATACCTCTATCACCTCATGAGCTAGGTTCTGACTTACAATCTCACTGGTTTTTTTAAAGCTGGTATTTGAAAATGGTATAGAAATGCTTCTTTGCTCAAGTACTAAGTGAATGAGCTTTTTCACAATAAAAATATAGTTTAGTTCTATTAAATTTTCTTCTGAAAATAAACATTTCTATTTTTCTGCTATGACAATAAATTACAGTGTATCACAAGTTTAGGCTTTAAGCAGATTTATAAATAAGCAGGAATTAAATGTTGCACCTACAGTTTAACTGAACCCAAGGCATTTAGTAAGAGAGGAGCTGAAGGTGCACTTATAATCCAACTCAATTTGTCAAGGTAAGTACATGTAGCTGAAGGAGGGGATAATGGGATTTAATGCTGTGGTTCTTGGATATAGGATAAGTACTCGTGAATGATCTGTTCCTCTTCCTCCAGTGTTAAATCCAGATAATCCTCTTCATGCTCAGGAAGATCCTCTATAATTTCATTGACTGCATCGGTCTCTATGTCTTCATCTGTTGGTGAACTGGAAGAACCTTCTGACAGAGAAAAAGCAGCAGTGAATCTGAAGTGGTGTTTTCCCTCTTCCCACCACTGTGACTGCTCTGTGAATCTGTCCCTGTACAACCACCTCAGTTATCATGGGATGGCCTTTTCTCCTGGTATTTAAATCCGTAGGAAAGCTCTAAGTTGTACCACAGGCATTGCTACAGCTCTGACAGTAACTGAAGGGAGTGTACGTGCAAGGTCTCTTTGCTAAATGGCAAGTATCACAGTTCTACCACATATGGGACACAAGGATGGAGTATGAGATCAACTCAGCTGACTGTATAGCACATATTTGGAATAAATGTCCTAATAGTCAGAACCCAGATATCATCAAGCCAATATATTGTCATTACCAGTGGGAGGTCCAGGGAACATACTCCAGCAACTCAGCACTTGCTCTCAGAGTATAGGCAGGGAGAGGTGGGTTTGTTTTTGAAGAGAACTGGTGTGAGCCAGCATGATGAGACAGGAGAAGCCAAAATAGCTTGTGGGCTAGAGCATGTTCCTCTCTGAGGATGTGAGGACACACACCTGAGGCTTCCAGCCTTGTGTGCCAAAACCACAGCCTGCTCAGCAGTCATTTCCTCTTCACCCTTCCCAGGACACCTCTGAAGGTTACCCCTTTCTTCTGGGCTGCACTCATCTTACGCACTGTCTACAGCTGATACATGTTCCTTTTGGTTCCATCCAGGGCTGTAACTGGCTGCAGGGGCCAGAGCTCACCTGGGTCATGGACACCTTGCCTGAAACTGTTACTGGTAGAACTAGTCTGCAGCATTACTCAAGAGCCTCTGCCAGTATTTAAGCAGAAATCATACAAAAGCCAGAACAGCCTTCACCCTTCCCTATTCTCTGCCTGCTGCACTCAGTATTCTCACCTGCAGACTCTGTAGGTGAGTCTTTCGATGAAGCCGATTCCTCTGATGGACTGGACCCTTCTGGGGACAGCTGCAGTGGCACAGGAAGAACTCCACCATAATGAGCAAGGGTCTGGGAAGCTAAGTGGATGTTGCCTTTAAAGACCTTTAAAGCTTGCTCTGCTGACTCACGGCTGAAACCCATGTACATCAGCTAGATGAGAGGGGAAGAAAAGTAAAATTTAAAAAATCTGGAGAAACCCAAGCTCACCCAACAGCAGGGTCTGACTCTGCATCTGACAGTCATTCCTCTTGCAGAGGAAAGCGCCGCATGCCAGGAATTCCAGGACACTGACTCTGGTTTACTGGAACAGTTAACAACAGGGCAGTGACCTATTAAAGGAATGGGGATCTTGAGAAGAATCAAAAGCCTCTTGTGTAATATCAGACCAGTTCTTTAGCTGCTTTTCAAAAGGAAACTTCAAAGCACTCCAGCACATCAGGGTGTGCATATGCTGTTACTTACTAAACAAAATCCTTTTCTTGCCTTTCTGACATTGATCATGTAGCCACACCAACTACTGAGGAGCTTTTCAGACAGCCTATGATGAGAAAGACACATCCCAACTCTCTTCCTGTAGAGACTTGAGCACATTTCTGATTTGCTGTCTTTTTTGGGATAGAGCATTAGAGCACACATACTTCCCTCTGCATCCATATGCACAACAGGTTGGTGTTTCAGGCAAGAAGTACACACAAATGACATTTTAGCCTCAGTGTGACTTCACCATGAAAACCAGATGCCAGACAGTGCAAGTGTGACAGCTTGAGGGACATGGGTCAGAGTACTTGTGCAGCTTGGCGTAAGGAAGATCTGGTGTGTTTGAAGGCATGAGTCACAAATGAAACAACCAACTCCTGAGTAAGCAAGTGGTCTGACTTACTTGATCAATACTTTCCTGTGAAACCTGAAACTGGTCCATGGCCGCAGGATCATCATCATCCAACAGTAGCTCAGGATTGTCAAGAATATACTGCAATAAACAGAGAAGGGTCAGAACAGAGGAAGAGGAACATCACAGTCCCCAGCATGGATATGTATTTAGCCCAGTGGCTGCTATAAGCAAACCTCAAGCAACTTGTGGTATCTGATTCATCAGGTCAGGAAGTGGAAAATCAGCTCAGAGAAGGTGGCTATGAACTAACAAACAGACTACAGAAAATAAGAATCTGCTAAACAATAACTAAAAAAGCAAACAGGTTTCTTTTAGTAGTGCTGAAGTACTGCTCCTAAAAATCCCTTACCTGGAAGGCTTGGTCCAGGTTTCCTTGGGTATTGCGGAGCGCGGTTTGGGCGGCTCTCTCCGAGTAGCCCATGCTTTTCAAGGTATTGACATCTTCCATCCGTTTCCTCCTTTTTGCTCTCTCCTCCCTCCTTATCTGGGCCTTTTCCTGCAAGAACACAGCCCTTACAAAACTCACTGTGCATGGGAACACTCTGCCCTTCCCCCGTGCACGTAGGGTTTCTTGGATTTACTTGGGGGTTTCAATCTCTTGAGGAAAAGGGATTTTTTTCTTTTTTTCTGTTGTTATTACAGACTGTGCTGTCAGACACTTGTTCCTAAATGAAGCTGCATTTCCATGAGCTAGCTCCATTGCCACACTTCTGCTCTGCAGATCAGATCTTATGTATCACCACTATTCTAAGCCCTGTGTGGTAAGTGATAAACCCATTTGGCAGATGGGCCCATAGACAAGACTTGCCAAGGACACAGTCAGAACTGGGCGTGGAGCCAAGAAGTTCTGCTCAGCCCTTCTCTCAGCCATTTGACTCTCCTGTCCATATTTCACTGTCTGAAGTCTAGAAGTGCCACCTCAGCTTACCAAATGTTAACTTCAGGCACTTCAGATCTGGACAACACTGTCTTCATTTTAGTGCAAAAAGTCCTTCTCACCTACTGGAACTTTTGGGTCCAAAGCCATAATAAGCACAGCCTGATGGTGACCCTCATAGCACTTTATCATGCAGCCTCTTGTCCTTCAGACCAGCCAAGCCCAGGAGTGAAGGCCTGAACATGGTGTTTTTATTCCAATACAGAGCACTGCTGAGCAGCAAACACTGGTGCAAAGTCTTCCTATGCACCTCTGTGGTACAACCACAGCCCTTTGGCTCTCTTAATCCCACCTGTTTTGGGACAGTTTCCCTTGTTGTATTAAATTTTGATTTCAAACTGTCAGTTACACCAACATCACCAAAGCAGGGTAATCAAAGCCCTTCATTTAGCACCATGTTGCAGTAGTCACACAAAACATGATCTTAAGGACACCCCAACTAACATGATCCTTGATTGAATACTTTGAGTGCACCATACCTCCCTCCTGTTGGAGATGAGGTTGGCAGCATACTCCACGTTCCCATGGCAGGCTCGCAGGGCGAGGCGAGCTTCCTGTTCGGAGAAGCCCAGGAGTGTCAGGCGATGAACTTTATCAGGATCTATGGACAGCTCTTCATACAAATGAGATGCCTGTATGCAGAAAGAACAAAGTGATGCTACTTACACTGCTGCTAACATACATACCAAAAAAGTCTCCCTGTTTTTCTGGGTAAGCAAAGAACAGGCACCAGGCAGAGCCCAAACACAGGAGCTACTGTGAGTGACTCCAAAGTTCTACCCAGCAGTGTCTTACCTTCTGAATACATTCAGCAGCCTCCTTTTCTCTGCCACTGTGATAGTGTCCTATCCCTTGAAGGAGGTAAAGCCGGAGAAATAAAACCTTCTCACGACCATAGCTTCCCTAAAGAATAGTTTAAACAAGAAGAGGGAGAAGACGTGGGTAAAAGCACATGGCAGAACATCAATTCATTATCAATAGAACACTTTAAATGTGTAAACAAGACATAGTCACTAATATGTGACATTTCATAGAATCATAGAATTGTTTCGGTTGGAAGGGACCTCAAAGATCATCTAATTCCAACCCCCCTGCCATGGCAGGGACATCTCCCACTAGACCAGGTTGCTCAAAGTCCCATCCAACCTGGCCTTGAACACTTTTCCAGGGAGGGACATCCACAGCTTCCCCGGGCAACCTGTTCCAGTGTCTCACCACCCCCATTTATTGTGCAAAGTAACACATCTAAAAAATCAATGTGCATATAAATGCACATTCACCATGACCTCTTAGTCAGGTCCAACACTTTCACTGTGCTGACAACTACACAACTAGATTACAGGCTAAGGAGACGTGAGAAACGTCAAACTTCTAAAGGCAATCTTGTAATATCTGAACAATAATTGAATACAGGTAGAAAAACCCTCAGCCACCCTAACTAAATCAAACCGGCATACTTTGATATCAATAAGCCTTTCATGGTTCTCCCCGTAGCACCTCTGGAAGCACCGATGTGCTGTGGACAGCTTCTTCTCTGCATCATCCAGGCAGTCCAGCTGCTCCAGGCGGAAGTAGCACCACACAATGTCCAGCTGCAGCACTGCGTAGTTATCCACGATATTCAGCAGCTCTGTGCTGCACTCACTGCAAAATACAACAATTACTGGTTTTCTGGAAGGGGCTGTTTATTTTTTCCACACACACATATTTTGACACTAATGAAGCAACATGTTACAACATCATGTGCTCCTGTGTTTCAGAAAGCACACACTTGGTATTTGAGGGAGCAAACTGAGGTCAGTGGAACTTTAATGAAGCACTGATCTCCATCATGCTCACTGACACATGGGGCACTAATGATAACACTACATCTCAGAGCATTACAATATTCACAATGCATTTTGTTACTATTTAAGACATCTCTTGAAAGGCAGAACAGAATGAAATCCTATGTATTCTTTGAGAAGGCAAAGAAACTGTCTTCTTCAGTGCACGAGAACATGCCGAGTCCTGTGCCAGTCTCCTTGCATGTGCACACAGATGAGAAAGATGGGGACACCTTTACTTCTGAGGACCTCAAAAGAGCAATGTAGGGCTCTGAGTGCTGACAGGAAACTAGTTTATCTGCAGAAATACTGGCATTGTCACTGACCTCAGCTATCTACTCCACCTTCTACAAGAAATTATTACTTCACAGAAGCAATCGAAAACAAGTATCCCAAACTATCTCTCAAGCTAATGCAATTTATAGCTTTGCACATCAGTATTGACAGTTCATGTTGATAGGAAAGATTCAATTGCCCAGTGACAGTATCTGTTCCAGCTGTTCTACATAAAGCCACCAGTCCCTGCAAGTCAGAGCCTTTGTCTGCTGTGTCCCATGCGCAGAGAGGGTGTGAAGCAATCCCAGACAAAACAGGCCCTGATTTATACACACAGGTAGAGCTAATGCTACTCCTGTATTTGGTTAATGATAAAGACAGAGAGGGACTCAAAAAGGTTCTTACCAGAAGTGTTTATCAGCATCCAGCAAATACGGCAGTGCTATTTCATATTCTTTCTTCTTCATTAATGCCCGGCCCTTCTCGTGATAACCCATTGCCAGCACAAGTGCCTAGAAAGAAAAACAGATTGAGACTTCTTTTGCACCTCCCCAACTCACTTTTGTAGCTAAAAAGAAATATCTAGATAATCCATTAAAAACCCTTGTTCTTCCTAGAAAAATACTAACATATTGGTAAGAGCAGTACTATGGCACATTGCTTCATTTTTTTCTCTCAGCTGCTAATGCTAAAATATTGTCTAATTAAAAGCAATAAGTGTCATTGACATGAAATGTTGCACCAAGATTATTTAAAAAATGCAACCCTAGATAGATTTTTCAATGATGAGTGATAAAGAGCTAAGCTTTTTTCTGGGTGCCACACTTCCTAATAGCAGCAAATTTGTTCTGCTTTGCTCTTACAACTATCCTGTAAAACCTGACAATTCATTTCCTGCACTGGAACTTAGATTTTGGACTGGAAATTAGATTTTGAACGTGGCAGGAAAACACTCTGGTTCCTGCAATATGACAAATGGAAATGTAAATAATATTTCTGGATAGAAATAACCTGCAATATTTCTTCTCAGCCATGTTCAATACTGATGTAATCTTGGGCGCTTCAACATTTGATGCTTTAGTTCCTCAGGTGAATTACTGCTTTCAGCACCTCATCAGAACAGCATCCACTGGAGTAACAACTGCCTGTTCTTACAATCATCCAGAAAATCCAGATGATACAGAAAAGTCTGACTCTGAAGAGGTTAGGGCAGCAGTTAGCATGTGCTGGGGCCTGCTCTCTTCTTCCTGAGGTATTTTTGTTGTCACTGGGTGTAATTCCAAGTATTTGGAATTAGATAGAATCTATCACTCTTTTTCTGCTTCAGCAGCCAACATCAGGTTTGTGACTCCTACAGTAATGCAATCCATGTGCTCAACCAAAGAGATTTTCAGTTGAGAATGTGGAACTTTCTTGAATGGTTAACAAATTTAAATTTCAGAGGGGTTACAGTGCAAAAGATCTCAAAATTATTTTAGAAGAGTCCATTTTTAAGAGCTCATTGAGTTTCCAGCTGAAACTGAGGCCTAATGAACAAGTTATTTTCATGCTTTCCTAGGGCAACCAAAATTTCAAATAGGTGCTAGGATGTAACAAAATTAAAGCTCATCTTAAAACACAAAAATAAGACATGGACCACCCAGGGGGTGCTGCAAGATTAGACCTGCAATTAGATCAGCAATCAGAGGTCTGTCCCCAGATGACTGAAGAGTTCCCAGTTGCAAAGTTCTACTTTAATTGTATTTCAGAAATATTTCTATTAAGCAAACAACTACTGAACCCAAGGTTACACTACTCAGAAAGTCTGACTGTATTTCAATCCCATATTTGAAATGCTTCACAAATCAAGCTTTAAAAAGCTGTCTTAGTATCTCTACAAGATACTTTCACCTACTGTTTTAGCTTGAGGAGGAATCTCGATTGACCTTCCAGTCTGATTAGCTATATCTAGATATGGAAAAGATTCTTCATCCAAGAATCCCTCTAAAAGATAAGAAAGAAACCAAAATTAAGCACAACTTTCAACAGAGTAACTCTGCTGTTGTAAGATTATGCCACTAAGTATATGGTTCAATAAAAAAGCAACCAACCAACAGAAAAAATCAGAATTACATATAAAGGCTGTGATTTTTTGGACATATCTTCCAAGAATGGCCCTGGTCAGAGAAACACAAGGAACTTTTGGAAAGGTGACTAAGGAAAAGGCTCTGTTCATCCAGAAATTTAGACACAATGTTACAAGTCACATGAATTGTGAAGAATTTTTTGAAGATGACAAAACATCTACATTTTACATTTGAAATGTTTTATGAAATAAGACATACAGTATAAAAATCCCCACAGCTGAGCGCAATTGATAAAATCAAATAAAAAGCTCAGTATTTTCCTTCTCCCACATCTTTAATGCTTATTACCAACCTATCAATCTTGTTTTCACTTCCATCTGACTTAAAGTGAAAACATGCTTTTCTTGCAAATAAAAGACAATTAAGCAGGAGGTTGCTGAGATTAAAAGCTTCTGTCCTGCAATTTTTCTCAGCTGAAACAAAAAGGTTGTTAAATCCTTTCTACACTTCACACAGAACCTTCAGCCCAGGAGTCCATTATGGACTCCACTCTATATTCTGGGATTGTGCTATAACTGGCAGTGAGTGGTAAATAACTTAGAGGCCCTATATGGGATTCAAGGGCTGGGGTCTAAATCACCCCTTAAATCCGTAAAAAGGAATCACTTCTTCCATTTGTTCAAAATCTGATATTATACTAAGAAATAGGCTGTCACCGACCATTAAAAGCAGCTTTGTTCAGCTATTCCTGCATTTGGCGGCAGGAATTCCTTATATACTCAGTTTCATTTTCTTGTTTGTGAATTTTTGAAACAAAGCAGAGAAGTGATTTAAAGTCACTGTCTAGCAATGCATTTCTCAAACAAGTGCATATTGAAAAATTATTACTGTTAGATTGACTATATCCCTTTAACTTAATCCACGGTTGCCAACAATCATCACCAACCACAACGAGAACAGAACAGCCATGTGGCAGATGAGAATGGTAAGTGAGCTGCTCTGCACAATGAAACCATGGTTACGTGCAGCCACATCTGAGGTAAACTACAAAAAACCCAAGTGTGTAATCACTTATAACACATCATTCCATTACACTTATGTCTACAATAAATTTAAAGTCTCAAGAGTTCTGGGTCCCTTAACCATCAAGTGCCAATTAAGTAATAACTGATTCACATTATATCCTTCTCAAAGTGTTTTCTAGTATTCTAGATGTGTAAGAAGATTTGGAGTAGAAGTTTTAGTCAACTTAAAATCCAGTTTTCAAGTAGACAGAAATGTATAAACTGAAATCCAGCCACGATACAGGCACTCTTCTATATTGAAAGTCCACTGAAGATCATTTTTGATGCACAAGGAAGTAATGAAAACCCATCTGCCCCCACCCCACAAAAATCCCAAACAACCCTGAACCAACAACCCCACCCACTTACCTCTCTCTGACAGAATTTCCAAACCCTTCTTAGTTCTTCGTCTCTTGTCTATTATTTCTTTTTCTTTCTTGCACTGAAGTTCATCATCTTGAACTTTTCTTTTAGTTTCCTCATCACTCTGTTCCAGTTGAAGCACCATCACTTTTGCATTGTGTGTTACACCCTGGTCTTCCAGGGTTTTGCCTGCAAAATAGAGTATGATGAATACAATCCAAATACTCTTATTTATGAAAAGAGACCACTCTACCTTATATCTTATACTGCCATTGGGAAGGGACCACAAACAAAACCTCAACAGCCCCTTGTCTGACTCATACTGACTGAAGAACTACTGTAATTACTAGACTCAGGAACTCAATCAAAGCCCCTGCCAATTACTGACACATTCAGCAGGAACTCAGAAATTAGAATCAGACTCGCATCTTAAAAGTGCTTTTAAAATTATCTTTCTTTGCTTTTTTCAGAACATTGAAAAAATATGATTGTTTCTATTTCAGTTCATTCATCTTCAGGCAAAAAACTGGAATAAAAACATATTCAGAATCTTACATGACAATATTAAGAAGACAGGGGACCCAGGAACTGAATTTGAGCTCCTATTGTCAATTCCATGACTCCAATTCTGATATATTCCAAAGGAAATAAATATGTCAGATGCTCAGGCCACCAGTGAAGAGAGAGCTGTTGTCACTACTTCCCACAACATGTCAGACACATTGAACATGGGTAAAGCATTACAAAAAAATTGAATGTGCTGTTATACACAATATGGATTTGGAGGAAAATCTAGGATTTCTCTTAAAAGGTACTTTCAGTGCTTCAACACCCTAAAAATGGGTTTTGAGCATTTACTGTAGTATACCTATAATTGCTCTGAGTCCAAGAATCTTGATCATTATTATTTATTGTGCTTCCTGGAGAGCAGAACCTGACTAAGGGAACTGCTATTCCTTGGGAATTTCTGAAATTAACAGAGTTGCAAAAAATTTTTCTTCTGAGAATCAGTAAACTGGAATATTACCATAAAAGTATATTCAATTAGAGATACATACCCAGGTCAAGCTGCTTCTTATTTATGATTATTTTGATAGCATTTTCTCTTAATGCATGTTCCTGTGCTATCCTGTGAAAGAAATAATTTCATCCATTAATATAAATTTGTAAGGCTATACAGGACTTCTGTTAAAATAGCAGTAAAACTTAAAAATGAGTCTGCTTGTAACTGGCTTAAAACTCTTGCTATAAAAAAGGTGCTGGAAGCAAAATAACATCACCAGAAAGCTTTGCGTATCATCTAGGGAAATTATGGGATACAGAAAGGGGAAAAACAAAACAGAGAGAAAAGAACCTGATTTTATTAGGCTTAAGAGCACAAGGGGAAGAGAAGCTGATGTCCACTGTTGAGAAGACCTGCCTAGCTGCAGATCTGAACACTGATCTCTAGTGCCCACACCTTCTCAGGGACTTGCTGTGGATTTACAGAGAACCATCTTCTTCCATGGTTGCAACTTCCCTGTTTTCTGTTAAACCCCAGCTTCTTAGATGAAGAACTGCCCTACAGGCACACTGCACATCCTATTCAGACACACTGAACAGACATACATGCTAAGAAAAACCTTAAATTGAACAAATAATGCTCTGTTTGTCTTTTTTAGTACTGTATGACAGTGTTATCTCACCAGAGAAGAGCCAAGGGGAATGACACTTACTGTGATCTGAGCTCCTTGCCTGTGATAAACAGGTTAGTTTCCAGTGGGACTTTTCTGCTCTGTAGTAATTATATTGGGTGGGGGAAAGGAGAAGGGAAGGAAAAAGCATGATATCAAGATACTCTGGACATTTTCTTAATTAATTGTTCTACAACAACTACAATTTCTATTCCAAATAATAATCTTGTTAACAGGGTTACGGTTGGGCATACATATGAGTAATTTCTGGGCAGGGAGTCTGGTACTTTCTATACACTGCTAAAAATAAGCATTACAACAGCAGAAGATTCACAAAATAAGATAAATTTAAATTCAGAACCAAATAATTTAAACTGACTAATTTAATTATGCACTTCCAATCTTAACTCTGCTTTGTAATTATGCCACTCACCTGTGACTGGCTAAGTTATGATTAATTCCTATTAGTGTCTCTGGTCCCAGATTAGATAAACTGGAATTTTAAATTAATTAATTCCCCTATGCCCAGTAGCATTGTAAAGAGGAATTATGAAACTATTTGTTTTAACTGCATGGCAATCACTGAACGCCCTCTACCCGTTACCCCATCGCATGCCCTGGTAATTATTTTTCACTACAGGAGAGAGAACAATTATGACTGTGTGTTGTGGTTTTGCAATTATTTAGTAAAAAAAAAAAAAAAAAGAGAAAAGAAAATCTTTCTGAAGCACAAGTTACCACCTAAGATCTTCTTCAGAAAAAAAACCACCACATTGCCCTTTTCCAGAGTGAACATTCACTTCTGTTGCTGATGGCTACAACCCTTAAGTGCCCCTAAATAAAGTTCTCCTTCACTGTATGTCTTCACCCACTCTGATAACACAACTGGGCAAGATGCTGCTCCTGCACATGATCAGAACTAGGCAGTGGCAGTGGTTAGAGACAGTTGTTGTGCTTGCTGGAGACTTTTTAATGGGGAAATAATCCCAGTTAAGAGGCTTTGTGTTAGTAAGAACCTAACCAAGGGCCTGCTCTGTGTCCTGTGACCAAGCTGTGCAGCACTTCGCATCCATATGGTTGAAATATCTCAACCTTCAAAGCAGAGAAGCTCTATCCAAAGAGCCATCTGAGGTCAGCCCTCACACTGTGTCAGGACACTGCCTGGTAGGATGCTGGGTGGCTTGGGCTAAACTGCATCAGAGCCAATGCTAGCTTGAGAGTATGGATGTCCATCAAACAATGAACAGCCTGTCCCTACCTCTGCTTCCCTGACTAGGGTAGATGTAGCCACAGAATCTGGTATGGCGACCAGTCCAACCCTGATTTAATTAGATTCATGTCATTATTCTGGCATATTCTGTGTGCAACTAGAGGTTGAAGCCCAGCTTTAAAAGGGCTAAACTTAATTCAGTTCTTTGTGAAGCTTTTAGGAGCTTGACTTAGAAGAGGTCAGTACCACCACAACAGCAAATCCTGCTTCTCATTTCCAAATTCAAACACTGGATGTACCTATTTTAAGTAATTTTAGTTAGGTGCCTGGGCTGGAATAGTTGAACAAAGGTAACATCATCACTGTAGAACATTGCCACATGCCATGGTTAAAAGCTGAAGGAGTTATTTTCAATGTCATCAGCCACACATGGCCTAAGATGGTACCAAGTTCAAGTTGCTTATTGTACTTAAAGGGAATTTTTTTTTAAATTAAAGCTGTCATTTAAACAAGAGCAGTGCTATTCATATGCTCATTCAACTGCAGGTATTCTACAGCTGAAAAAATACACCTGCTCTTTACTGCTACTGTGAACAGTCACATCAGAAGGAGTCAAATTGAACTAGACAGACACTTAAATCTAATTTACTTTTCTTAATTGAAAGATAATTTCTCATTACACCCTGAAGGGAAGACAATTACTGATCTCCCAGTATTATATTCCTTTGTCTTGATATTCCCACATACCTGGGAAGCTGAAATATACCTCAATAACTCCCCTGCCCCCCTTATTTTATATACCTAACACAGACCTCTCATACAAAACACCGGAAAAAGTTGAATAAGTCAAAACATTTGCATTAGATACGTATCTAGAACTCAGAAGGTCAAACTAAAGTTACTTCTCCTGACTTTTCTGCAATGTCACTTACTTTTCTACGAGGAAGATATATATCAAGTCTTGCAATTCCAGTCACTTTAAAATTTTCATTTCCTGTTCCACGCTCAATTGCTTTACACCGTATTTCTTCCAGCATGTTCTCTGTATCATGCTCATTGACATTCAGCCTGGATGAGTATTTCTGTACAAGCTCCTAAGGAAACAGCAAGAAAAAGTGGGAAAATGCACCAGCAGTATGACATGGAAGACAAACAACATCAACTCAGAGAGAATATTTACCTTCATTTCTTTACCAGCTTCTTTTTTTTCATCTGTATATGGTGGTTTCCATAGCTGAATTTTGTCCTCTCTCAACCAACTTGTCAGTTTTGCTACTAAATACTTCTTTTGCGCCATTCTTTTAAAACAAAAGCACAACTGGAAGAGAAAAGAAAGAAAAATAATCAGTTTTTTAATATAGTTTTCCTGTACTAAGATATTGTATTTTTCCTAAGAATTCTAAGTGACATTTTGGAATTCTACAAACAAAAAGTTGAATATAAAATAAATTTTGGTGGGGAAGGGAATCCAAGGGGGATGAAACCTGGATTAGAGCAAGAATAATTAAGAAGTCCCCTGTTCTGTATCTTGCTATTTAATGAGAAATTAAACTGCTTCCTAAAGCCTCACATGAGCTGGAATTGCAGAAGGTGTCAATTAATCAATACCCATAATTCAATTCTGCCCTGGAAAGGACGGATCAACCCAACCCCCCTCTAAAACATGCCCTTGCTATACCTCTGCCTCCCTGCTTCTCCCACCTCCCTACTTTAAACAGCCTTTCTACACCAGTGGATGCCCGAATATGAATTATTACCCATTTTGGGGGGGTCAGAAAAGAGGTGTCAAGAGATAACCTCTCAACCACAAGCTCCACCACAAGAAGCCCATAAGTTCACAGCCCTCCAGCAAAGTGAGATCAGCTAGCGCACAAAGAGCTAAGAGCAGACAAGGATCTTCACCTCCTCTCCTCAATCTCAACCATTTGTCAAGCAAACAAATTTAACAGTAGCACAAAATGCTATGATAAAACTCTGGCATGGCAACAATGAAACAGCAACGTGTCACTTTTCATAGTCCTAGAGACACTCTGCAAAGTGAGAAAAGACACACGGGGCACAAGCTACATGAAGTGCAGAGGCTGAGGTCAGAGAGGAAGCAAGCTGTAAATCTGCACCAGGCACTGAAGTGTCCATCACAGGGGAGAAGATGACACTGAGGTAAGAGTTTAGGCTGAACTCATCACCAAAAGTTATTCTCATTCAGCTCTGAGAAAGTAGCAACCACTGACTCAACACATCTCTGGGAAAAAAAATCAAAACAAGAAGTAGGGAAGACAGAGAGAGAACAAAGGCAGATGCAGTGACCTCAACGGAGGAAAAAACAACAAATAAAATCTGTGTGTGTATTAAAGCATGGGAAACTTTTGGCTCTTGGGCACTGGGAATCATTTGGAAGATGATTTACACAGAAAGGCATCTAAAACATTCTCATACACGCACTAAGGTTGGCACTGAATTTTCACTAATCAGTTTCACTTTTCTTTCAGAGTGGCTTCATTTTTTCATTCTTGTTTATTAGCACATTGTTCTCAGCAGAAAAGGAGACAGAAAACAAGAATCAAACATTTTTATCCATTTTTTTCCAGTTTCAAAGACTGTTCCTTGCTCAGAGAAACACTATTTGAGAGCAGAAGAGGCAAACATCCCATGTGTGTAAGTTCACTGGTTAACTCTACCTCAAGCCCAGCTTTAGCAAGCTACAAAAAATCTTTAACCACTGCAAAGACAATAGTCTCTTCTAAAGAGGAGACAGGAGGACTAACTGAGCAAGTGGATATTTAACAATCCTGTTTGATTGCTGTAATTTGCACAATGTCTGTCCGAAGTAGGACAGACAAACCTGCATTCTTTTTCTTTCTGAGATGATGCTGATGTTATTATTACAAGGCCAAGGCAAAACACAGCATTTACAGAGCTGAAAGCAACAGACATTCTCAATTTTCAATTGTGTTGATGTTATTAACACAGCTTTTGTCCTTTCCCAGAACAGGCCAGGCAATTCTCAAGAGCAACCTGTAACCATAATTCTCCCCACTTTTAGGTTACACTGAAGAATTTCTTTACAGCTATAATTCTGCTTAATATTAACTTAAGTAACAAAAGTAGTATCCATGGGTTTGTGGCACCCAGATACTTGTAACCTATGCTTAAGCATTTATAAACTGGTCATTTGGTTTTTTGTCAATACTATTTCACTATTTATAAGCTTGGGATTTCTTACTAGAAGCTATTAAAGCTTGTTTTATAAGCTTGTGATTTTTTACTTAAGCTATTAAAACAGAAAATACCACTGGAGTATCAAATTAAACTCACTCTTCCCAACCCTCTACCACAAAAAAAATTTGCTTTCACAAGCACAAAAACTACCATTTTATATGTAACACTCTTAACATTTATCATAAATTCCTATTTCACTCTAACTAAATTGCTAAAGAATCCTTAACAAAAACACTTATGACTCACTTTTCCATCAGCCAGCCCCTGAAGTTCTCCTGGGACAATTTCACTTCCAGTAAGAGTTTAGAGGGACTTTCTCAAAACTGATCTGAGTAAATAATTAGGGGTATTTCCCAAGAGCCACTCTGAATGTAAGACTGAGTTTCTGTATCTAAAATATCAACATCTAAAGCCAGTTAGTCTTACGTATGACATAAAATGAAACAATTGCAGAAAACAGTAACAGAAATAAGGTTCAAAAGTCAGATTTTTGAGCGCAGGAACAGATGATTCTTGGAATGTTTTGCTAATATAGCCGTATTCGTTTATTTTTCCTAAAGACAAGGAGGAAAGCTACCTGGCACAGCTATGATATATCCCTCGGTGGCTAAAGGAGGGGTAAGCGGCCGAAGCAACAGCATGTGAAAAAAAAACCCTGACGAGCCAGAAGTTCAAGGGAAGGGCGGAACCGAAACACTGCGAGTCCCAGCCCAGGCTCCTGGGGTGTCCATAGGCCTCCTCAAGTGCCTCCCTAGTCTCTCCCCTACCACGACAGCACGGAGGCTACAAGTCACTGGTGTCACCAGGGGATTTTAAGCACGGCCACGAAGCCACCGCCCTTTTCAGGCGTCTCCAACCCCCGGCGGCCGGGCAGCGGCCCGACAACCACCGCAGGAGCTTCCCATGGCGGCAGCGGAGCCGATAGAACCGGGCCCCGCTTCTGAGCGAGCAACCGCACGGCGGGAAGCTGCCGGGCCAAGAAGGCACCTCGGGGAGGGGGCGGGCGAAGGGGCGTTGGCCGGCACAGCGCCGGGACGGGACTGCCGCCGCCTCGGCCCTGGGGAACCCACCTGCGCCCCGCGGCGGAGGCCGGGCCTCGGGGACAGGCAGTCTCTGAGGGGAGTTCGGGCTCTCCTGCAGCTGCTCCTCCCTGTCCCGAGCTCCTCCAGGAGCCCAGCTGCGGGACCAGCGGGGCCGCCTCCCCTGAGGCGGAAGACCCGGGCGCGGCCGGGGCGGCACCTCAGGCCCGAGCAACGGCCACGGAGGGGCGGGGCCGGCACGCGCGTCACACCCGCCGCTCCAACAGAAGCGCGAGAGGCCCAAGTCACGGGAGTGAGGCGGGGGCTTGTCACGTGGCTGAAGCCGCGTACCCGCCGCCATCTTAGCTCCCTGCCCTCAGTCGGGGCAGGTGCTGCCTGTAGGAGGGCCGGGAGGGGCTGGTTATCAGGGCATGTAACCATAGGGTGAGAGGCAGTGGTTTAAAACTAGAGAAAGGTAGGTTTAGATTAGACATGAGAAAGAAGTTCTTTACTATCAGGGTGGAGGAACACTGGATTTGGTTGCCCAGAGAGGTAGTGGAGGCCCCATCCCTGGAGATGTTCAAAGACAGGCTTGATGGGGCTCTAAGCAACCTGATCTAGTTAGAGATGTCCCTGCTAACTGCGGGGGGGGCGGGGCTAGACGACCTTGGAAGGTTCCTTCCAACCCAGTGCATTTTGTAACTCTAGGTCTTCCTGGTCCGCTTGTCCCCTGTGAAGCGGAGGTGTGGGGGGATCCCTGTGGTGCTTGGCTGCCTGAGCAACTCTCCTTGTAGTGTGCTGCTGCCCCCTTCAGCTGCAGCCTCTCCATTTGTGAGGCAAAAGTGGCTGAAATTCATGTCAGTGCTGAGGGAGAGCATTTCCCAGAAGGCTGAGGTGCTGTGAAAGGTGCCCGGCAGGATCCACCCGTGATATTTTGCTGTGGTCTTTGAGGGTAGCAGTGTTCTGGGTCAGCTTTTGTGTGTGGGCTTGTATTTCCCCTCAGGGATGGCGGGCAGGTTCTTCCCCATTTGTTGTGGGGCTGTTAAAAGTTAACCTGGGTTGAGAGACTGGGCTATAAAAACATGTAGTAGGGGGAACAAGCTGGTACTAAACACCTCTTCAAGCTGAGGTGGTGTTGGAGTGTCACTTCTGGTGACAAAGCCCCATCATGGCCTAGAGTGGGAACAGCGTGAGGCTACACAGGTATTTGGCTGTACAACGTAGGCAACAATATTGTATTTGTATGTAAGGCCCTCAAAGGGCCAGGGCTTGTACCTGGAATCTTGTTTTGGTGCCTGTAAAAGACATAAATGTTCTTTTACACCAGAAATAATTAACTCATGTGGGTTGATTCTTTCATGTGACCAGCTGTCCTGATCCCAAGAAGTCAGCTGTAAAGAACTAACAGCTGTTTGCAGTGTTAGAAATCAGGCATTCTTTATTGTGGCACCAAAGGCACTGCGGGGACCTCTTCCTAATGTGCATCCCCAAACAGCCTGAGTTCGTGACTTCTATTGCCCTAAAATCTACACATGAATATATTTCCTGGATTTTTTAACTGATTTTCTGGAACTAATTATCTGCATGGTCATTACGCATGTGGTTTAGAGTCTTTGAGAGGTCTTCAGGGGTCCCTGGTGGTCATTTTCTAGTGTCTGCTGGTTGAACTTTCCTCATGTACCTGTGCAGTTTCTTCTCACTTTGTTGTGCTTAATTTTCAGCCTTAGGAACTGGTTCTTGCTTAAGTCCCTTTTCTCCTGCACAGATTATCTACTGTCCTTGACTGCCTTGGTAATTGTTTACATTCCATCTACTGAGCGTCAGCGAGCTACCGACCTGTCTCTGAGACATGTTCCATATGCTACCAGTCCAGCAAAGGGATTTTATTCTAACTGCTCTGATGTGTGACTGACATCATTGCACTGGAGTATTATTTATTTCAGAATGGATGGACCTGCAGGACTGTCCTCATGTAAAACATTTTCCTCAGGCAGTCATGCAGACTGAGTAGGGGTGCTGCATACTGCAGCTTTGGGAATGGGAACCCCACAGGTATCACGAGCTTGTGAACAAGAGTTTCAGGATTCCAGGCTCCCCTGTGTGCATAAATCAGTCAAGTTTGCCTACTCATAAAATAAGGGTAAACTTGCCTTTATGGCAGTCTTGAGTTCAGTGCTTGAAACTTGGCTAAAGCTGTAGTAACAGAGTGATGAAGGTTACTGTCCCATGGTAGCCAAACAAGAAGCTAACTGTAAAGGGGTCTGAAAATCAGGTCCACTTGAGAACTGGGATTTTCTAATATTTGAAGTTTTCAGTTTTTTTTCTTATGTTTCCCTGTTTCACTTTTACCACAGCTGCTTTAGGAAAACAGATAACTTTCTCATTAGACAACATGCCCTTGTAATATTTCAGGTCTTTGAAATGTAAGTATAGCAACTTTACTCATAACTAAAACTACTCCACTTACAAATAAAAATACAAGTTTCCATCCCTGGAAGCATTCAAAGTCAGGTTGGACGGGGCTCTGAGCAACCTGATCTAGTTGAAGATGTCCCTGCTCACTGCAGAGAGGTTGGACTAGATGATCATTGAAGGTCCCTTCCAAACCAAACCATTCTATGATTCTGAATGAAATGATTTACCTGAAGGCAAAATGCCTTCTCTAAACAAGTTCTGCTCAGTACAAAGCACAGTAATGTGCTAGAGAAGTCTCAGGAAAGGATAAAATGTTTGTATTAAAGTGCTTACAAAGGAGTTAGTTACTTAGTCCGTGCATAAGCCTACACTGAGTTTTAAATCAAGGTATTCAAGGTCTGTGTTTAATTAAGACAACTGATTCAGAGCACTTTAAAATCAGTTTTAAAGTGTTTGTAGAAAATAATATCCCTAATTTAGTTCAAGTAGGTTTATAGAGTAAATGGCTAAATAAGGTTATAAACTTTCTGTGATACTGATTTAAAAGATTTAAAAGTTTAAGTTGCCTTTGCTGAAATGTTCTCAGGTGTATTGTTGCACATACCTAGGCAAAGTGATCTTGAATTAATTTTTAAATAGTTTTAATAGTGGCCTCTTGCTAACATGGGATTTTCCCTTCAGTCATTCCTTTAGCTTTATGTGGTCTACAGACTTGGAGAGATAACAAAAATAACACTCCAGGCAGAAGGACAAATCAGTATACTCTGTAATCAGCAAGACAAGGAAATAGGAAGCTAATGTATACCACGTACTTAAAAAAAGCATTGTTCTTTGATATTTCCCTCCAGGTAGTTTCTTGTTTCATAGGAGCTGGTTGTCATCTAGTATTTTCTTCCTATTATACCTATAACTATTATGCATATCTGTGTTTTATCTCTCTTGCCTTCCTTCTTGCCTTCCTTCTTGCCTTCCTTCTTGCCTTCCTTCTTGCCTTCCTTTCTTTAAATCCTATAACAATTGTGAAGAGAGAAAAAAAAAAAGTAGCTGTGATTTTTTAAATCAATGTCTTGTGCCTACCCAGAAATAGAAATCAACATCTAAGCTGGAAACTAATCTGGGCAGGCCAGTTAATTGAAAACACTAGAAAACATGACAAACCACAATGAACACATCTTACCAAGCCTATGCCTTCGTTCTCCTGCTTCTACTGAGGATGAGTGGGAAGTTCTTCAGGAGTTACTGTGGGTACCCCTGGCTATTTGTAGTTGCCAGTGCTTTTCAGGGCTATCATAAGGACTGTCCCTGCCAGGAGACAAGGGACCTGCCTACCTGCTGGTGGTGGCTGGATTGGTGTGGGACACTACAGAGTTTGTGTCTGAAAGTGCTGAGTGACACAGAGGAAATGATGTTTGGCCAGAGGAAGTAAAATAGCATTATATTCCATGGCATTTTTTCTATTTTTGTGGAGCTAACAAGGCACTGTGACACACTTAGAGCTGTGAATCTCCTGCAATGGAAGCGTAGGCTCTGACAGATCTGAGTGCACATCTCCAATGTAGTGTCCTCCATCAAGCATAACAAAAGTCAGTGGAATTGTATGAAGGATTGATGGTTTGCAGTTGTGTTGGATGCAAAGAAAATGGCGGTTTCTCTTAGAAATGGATAACTGCTGTGTCTGTGACAGTAGGATTTTATTTGCACATTGGTATTAACTCTGTTTTCAAGATATCTTATGAAGGGATGGTTTATCTTTCTTGCTGAGAACAGTTTGTGTCTAGAAGGACATAAACCACAGCTGAACATCTGTGGCATCTTTTTTTTTTTCCCCCTCACTTTTTTTTAGTGTGGATGGTGTGATTTTTGAGACACTGGTGGTAACTGGGGATATGTGCTTGCAGACTGTTCACAGGGATCATGAAGAGCTTTGTGGACCATCCACCTGATCCTCATTTTGCTGTCCCTTCAGGGCTCTGGTGGATACAGGATGGTTCAGAAGAGCCAGTGGCTACCAGGAGTATAGCTGGAATTAAAGTCATCATGAAATGGGGAAACATTTAGAGTCTTCAACCTTTCTGAAGCCAACATTTGAGAGAGAGAGAGCTGTGTGAATACTTGCAGCCAGAAGTAGGTGATACAGAACTTGTATTTTTGTCATTGAAAAGCACCTGTGGAAGAGGGTCTCCTTCCTCTAAAGATTTTGAAGGAGGGGAGACCAGCAATATCTACCTCGCTTTTAAAAACTTGTGGTGCAGTTGTGCCACAAGAGAGAATGTTAAACCCTATCTATAAAAAATAACCCCACTACTAGAGTTATATTTGTGTAGTTGAAGTGGTTATTTCCCCTTTGTGTGCATGCAGTTGTAACAGCAGGGAGATGCATTATACTTCTGGTAAGGAAGGTACATTGATATATGATTTCAGGGAGCTAAGTAATTATTTCAGACTTCTGTTTTCTAATGAAATACTGGGGATAATGGGAACTAACAATATGTTATTATAGAACTTATATATGTAAGAAAATGGTTGACATTTACTAAGTCCCATTAAAACAATAATAGAAATGAGCAGAGGTTTTATTAATTGATTTTAAAAATGCATGTATCAGAAAGTATCATATCTATTTTTGATAAAAATGAACAATGAAATCAGATGTTAAGTGTACCAACCACCTTCAATACTGTTTCATTTGTTACTTGTTTATTGTCTGATTAAATAGTATCACTGAAATTCAGTCTAGTTGCTTCATCAGTAGTTCTACTAGTCTTTGCTCTAATATTGCTGTGATAGCATACTAGTTTGTAAAATCCGTAAAGTGAAAATAGGAAAACAAAAATAAAATTTCTCTTATATTTCAAGTAACAGAAGTGAGTATCTGTCATTGCAGCCCAGCATCTTCATGAGAACATCTCATTTTACACTCTACTGTAAAACAACAGGTTATATAGTAAGGATCTTCCTTGGCTAGTAGGAGTAGTAGACCTTCAGCATGTCGATTAGTGTAACTTGGAAGACTATTTTAATTATTAATCAAGTTTTTGACTAAGTTTTATGTATTACTAAATGTCTTCATTGTGAGACATATAATCCAAGCCTTCTTGCTGCTTCAGAAATTCGTGGTCCTTTTTTACTGGGGAAAGGGTAAAAGCTCAGTTTGTTGCAGGCCGGCGTGCATTTTGTGGAAGAAATATGTTGATGTGTCCAAACTGCTGAGGTGGCTGATTTCAGAGGAGGCTTTTGGCACGTGCTTGAAATGTTGCTGCTGATCTCTTTGCTGAAACTGTTCAACGTGCTTGAACTTCCCAGTTGACTGAGCGTGGATAGTTCACTTGGTTCCTCTAACTCCTCGTGTGGCAGCCTCCCGTGCCCCTTTGAAACCAGCCTCTGGTTGTCAAAGCTGCATGGTCTGTTCTTGCACTGGGAAAGGTCCCAGGGAACTCCTTGACAAGGGGCTTGCACCAGGCGGTGAATTCCCAGGTGGGTGCGCCATGGGGAGTTGTCCTGGACGTTGCCGTTGCTGCTCATCTCCAGTCTGACCTTCCTGACAGGAACATCTTCTGTAAATGACTTCGATCTTCTAACTGTTTTATTAATTAAAACGGCATTGACCATTGATTCTGGGAGAGCAGATTCATGTTCACCTACAGGAGAAATGCAGATACACACATTACTATGGTGGCAGATACCAAGAGTGTGATTTCTGTGGCATAAACTCAACCAAAGAGCTTTAACAGATGCGTATATCTGTACTGGCTGTGGCTGAGAGTAGTGCAAGTTATTCTGATGCCAGGATATGGAGTAGAAATATTTCATGCTTGGTGTTGCAGTTCTCAAGACAGAAATGGTACCCTAGGGTTAGTCAAGTGAAAATGGAGATTTATCAAGTCAGTATTGATCTAACTGCTTCTCTAAGACTCATTAACAACACAGATTGAGAATTGACTTTCAGTAATTAATTGCTTGTAAGCAAGAATTCCTAAGGTGAGCAAGGACTTGCTCCTTGCGTTGGTAGGTGCTGTGATTGGAAAGGCAAAAATGTTCTGTTTGATACTCTGAAGTTTGTATTCACAACTTAAAAATACTGTGACCACTTCCAGATGAAACAAGTTGTGAATTTCATTCTTCTTTTTCTTAACGAGGGATAGGCTTGTATTTTAGTATTTTACTGCAATTTTACAATTGTAGTCAGTGTAAATGGTGTAAAGTAAATTGCTTTTAATGGCACTTGTGTTGCCTGAATGATCCCTTAGAGGAAAAATCTACTTGCTCCCAGAATGGTATAGAGTAGCTATAACAGTGGCAGAGAATCTAGTCTCTTCTTTTTTCTGCTGTCCCTATGGCTTAATTTCTAAGGCAGTATGAAAGTTTGTTAGAAATGTGTAAGGTATTAGAGATAAAAATGCTAATGCTACTTTAATTGCATGTAGCCATCATCAAATTACTGAACATTACTGGCTTTCTGTGCCTTGAAAATGAATAGAAAAAGAACCACTACACTGAAGTGTTTATCAGTGTTTGTCAACAGTGCTGTTGCATTGCAAGTACTAATGAAATATACTTCAGTTAGTATAAATATAGTTTAAAGTGGGAGTCGTGCAGAATGCTGACCTAATGTACAAGGTTGAGTTATAGGAACTTTGTCTGCAGCATGAGTTATGGAGCATATTAACGTGAAAAAAATAGACATAGAACAGTGATGATTATATCCTGAAACAGAATATCTGAATAGCCATTTTAAAAGAATTGAAGCACAGAAGTTGAAATGAAGCTAGTTTGAATAGGATGGTGCCTTTAAAAAACCCAACAGCACAGCCCCCCCCCCCCCCCCCCCCCCC
>VYZX01007292.1:725155-800064 GCA_013401335.1 Brachypteracias leptosomus | reverse complement strand
CATAATGTCATTCATACCATCTTTACAAGGAGATGTTTGAAGATGTCAGAGCCAGCTGATTTACTGGCAGTAGATGAGCCTGTACAACAGGGCTGCAGCTGAGGGGGGGCTTCCACTGCTGCCTTTGGCTCCCACTGCTGAAGCAACACCACCAGCATAATCTCACAGTGTTTTCTGCTCCCTGAGTTGGCCACGTAGGGTTGATCTGATAAGAGCTGCTTTGCAGCATGGCTCTGGGAGTGAGCAACAAGTCAGCCCACATCTTCTGCTCTCCTGCAGTGTCACCAGGAGAAAGGAGACTAAAGCACAGGCAGAGCTTAGAGATATGGGTGTGTTTGGGCATATGTCTATGCAGTGAAGTATGCTAACAGAATTTCCTAGGGTGAAGCCATTCATAGAGATCAGAACACACAGTTCTCTATCGTGTAACAGTGAGAATCAAAGTTATGAGTGGACTTTATCCAGGAAATAAAGCTGAGTTTGGGTGGCTACAAAAAGTCCACTTGCAAAATCACAGAATCAGAAAAGACCTCTAAGACCATCTAGTTCCAAACCCCCTGCCATGGGCTGGGACATCTTCCACTAGGCCAGGTTGCTCAAACCTCATACGGACAAACTTCAAAGGCCAGATGCAAAAATCTCATGAGATTCAAACCTCATGGAAGGAAGGAACCTCTTGTCCCTTGTGGTATTAAATCTCCCTGCCAAAGGTCTTTGTTTTAACTAGTAAAACCCCAAATTATTCCTGCCTGGCAGACCAGCTGTCCATCCATGATACCACAGGGTTTTTGAGCATTTCAGGTTTATTGCACCCCAGTTGGATTGGTAGCTCCAAGTTTTCTTGAGCACTTTTGGCTTTGTATGTCACTGCTTGTTTGCCAGAGTAATGAAATTGTGGACCTTTAAACAGAACTTAAGATTCTCAAACTTCTCTAGGTTTTTGACTGGTGGGTTAGTAGCTGAGAAGTCCTGAAAACACCTTTCTTCTGTTCCTTCCCCAATAGACTCAGCCACGTTCATGCTTCTGACTGTGCCTGATTGTCTGAGAACAAAGAGCATGACAAGCCTTGAAAGTCACCAGCCAGGAGGTAATACAGCAGTGTATTCATTATTATTGGCTAAGAAGCTGAAAAACAGTATTTACTTTAAGAATTAAATGGGAGCATTCAGCACAAGCAGTCACAACAGAATAAACACAGGGGCCCTGACTGCAGGAATCTCTTCCAAATACTTGCCAAGCTAACTTGAAATAAGATTAACTTTTGTCACTCCAGAACCATCTATGATGACAGCATATGAAAAAGGCCAGATGGTGAACAACCCTGCAACAAGGCTACGATGCACTATTTATTAAAAAATAATTATAATAATAATTAAAAAAAATAATAAAAGAAACAGACCAAAGATTCATCTAATTAAAGCTTTCTTTAGAAGCTTAGAGAGTGCTGAATGTGTGTTAATTCAGTACATAGTCATTCAGGATTCTTCTGTCTGAGCTCATGGCTCATTTTGTGTGCTGCCCCTGTAGCCAAAGAATCAATCAAACCTGAACTCAAAACCAGTCCAGACTATTAAAATTGGACTAGATGCATTGCTTTGAACTCTTGCGGGGGTGCTGTTATTGTTGTCCCCTTCCCAGCACAGCCATAACCTTGCTGTCTAGGTAGGGAAACAATTTGCTGTCATATGTATGACTGGTGCATACGTGGACTGGAATTTCTGGATAGTTTAAGCTCATAAGGTAAGGAGTGTAGGGCAGTAGGCTGTCCTGATACAGCAGTGTTCATTTCTGTTTGACATACTCTTAGAAGCTGAGGCATGTAACAGGTTCAAAGTGCTGAGCTGTGTAATAGGTTTTCCCAGCTTTCAAACCATGGGAATGTATAAGATCAACTTTCAGGACATTGAGAACTCACCCTAACAAAAAAACCCCCAAACTTCAACTGCTTCTAACAGTAACATGAATCCTTTCCACACAGGTTGTTTCAAGATAGAAGTTCAGTGCAGGAGGTTATGTGGTTTTGTGAATATTTCAGGTTATGTGTATGAAAATATTTGTATGTGACCTTCCAGCCCTACTAAATTTTAAACTTCCCAGAAATGGTGCAGTTCTACTTTCTTATGGCTTTTCTTTAATCTTCAAATGGTGTCCTTGCAAAAAAATCTGCTCTGATTACATTCATTATGTCTGAAGTTTCATTTGAATTTAATCTGAATACAGACTTCTTTTCTTTAACTAACTTCCATTTTTGCTATAGCTGATTACATGGGCTGCTTTATCTTCAAGTTAGTTGCCTTTTCATATCTGATAAAATTAGCTTGTATATATATTTTTTTCTTTCACAGTGATTTAAATTCTTTTAATCTAAGAATTTCTAGACATTTGGATGAAAGAATATTGAAGAAGTGAATCTGTTGTGTAGTTCATGATCATGTGTTTTTTAAATTGTTTTCATGATATAGTCTGACACAGCCAAGATCCAGAATGCTGAAAAATGGAGAGGAAAATGTAAAGCATGAAATAACTACATTTGTTGAGCTAAATACAATTATGAGAGGTGAATGAAGCATGTTTTTCATATTGCAATTAAATCCAGAAGACAACTTCATTAATTGACTTAGTATTCTCAATATCACTTTAACTTGAAAAGTTAAATATTTGAAAGTTTCTTATATACTTAAATATTTTAAAGATTTTAGTTAGACTACTGCTTTCAATATTGCTCTGACTTAACATTGTCGTCCCCTTCCCAGCCCAGCATAAGCATTAGTCTAACTAAAAACTTTGAAATATAGGCAAGTTTCTTATATAAAATCTGTCTGACATAGCTGGTAGATTAATGATATATATTGTTACTTGTTTTTCTATTTATATACTTTCCAAGCAACATGCAGTGAAAAAACTTTCAAAATGGGACCTCTTGTTCAAAGCTTGTATCTGAGTTACCCACCATGGTACAAATTACCTTTTAACAAAACCCCCACTTGAGCTACTCACTTGATGTTTGCTATTGCTTCCTGTAGTCTTGTAGGACACATTTCTTTACACAGAAAAAGAAGGGGAAAAGAGACAGAAGACCCAGAGTTGCTTGTTCTGATGGAAGCATTCAAGAGAGCAGAAATGTTACAGAATACATTGCACAAATCCACTGATGATAGACATGAAGGACGTGGCTCCTGTAAGAGTTACCATTTATCTTTAGATTTTTAATTTACTAAAGTAAAACCTGTAAAACTTTATCCCAGATATCTCCATCTGCTTCAAAATCATGTTAGTGTTTCACTGCCATGAAGCTGATTGATAAAACATAAGACCACCCTTCAGTGAAATGAATAAAAGCCCAAAATTACAGAAACGGAATTCACTTTATACCTCTCCTGAAGCTGAGCCTAATAAGAACAAAGCTAGGAGTTGAAATTCAAGAGTCAAAGAAGTAGTCTTTACACCTACATCTGCATTTTTCCCTATAAATATAAGCATACCTGTTTTAAATACAATAATGTGTGATTGCAGCTTTTGCTTCTGTTTTATATGGTCATACTGCTCCTCAAGCAGGCTCACATCCATCTTGGTTGGTTGCTTATCACGATCTGAAGCCTGTTGGTCTGAGGTATGAGTCACTGAAAAAATACCAGTCACGTATTTGTAAGCCTTCACCATCTGTTCCAACAAGGAAGAAAAAGTCATGCAGAAGCAGGACATTTCCTTCATTGTGTTGGCAAAAAGCAAATCAAGCGTGAAGCATCTGAAATTTTCCTAAGTAAAGAAATTACTTTCTTCCAAGTACGGTGACTTCCTTCAGAAGTTGTGTGGTCTGCTCTGAAGCTGTGGATTTCGGTCAGCTTGTTTTCCTGCAGTGCACCTGGAGCTACTGCATACAGAGTTCATGATTCTAACTGGGTCGTTGGATTTAATGTTGACTTAAGGTTGTGAGCATAGGAAGTTTTGCCAAAAAAACCAGTGAAATACAAAACCTCTTTGAACGCAGTCAGGTGCACAACGGGCTGGGTAATACTGGTTTATGTAGTAATGTTAGTTCTTAAAGGGATGTTGTCATGGTGACCTCCCCAGGACAGTGGTTCCACCAGGGAACTCTTTCTGCAGGTTTCTTTCTGTGTATTTTGTCTCTTTTCCCCTTCACTCTCCCTTCCTTAACTTCATCCTTTTTCATTCTTGCTGCTGCTTCTTAGGGTGGGAGGGGAGGACTTGTTATACCTTAATAATTTTCTGTTTATTGCTGTCTTTTAGGAACATGTTAGAAGTATTCAAGCCTGGGTGCAGAGTCAAAACAGTGTGTACCAATGACACTTGGAATGGGGGGCTGGAGAGAGGAATGCCTTATTCTGACTCATTCAGGTTTCCTGCCTTTCTATAAAATGAACTAAAGTATAGAAGTAATAATTTTGTTACTGAGAGCTGAACAAATTCTTCAGATGCATGGTAAACCACATTTTAAAACTTACAATCAGAGAATCATTAAAATTGGAAAAGACCTCTTAAGATCATCAAGTCCAACCATCAACCCATCACTGCCATGACCACTAAACTATGGTAACCATGGTAACTTAACCATGCATGTAATAGTATTAGGTGATAATGAGGCAAAAATTTCAAAAACATAATGGCTTTTGATCATATCAAATAAAGTACGAGACTATGAACTGCAAGTTTCTGTTCCTGAAATAGGTGCATCTGATACTGTTGCAAGGGCCCAAGAGAGTAGTGTGTGACAAAATAATGTGGTTAAACAGCAGTTTTAATACAGTTGTGCATCTGCCAGGTTCCCTGCAGTGAAATATGCTGCATAAAAAAACATTATGAAAGGGCAATGCGTGGAAAGAATGTTGGTGTGCTTTGTTTTTCCAGTTACTGGCAGAAATTATGCGATGATTTGCATCATAAATGATGTACTGAATCAGGCTCAAATCCTGCAGATCTGGGGAGTCCCTTTGGAAGTTGTGTGTACAGAGGTGACCAGACTCTAGTTATGCAGTGTGTAGAGTTCTGGTAAGGCTCAGCAGGCCCACATGTGTAAATCTCTTCTAATTCACTTAATAATTGCTTTGGCCTTCCCAATATGCTCGTGTCTTGCAAATTGTGTTGCCTACCTCAGCTGCAAGCTTTTTCTGCCTTAGCCAGGGAAATAACAGTAGACACAATACTTGGCCAGATGCTGTAGCTTCTCTCAACCCTGGAAAAGCAAGTGTCATGTTAGAGTTGTTCTGATGTACTGAGGCTTTGGTAGATCTGCTTTGATACTCTGCCTTCAGGAGTGACCAACACCTAGTGCTTGATAGCAAAGTATACACACAGGAGCACCTCAGTTGCCTTGTTTGTTCAGTGCTCTGAGTTGTTGGCACATGGAGTCCCCCTTTGGACCTTCAGGCAGTTGGTTTAAACATTGGGGCAGGAGATTTAATTAACCTCATTATAGTTTGAGCTGGCATTCAATACAAATGTTATTAATGGTCATAAAAGTTGCCCAACCTTTTTAAAATTCCAGTCACACTATTTGACTCACTGACCTCCTGTGAAAGTGACTTGTGCAACGTGACTGTGTGCTGCAGAAACAATGCTCAGGATAGCATCCCTGGTCATCAAATGGAGGCTCTGTCTTAAAAGACATACACTCAACTTCTCATTAGAAGAGCATTTAAAGTATAGTGAGTTTGTATCTGATCAGAAATCAGAGTGTGACCAGCAGGTCAAGGGAGGTTCTCCTCCCCTTCTATTCTGCCCTGGGAAGGCCACATCTGGAGTACTGTGTCCAGTGCTGGACTCCCCAGTTCAAGAGGGACAGGGAAATACTGGAGAGAGTCCAATGAAGGGCTACAAAGATGATTAAGAGACTGGAACATCTCCCTTATGAGGAAAGGCTGAGAGCCCTGGGACTGTATAGCCTGGAGAAAAGAAGGCTGAGAGGAGATCTGATCAATGTTTATAAGTGTCTGAAGGGTGGGTGTCAGTGGTGCCCAGTGATAGCATGAGGTGCAATAGGCACAAACTGAAACACAGGAAGTTCCAACTCAACATGAGGAGAAATTTCTTTACTGAGGGTGGCAGAGCCCTGGACCAAGCTTCCCAGAGAGGTTGTAGAGTCTCCTTCTCTGGAGACTCAAAACCCACCTGGACGTGTTCCTGTGTAACCTGCTCTGGGTGAACCTGCTTTGGCAGGGGGCTTGGACTAGATGATCTCCAGAGGTCTCTTCCAACCCCTACTATGCTGTGATTCTGTGAAATCATTTTTGTTAATTATTTGTACTGTACCATTCCCTCAGGATCATGGAGAAGCCACCACACTTAGTTACATAAAGAGATTACACAAGGCAGTCTCTTCCACAACAGTTGCATGGGTAAGGAGCAAACCCAGAAACTGGGAAAAGAAACCAGATGCCCAGTGAAATGAATGAGTCCAGATGGTACCACAGAGCGGTGGAACCAGTAACAGGATTAGCTTTTGTTTGCTGAGCTGACCACAGATACACTGCAGTTTGTTTCTTTCAAGGAAAGATCATGAACAGGGCATCTTGGTTCAGCCTCAGGAGGTGTGTGGGGGTGTGTGTGTGTGTGGGGGGGTGTGGGTGTGTATACCCTGCTATTAAGACATGTGTGTGTATGTGTGTATATATATATATGGGTGTGTTTTGTAAATAATTTGCACTGAGGATATGATTTATGAAATGAGTTGCAGGTCTAATCTACGTGGTATCACAAAGTACATGGGGTTAACTGGGGTGTTGATGTGTAGCGACCTGATGTAACTGATCCTTGTCAGGCCACTCGGATAAACTCGAACGTGGATTACCCATGAGCTCTGTTCTTAGACCATAGTGGAACAACTTCCTTTGTACCTCTAGCCTGTTTAGGTATTACTAATTAAAAAAAATAAATCATATTGTCATGCATGCACAAAAAATTACAACTTCTGTTTAAATCTGTCAATAGTTCGGGCTCTAAATTGCATTACTTGGATCCACAGACCACTGTATACTTTTAAAATACGCAGCAGGTGGCACTGTTGGAGAGGTCTGATTGCAAGTTTGACTTTATCTTACATGTGAAGAAGCTTCCATTTGGCTTGTAGGTTGCTGAGGACTATAAGCATTCAAGCCATTCCCAAGCACTGGCACAAGCATTTCCTAACGGTACTATAGGTTCTGAAAATGTATTGTCTTGATTAGGTTTGTGTAAAAACTTGTCTGCCTTTAATTGAACAAATTTCTGCCCAAAACATCATCTATGAGTGATTTTCTTTTGATTATCCACTCAAGTGCCATATTTCCCTTAAGTCTATTCTTCCGTCAAACAATGGAAGCAATTCTTCATTTCCTTGAGGCAAAAAAAAATTGAGAATAATTCATAATACAATAGCAATGGCTTTTAGAACTTGAAGTAGATGTTTACTGCCCTTGACCTTGGTTGCAAAATCTCATTTAGAAAGATGCAGCTAATTTTATCTCATACTAATTAATTTGTGAGTAGTAAATTAGTTTTTTATTAAAAAAAATTGTTTGGAGGGCCTTATAGGAATAATTGTTGATTTAAAGATAATTAAAAATGCTCATAATGGTTGACTGACTGAATGCACTTCCTGTAACACTGGGTTTTACTGCACACCTGAGACCAGAGGCGTGTGTAATTATTCATGTTCATGTGCAGAATTATAGACGTGTCCAATGCTGTTCATGCAGGCCACAGAGATACAAAACAAGTCCTAGAATGTTTTGGGTTGGAGGGGACCTTAAAGATCATCTAGTTCCAGCCTCCCTGCCATCAGCAGGGACACCTCCCACTAGACCAAGTTGTGCAAGGCCACATCCAACCTGGTCTTTAACGCATCCAGTGATAGAGCATCCACAACTTCTCTGGGCAACCTGTTCCAGTGTCTCAGCACCCTCAGAGTGAAGAATTTCTTCCGTACATCTAGTCTAAATCTACCCTTTTCCAGCTTGAAGCCATTACCCCTTGTACTATCACTACAAGCCCTTATAAAAAGTCGTTCCCCCCCCCCCCCCCAAGCTTTCTTGTAGGCTCCCTTCAGATACTGGAAGGCTGCAATAAGGTCTCCCTGGAGACTTCTCCAGGCTGAACAGCTCCAACTCTCTCAGCTCAGTCCTGTGTTCCAGCCCTGTGATCATCTTTGTGACCCTCCTCTGGACTCATTCCAACAGTCCATATTGTGTTGGGGGCTCCTGAATTGGATGCAGTGCTCCAGGTGTGGTCTCATGAGAGCAGAGTAGAAGGGCAGAATCACCTCCTTCAACTTGCTGCCCACGCTGCTTTTGATGCAGCCCAGGACACAGTTGGCTTTCTGGGCAGCACTCACACATTGTTGGATCATGTTGAGCTTTTCATCAACCAGCACCCCAAAGTCTATCTCCTCAGGACTGCTCCATCCAGCCTGTATTTGTGCTTGGGATTGCCCCAACCCAGGTGCAGGACCTTGCACTTGGCCTTGTTGAACTTCATGAGGTTGGTATGAGCCCACCTCTCAAACTTGTCATTGTTTGGATGGCATCCCTTCCCTCCAGCCTGTCGACCACACCACATAGCTTGGTGTTTTCAAATATCTGTAAATTTTATCTGGCACTGAGAAAGAGAATCAAAGTTCCTGTGATAATCCCCTTTATTGAACTTTCTACAGTTTTGGTTTGTTTTTTTTTTTCATTGCAGTCTTGAGGTGTTAGAAAGTGGCTATTTTATTGTTAGAAAATGTAATAACAAAAAGAAAGGTGGAAATGTGGTGGCTGCTGTTACTTGATTTCCAGACAGTATTAGTAGAATCAATAGTCATTGTTTACTTTTTAATGAGATTTTTGATAAAAGCACATATATTTGTATTCTTTGAAAGCACAACCTTAAAGCACACCAGTTAGGGATTGGTTAAGCAGTTAGAGAACAGAACTTTCTGATGATGTAAGATTATTTTGTTGTGCTCTCTCCATGTCCACGCTAATGGGATGCAGGAGCCTATGATGCAAGTTTTCAGTGTGATCCTGAGATATTTCTTCTGATCTGACCTTTCACGTGCTTTCAGACATAAAGGGTTTAAGATTGTCAAAGGGGGGGTGGCCCTGCCGTCCTTCAAGTCCTTCTGAAGGTTTGGTGAGCTTGGGTCATATGTAGTACACCTTTCCTTGATAGGATTCTCTCTTCCCCTTTTATCCCTTGGGGTCTTTACGCACATATAATTAGATAGTGTGTGTAGGCATATATCAATATATCTGCTCTTGTGAGACCCCACCTGCAGTACTGTGTCCAGAGGAGGGCCACAAAGATGATCAGAGGGCTGGAACATCTCTCCTACAAGGACAGGCTGAGACAGTTGGGGTTGTTCAGCCTGAAGAAGAGAAGGCTTCAGGGAGACCTCGTTGTGACCTTCCAGTATCCGAAGGGGGCCTACAAGAAGGCTGGGGAAAGACTTTTTATGAGGGATTGTAGTGATAGGACAAGGGGTAAGGGCTTTAAAATGGAGGATGGGAGATTTAGATTAGATGTAAGGAAGAAGTTTTTCACTGTGAGGGTGGTGAGACACTTAACGGGTTGCCCAGGGAGGTTGTAGATGCCCCAACACTGGATGTGTTCAAGACTAGGATGGGGCTTTGAGCAACCTGATCTAGTGGAGGGTGTTGAAACTAGATGATCTTTAAGATCTCTTCCAATCCAAACCATTCTATGAATTTATGATTCTATATCTATGTATCAAAAATAAATCAGGAATGTTACTTTGTTAGCTGTCTGAGAGGGTTGCCTGGTTAGTACAGGCTGTGAATGGCTTTCCAAATTTCTGTTCCTTAGATCCCTGAGGTTCTCAAGTGACTGAATCCAGTACCACTGATGCAGCCCTAGTGACTGGGAGGAGTTTTGCAAAACACCAGTGTGCCCAGAATGAAGTAGAAGCTCCAATTACTTCAAGTCCAGTGGTGAACTCTGGCATCTCTGATCCTGCTCTCTGCCTGGGTGTCTGTAAAGGCTTAAGCCAAGCACACCACATTAGCACTGAGGCTTTCACACCAATCACCCCGTGCTTTACCTTAATACTCACCTCTCTGGCTTTGCTTGTGTTGGGAACTTGGTGCTGTCCAGTTCCCTTTGCAGAACCACATTCTTGTTTTCTTCTTGTGGATGGTAAATGTGATCGTGCTGAAGTCACTGGACTCATCTAGGTCAAATTGAGTTGTGCTGGTTGTGAGGAGTTAAATGGAGCAGATGTTCCATATGTGGCTTTTGTGCCTGGCATAAGCAGCATGTAAAAACCTCTGTTCTTCTGTCTTGACTCTGTTGGTGCTGAGGATTAAATAATCTTCCTTTGGAGTGTTACTTGCTGTGGAAAGTGAACTCAAGTGCAGAGATTTGCTCTGTTAGAGTGCTGCTCACTCTGCTGGTTGTCTGCATTGGAATCTCTCCCGCTGTGCAGCCAGTCAGCATCCAAAATTTAGGGTCAGGAGCTGCTGTTCCTTGTGTAGTTCTGCTGTCCTTGCCCACTGAGAACTTCTGAGATTCCCTTTTAGAAGTGACTAATGTGCAGAGGCAAGTCTGAGAAGAAACTGAAGATATTTACCAGTTGGAGGCTTTAAACAAATGAACCCTGACATCTTCCTTTACAGTTCCTTGGGTTTCTTACTGTGACAAACAAGATGGTTAGGTTACTCCATTTTGACCTCATAAAACTGTCCATGAGAAGAGAGTGAGAGGGAACTGAATGGTCTTCAGTAGTCCTCTTCAGAGGATTTTGGAAATGCATTGAAGCTTCCTTGATCCTATAGATGCCTTAAATTCCAATTGCTGGTAAGTGGAGTTCACATTTCTGGTACTGCCACCTAAGTGTCTTTTCTATACCAACGACTTCAACCATTTCCTATCCATAGAGTGATGATGGCTACACCTCTGCAGGAAGACAGCAGCCTTTGTTTATTTGTTCTCCTGACAGACATAGTATGCATCTAGGAAAATTCTGGGAGAATTTCAAGGAGGGTCTAAAATGAATTGGATAAGATATATACATTTTCTGCCTTGATTTTTCCATCTGTAAACTGCATGATTTTGATTCATTCTTGTTTGCAAAATGATTTTGGGGCCTTGCAGGATGGTGCTGAAAAGTGCAAGACACTTATTAGTTTCCACTTCAGGCGTTGTTTGAGTAGGAATGAGCTTATCTTTGATTGTTTTTAATCAATAAAATGTACTTATCTGTAAGTGGAGTTTGATAAGAATCAAGTACAGCATGAAGGAACTGGTTAATCTGTTGTTAATGAAAAGTTTTATCTGAATGACAACATCTTGCTTCTGAGATATTTGCTTTTGAGCATCAGGACACAAACCACTTCAGTATTCATCTTCAAGGAAATCTGCCAGGTCTGTAAGTTAACTTTAATAAGCCTTGCAAATGACTCTAGTTAGGGTAGGCCTCCAAAGAGGATGGTTAAGTACTATTACTATTGTGAGAATGAATATGGACTTGAAATCTGTGCAGGGGAGGAAAGTATCCTAAAAATAATTTGCTATTCAGAAACATCCTTCACTTTGCTTCCATGCAGAGATCTCATGAGGAATTTGTACTGCACTTCATAATCACTACTAGCCTAATTGAGTCAATGAAATTACATCTGTAAAGCTAAGAGTATGTAAAAGCAGATACAATTCCACAGTGCCTGATTCAGTACCCTCTGAAGTCAACACATGTTCTGCTGAATTCGATAGAAGTGAAATTGGAGGATTTTATGTACACAATTAAATAAAAGCTGCAAATTGACTGATATGTCTGAAAACTGACAGTATAATTGAGCTGGTGTAGTTGAGCCATCATTTAAATTCTTTTCTGGTACCCATTGTTCATGTGCACGTATATGCTTTTATATGGAATCCTGTGCCAGTTCTTCATGAGGCCTTTGTGAAGGCCCTTAATTGGTTAATGCAGTACCTGGGATTTTGAATATGCGCATGTCAGGAATCAAATCAACCAGTAAGTTTGTGGAATAATTACTATGCCTAATAAGCTGTGTTTTCAGTCTCCATGTAAAACTGTGGTCTGGGCTTCCTCTTGTGGAACTGTCAAGGATGAGGGCTGGGCCAGCCACTAGATGAATGACAGACGCTCTCTATTAATGCCTCTACTTTCCCAAGGGGAAGAGAAAGGGAATAAGGGAGAGAGACTTATGGACTGGAAAAGAAAATGAAAACAACCTTAATGAAAGTAATAATAATACAATGATGTATGTACAGTTATATACTAAACCAGTATCAAACCCAACCCTCTGATGGCAATTATGTCACCACTGATGGAGCAGGTACTGGGGAAGTCCCAGACTGGACTCAGTGGTATATAGGAACCGGATTCAGGAGCTGGATTCTGGAAGTGGATTAAGGAACGCATGAATTGGGATCGGAGGCAGAATGGACGGAGTCCTCCTTGGACACCAGCCATTGAAGAAGAGGCTTGACCCTCGTGATCCCTCAGCTTTATACAGAATATGATGTACATGGAATGGATGGAATCCCTTGCTGGCCAGTTTGGGGTCCCCTGCCCTGTCTGCTCCTCCCCACAAGTATGGCCTTTCACTTCCTGCATCCCCAATGTGGGGCACAAGATTTCACAGTGACCTTGGTCTGCATATGAGAAGTGTAAGCAAGAGCCTTTCTGCACACATCAGTCCTTGGTAGTAACTGTAAGCATGGAGCATTTTCACTGCTGGGAGCAGACACTGCAAAAATATGTCATTAACTTCAGAAAGTGCCATTACTTAGAAGAGACTGAGCTGAAAAGTAAAATCACTGAACAGAATTAGTTCTGCTTTAACTCAACCCAGGACAGGAACTCACGCACAGAGCTTCTGCTGGATCTTTACACATACTTTCCTCTGTTCATAGTGCAGTCAGTAGGATTCCAGTGGATGACAGCCACCTCAATTCCCGGCTTTTAAGCATCAACTACTTATTCTTACAGGGTGCATAATGAGATCTTCCACAGCATTTGGAGGTACAGACCAACACAATGGTACCATAAAATTATGTGCAAAAGTAACCCCAGCAGGTAAGTGCCTATTTAGGGAAATGAAAACATTTTTGATGTTATAATGCCATCTCAAGAGCAGCAACTTCATCTTTTAATTTATGGTACTGTGGTATTTTATATTACCAGTACTTGGTTAAACATTGCTGGAGATGTTGTGATAGCAGAGTACCTGCAATGCTAAGTAGGACTGGAATGACCTTTAGAGCATTGTTGTTCAGATATGTTTCCAGTAGGTAGGTCTAGTGCTCAAGCTGAGGTTTGGTTTTTTTGAGGGTGATGTGTCAATGTGTTATTGTTCTGTTACTTGGAGCTTAACATTGTAAACATCTCCCGCCTAATTAGCAGCATTGCGCGTGACTATCAGGGTACTTGGCAAAGAGCTTGGCATTTATCTGACCCAGCTTACTATGTGTAATGTTTCTGAGACTAATTAAAGAGCTGCAAGATTTTGTATTGGGAGAGGGATAATTGTGCCAGCAGGTGGAACAGTGCAAGGTCTAACACGGGCTGCTGTGCTTGTGTTTTGTGTACTAACCAGTTAGCATCTTAGCTGTCCCCTTGTCTCTGCTATGCCAACCTATGCTCATCTACGAATGTGAAATACCTGTCTAGGGCTTAGAAATATTTAGTTGCACTGCTACTTAAAATAACTAGATAGATGCCCAAAATCTACATCTGGAAGCCAAAGGATTGGCAGCTTTGTAGCTGTCCATGGGCTTCTGTTACTTCCTGTGAAGGTGCGAGTACTTCCACTTCCCGTTAAATTACATAGCCAGCATAAACCAGGATGTCTGACTGCTGTTGATATAGTAATACTCCTTTATATCAAAGGTCTGATCTCTCCGATCTCTAGCTTGTTGGTACATCTAAGATGATGATAATGACATGTGGTATTTAGGCTGTCACCACTTTCAAAGAAGTTGACCTGTGTGAAGCTGAAGAATGCAGTTAAACCTAAGTTCAGATCAGGGTACTGCTGAGATCAGGCAGATTTGGATACTCCCAAGTGAGAATAAAAAGTGGAAAAGCCTCAGTATGTGGGAATATGGAGCACAGTTCAAGTAATTCATGTTTTGCAATGAATATGCAGTTGAAGTTAACTTGGCAGTGGGGGAAGAAGAAAAAGCATTAATTGGTGTACTAGTTATAACTTATCAAAACAGCCAAGGGCCTAGCAGAGCATGGAAATATTGCTTCTCCATCAGGTCAGAAACTAGTTAATCGGAAAGGGGGAATAAACTCGCTTTTCCCTTTACCCTGCTCTGTGTGTCTTGAGTGATTAATCTGTGCTCTGCCTCAAGCTGTTAATCTGCAGTGGTGACATTTCAATTATAAGCGGCATTTTGTCCATCCCCTCTGGAAATTCTGGATTTGTCAGTGCTAAAAAATCACTTGTACACGAATGCAGCTTCGCTGATAACTGCACAGCTAAAGCTTGTTTGCTTTCAAGGAACAGTTTTAGAAGCTGTGGTAGCACCTGCAAGCATGAACTTTAATGCAGAAAGAACAGCAGCAATGCACATTTCCCATACACCCTCAACTACGTGTGAGAGAACCCTGCCTTGATGGAAGGATGGGCAACAGAGTGACTGAGTAAAGCAACGATTCTCCAAACTTCCCTGTTTTCTCTAGAAAATCATGAAGAGTGAAAGTAGCAACGTTAACATTCCCATTCTGTCCTTGAGTGGATTCTCCTACCCTGTTGCCTTTCACCCCTGTTCCTAACTTTAGGAGATCTGATAACACGAGGGTGGTTATTCCAGCCCCAACTTTTCTGCGCTTTTCAAAGCAAATTATTTCTTGCAATTTGGGATTATTCTTCTGATCAGATTACTGAAGAATATAACTGATTCTTACATCCTTATAAGATTGCTTTATTTCTAAACTGTTTTTTTCCTTTCTACTAACCAATATTTCCTTTAAAAAAAAATTAAAATCCACTAATGTCCCTTTTTTTGAAGTCATTTATCATTCTTATGGATTTCTTCAGAACTAACTTCACTTTCTCTCCTTTTTTGTGAGTAGTTATGTTTTGAAAACTGGTATTTCAAGCTTCAACCTCCTTATCTGTTACTTGTTTCTAGGGAACATGCAGCCAGTGAAAGGACAGAGTGAAATCTCCTCCCTGGCTCACCAGCCACAGTCCACATTAATGGAAAAGCAGCCCGGTTATTTGGTCCTTTGTTTTCTGGTAAGAGTTACACTAAGGAAACAGTTCTCAGTAACATTTTAAAAGCTTTATATCCTTCACAGCCCCTTGGTTTAGTGAGACCTTTGTTCAGGACAGGTCCATCCAGCATGAGCTCCTTAGGAGCAGGGAAATCCCACCACTACCTGGTGGCCATCTGACTTAAAGAAGACAAACTAGGTGTCAATTCTACATACCTTTGTTTTTAAATAGACTGGTACTTCCACTTACTTCATTTGGATGTTTGCCAGCTGCAAACTACTCAGATAAATTTGCAGGATTAGACTCTAAAACGCAGGCCAACAACACTATGCATTTGAAGCGATTGCCACATTGTAAATATTTTTCAGACAACTTTAAATTAAACTCTGTCTTATTTATAGATTTTGTGATCACGTTTGTAATACAGGTACTATCACTACAGAATATTCAAACGTGATATGACAGAGTAAGATTGATTTAAAAGTCAGAATATTACAATGTTTGCATGGCAGATTGAGAGTCTTCGGGATCAACGTTTTTCTTTGCAATAATAACTAGAGATCTTAAAAGTATAAACCTATGGGAGTTAGGGCTTTGAGAAATCACTGAGTATATTTTAAATGTATTTAAAATGTTGACTGTGTGACAAAATTTAGTAACATTTTATAGTTTAAAGGACATTTCAAATTAAGTATTTGGACTGTTAAAACAGTTTTAAGATCCTGGGCATGCAAAACCTATTTGACCTCATTAAGGTGCTGCTGAGAATCGAGGTGGTATACCGTGATTGCAGAATGAAAGAGTATTTTAGATGAGCCTTCTTCTGATTAAGCAATTGCACTTTGCTTGTCACATGCTATGGCAGGTAATGCAAAAACCTAAAACGTAAAACCCTCGCCACTAAAAAAAACCAAAACACAACCCAGAACTCCAGCCAAGTAAGAATTCTGTGGGTTTGGGTTTTTTTAATGTAATGCTATGGAAGTGTGTTTGTGCGAACCAGAATGTGATAGCACAACAGGGCTAGTATGTATTAATGCAGTGGTAACATTTCTTGAATTCTTTGGGACTGTGTTTGAAGCTGCCCCATTTTGGGGGGTTCCTTTTATCGGGGGGTCACTGAACGGCTGCTTTGGAGCTTTCTCACCGAGCTGGGCACCTGCAGCCTGGGGGGCTCCGTCTGAGGGCAGGTACTGGTGAGTGCAAGCCCTCACCCCCTGGGCTTCCCCGAGACCGTCCCTGCTCGGCGGCTCTGGCTCAGCCCCTCCGTGTGAGGGCGGGAGGGACGGGGGTTACTCTGCCCGCCCGGCTCCGTGAGCACTCATTAACTTCCCTACTCCCGCTCGGCCGGGCCCGGCTGGCGGCTGCAGCCCGGGGAGGCCGGGCCTGCAAAGCCACCCCCTCCCCTGCCCTGTCCTGTCCTGTCCCGGGACAAGCGGGAGGCCGGCGGGGCCGTTCCGCGCCATGGCCGCTCCCTGCTACTTGGGCTGGGATTTCAGCACGCAGCAGGTACCGGGGCCGCCTCCTCTCCCCTCCCTCGGCCGGCGGCGGCTGCGCGGAGGGCAGCTGGGCCGGGGACCCGGCGGGGCAGCCTTGGAGCCGGCCCGGGGTCTGCGCCGCTCTGCTCCGGGGGCTGAAGCGCTGGGGGGGGACCCCGCCGGGCCTCGGGAGCTGCAGGTTGCAAGGCCCGGCCCGGCCCACCGAGCTGCGGCGGTGCTGCCCCGCGGCACGGGGGGAGCGGGCCTCCCTCCTCCCCAGCGGCTCTCGTCGCCTCCTCCCTGCCACGCTGCTGGTTCGCAGGGTTTCCTCCTTTGCACAGAGCCGGGCTGGGCGCTGCAGGACGCTGTGCTCGGTGCCCGGGGTTCGCTCATGCCTACAGCCGACCACGGCTGATGAGACAATTCCCCGTGATTTTAAGGCTTCTGTGGGCCGAGTGCCTGGCTGGCTGCATGCCTTCTTCTCTTCACCTGCATAAGTGCATCGTTCATCCCTTTCTGTTTGTCCCATCCCTTGTCTGAAGCTGTAGCTGCGTGTCCTAACGTGTCCTGCATCCCCCCCTTCCTGGGGATGCAGCTAATCCTGGGAAGAGCCATGGGCTCTTCTCTACATGCAGGCTGCACAGGGACCCCTCTGTCTGTGGGATCAGGCAGGCTGGGAGCTGGGCTTTGCACCTGAATCCAGCTTTTCCAGTGTCCTCATGTGAATCAAGATGAGTAGGATTGTGAACCTGGATTGCTGCTTGAAATTTTGAATTGTTGGTACAATTGAGTATTATTACACTGTGAATAGAAACTACCCAAGTTGTGTGTAGGCCTGAATAGGTTTAAAATAGGTCTATGCACATAAATCACTTCATTAGAGCTGTGCTGAAGTTCAGGAGCTTGAGAAGACACATCCAGGTTAGGTTGATCAAGTGTTTTTAAGGGGACATGCTGCAAGCAGAAAGCCAATTAAGTTGCAGTGAACTCAGAGCCATTTTTAAGATAGTGCAGAGCCTTTGGTAAAAAGTGCCAGTGCATAAATAATGGCCCTGTCTTAGTATGGGGATGGCTTTATTATTTGAATACAACTCTTTGAGATGACTTAGTCTTTGTAGTTTTTTTTTATCTGTTCCTTTAGCAGCAGTTTGCACTCTCTCCCTTGTTAAAATATGTGCAGAGTGAACTACCTACTCACTTTTGTTCTACTCTGTTAATGTTTTGTTTCTGTGCTAGGTGAACTTGAGTGGAGATGAGGAAAGGTTGTGATAGTCTTCTAGTTCATGCTTGCCAGAAAGCTCAGCTTTATGGCTTTACCTGTTTAGGATGTTTGCTTTCCATGTGTTGCAGAAGGTCACAATATACCTGTGAAATGCCCTCTGAGTTTTGCCAGACTGGTAGAGTTTGGTTTACTTACCATTTGGGGAGCAGGGAAAGTCCTCAGGGTATCCCAAGGGTCTCTTAGGTTCCTTGGTAAGATGGGGCTAAAAAAGAGGAGTGAAAAAAAAAAAGCTTATGGCATCTTTAAGATACTGTATTCTTTGGAAAGATTGAAAAAATCGGTTAACAGGATGCAAACTAAAACCTGGTAATTTGTTTACTGTTCTTTAGCATATGCCTGTATCTCAATCCTGTAAAGTTAAGGAGAGAGAAAATAGGGTGGGGTGGGAATGCAAGCAAACAAATACATATGTTGCCGAATAGGTGACGTGCTGGAAATTCACAGAATAACTTGTTTATTGTAAAATCCCAATATGGATTAGGATGATCTTCTTTTCCATTTTAGCTGTGGGAATTGAATTATTATAAATGAGTTAATCAGTGTTATTTGAGTATTGTTAATTTTTGTTAACATCCTATTTTGTATCTTCTAGTTGAAAGTCATTGCTATTGATGAACAGCTAAGAGTCATTTATGAAGATAATGTTCATTTTGATAAAGACCTTCCAGAATTTAAGTAAGTCTTTTTATATTTTACTTAGATAATATAATTGAGAACTTCAGAGGTCAGGGTTGGGAGGGGCTATTGCCCTATTTGGACTCATTGACATGTGTGAAGGCATGGAAAAAAGTAATCCATATGCATGTTTCATACCTGGACAGGGTAGTATGTGCTCTTCCCCTCTTTGATATGTAAATATGGCAAGAACCCACAACATAAAGTAAATTTAAAAGATCTACCCCAAAGTATTGTGTATGAATAAGTCTCTTTTTTTGTTTCTTTTGAGACTTCAAACTTGTGGACATGGCTGTTTCTTTTTGGGACACAGACGTAATCACTGCAGTTGTGTCAGGGTGCAAATAGATTGCACAAGGGGAACTTCTAAAAGGCACTTGGAAACAAATTCACTTGTTCCAAGTCTTACAGTAAGATGTAGGATGACAGTATTTGTTTACTTCAGTTAATAGACCTCAGCTTACAAATGTCATTTGCCATGGTCAGAAGTTTCAATTAAGTACATTTATTTAGTTGGTGATTTAACAGCAAAAATTGAATTTCATCTTCATAGGGGTTCAAGCCACAAATGGTGACAGTTGGGAAACTTAGAAATAACTATGAATTACATGAAGCCAATGAGCAGTATCAGCATTGGAGTCTATCACAGATCCCACGTCAGGATCAGAGCCTTTCCTTGCAAATTATTTAGTTTGTAATTGGCTCAGACATCTCATGCCACATCCTAGGAGCTGGCTTTTACTTTTTTCAGGTTTCCAACACTGATTGTATCCTTACTTTTAATATAAAAGCATTGCAGACTCTCTTAGGTTACTAATAAACTTGAAGAACTTTGCTTGGCAGGGAAAAAAATGCTGAACTTACCAAGAGAAAATACCATTTTTCTGTAGGACTCAAGGTGGAGTCTATATTCACAGTGACAGACTGACAGTCACTTCCCCTGTGCTCATGTGGGTCAAGGTATGACAAGCTTTGCATAGTTCAGCTTCTTCCTTGCTGTTCCAAGCGATAGTGAAACTCATCATTCAAATAAACACAGTCCTTTTGCTTATGTTTTGTCTCTTTGAAGTGTTATTTTGTGTCTTGGTATGTAAATATTAATGTTACCAGCAAACACAGTGCAAGTTGCTGACATTCTGAGGTTTTTGTTCGTTTCACTCTCTGCTATTACAGCCTTGTATGTGTGATAAATCCTTTCCTGACTTGCCCTCATTTGAAAAAGACTGTTCTGTTTTTCCTCATCTTTTTGTTTCATACACAAAAGGGGCCGCTGTCGCTTTGCCTGGCTTAAATCTGTGGTTTTGTCTCATCCAAATGACTTGCACTGTTTATTTTAGAATAAGCTTTGCTACCCAATTGATGTCTCAACTGGTAAGTGGTTAAAGAGCGATTTATTCAGTGGTTCCCAGACACTTTGACTGGTGTTTATTTTGAAATACGGCAGGATGAGGAGTAATGGCTTTAAGCTAAAAAAGGGTAGATTTAGGTTGGATATTAGAAAAAAGCTCTTTAATATGAGGGTGGTTGATCACTGGAACAGGTTGCCCAGAGAGGCGGTGGAGGCCCCATCCCTGGAGACATTCAAGGTCAGGCTGGATGGGGCTCTGAGCAACCTGACCTAGTTAGAGACGTCCCTGCTTATTGTAGGGGGGTTGGACTAGATGACCCTTCCAACCCAAACCATTCTATGATTTTTTTCTATTTTAAAAGAAGACCTTCCTTGCTTCTGTGCAGATTCTACAACACTTGCTCTCACATGGTACGTTGTAAATTGCTCTTACTTGTGTGGTTTGAATAGTTAAGATATTTGAAAGGTAACGGAACCCCCAGCTGGTGATCCACAGTAGTTGACAGAGGTTGGGTAAATATGCTTGCAGTTGGTCTTTTGAACCATAATGAACATGAGCAGTTATAATTATTAAATTAAGAATATGATGGTATAGGTATATTGATGTTTCTTGGGAAATTTTTATATCGTGCAGTGGTCCATTGTCAAGATAGTCTGGGAAATGCTGATCTGAATGAGACTATAGAGATCAATTTTTTTGTTTTAAACTTCAGGAAAATATGGCAAGAACAAAATTAACCTATGTGATTAAAGTGTTAAAATTCACTTGAATTAGCCTTATATTAAAGAGACTCTTGAGTTTTCAGCTGACACTGGGACCAGTGGTATTGAGGATACCTGACATCTTGTAGGATGAGATACAGGCTGCACCCCATTAAGATTTCATAGATTTTCAAAAGTAAACAGAAAAAGATAATCCTGCTTTGTGTCTGGCACTCTTAAAAGTGGTTTTTTAATGAATTGGAATTAATTAACTCTTGCCTCTTACTTAGGATTCAAAGAATGAATCTTTGTGATTCAACTTGTGTAAAGATCTTTTTTTTGTCTGTGTGATTCAACTTTTCTTTTATGGACTCTTGCTTGGTAAATTAATTTATGCAACTTCTTGAGAAGTCCATAGTCATTAACTAATTTTTCATTATCTGCCAATGAACTCTTATCAGTGATGACATGAATTTACTGTTTAATTCCAGAGATTGTGAGTATGCATAATTTGATAGCTCGTTACAGTCATTCTTGATTTTGTTTGTTCTTGTAGGCCCTGGATATGATTTTGGAAAAGATGAAGTCTTCAGGCTTTAACTTCTCTCAAGTCAGAGCTTTGTCTGGTGCTGGTCAGGTTAGTTCATAAAGAAAAAAATCAATCTTACTATGTTTCTTCAATAGAGTTTGAGATATAGTGATAAATTTCATTTAAACAATAGTATTGCAGAAGACCATAGTGACAAAAAAAGAGTAGATATGGCGCTTTGGGACATGGTCTAGGGGTCTGGAAGATGTTAGGATGAAGGCTGGACTTGATGATCCTAGAGGTCTTTTCCAACCTAAATGATTCTATGATCCTATGATTCTTTGATCACCATGTTTCATTGATTCCAGTTGTAAGTCTGAGCAAAGTGTCTGAAAATCATAGCCAATATCAAGGCTCTGCTATGAATTCTGCAGTGGAGCAGGAGTCAGGGACTGCCAAGTAACCCCAGTGAAAAAAACAAAACACCTTCCAGATTGCCCATATTCTCTTTATTTTGCCCATCCTCCCACAACTGGGGGATATCAACTTGGTGCTATCTTCAGATTCTCTCTAGAACTGATTTCTTTTAGTTGCCCCCTTCCAACCCACATTGTCTCTCTCCCTTTTCTCTTTGAAGTACCTTGTCTTTATGCTGCAGACCATTGCAGAGGTGCACTCATGTGCCAGTGTTTGTTCCAAAGAGGGGACAAACTTGGTCTCAATTTTCTGCAGAAATGGCAGAGAGGTGTGAGATACAATCTGGATGACACCATGGTCAAGAAGTCTGTGCCCAGGAGGTTCTGTGTGCACTTGGTGTCACCAGAACTATTGGTGGGTCACTGGATGGTGCTTTGCAGTTTGCCTGGGGTGTCCTGCAGGTGCACAATGAGAGATGCCTGGCTTGAGGAAGCTGCCCAAGAGATGGAGCTTAAATGACCTTCTCAATATTATACAGTCTGTCTGGGGCAGGCACGTAACTGAAGAACCTGAAATAGCACAGAACTTACAGCCTTGACTTTGGAGCCCTGGCTACAGCTCTAAGAGCTCTCAAAGAACTATCTGCTGCCATTTGCAGTATTATAATAGTTCCCACTAGAAGTTGCTATAGTTCAAAATCGTCATTGTCTCTTGACTTCTACATTTTCTGGTTTAGTATATGCTTTGGTCAGTCTTAAAGAGTCTTTTAATGAGGCACTTGATTTGAAAAGGGACATTTTAGGGTCGTAGTTTGCAGAGAGTTCTCTGTCCTTTAGAGTTTGAAATTCAGAAGATGAACTTTGTGGCTCAGGAGAGTGTCTGCAACTTCTGTTTCTGTGCCTTCTGCAGCAACATGGGAGCGTGTACTGGAAAAAAGGAGGCATCCAAATCTTAAAGAATGCATCATCCAAACTGCCTTTACATCAGTCACTAGAGGTAACATACATGAACGAGCTCTGGAGGGAGACCTACACTGGCATTTTTCTGACCCTTTCACGCTGCTTTTCTCCTTGCAAACTTTTCCTCTTGTGTGGACGAGTTGCACACCCCTGTAGCATAAATTTTTAAAAAGATGACTTTAAACTTACATCCGAAAGGATGCTGTGTGGACACAAACTCCAAACAAGTACATTGTTGAACATTCACATTTTTGTGTCTGTGTGGTCGGTAAGTTTTTAACATAGACTTTAAAAACTTCTATTTAAAAAGAAAAGTAGGGAGGAATCAACTTTCCTCTTGAAGACCCTTACCTTCCTTACTTCAAGATCAGAAAGGACAGTTGTATGTTGAAAGGGAGACATTTGTGTAAGTGATCTGTTAATTGATTAATTTTGGAAATATCTGTGCAAGACCCATGGAAATGGAATTAAAATGCTCTCTGGTGGTGTACTAAGCCTCAGTTGCATTTCCAAATGGTTGTACCAGTCAAGGAGGAATCTCTTAGTAGAGCTGTGGAAAGAGAACCTGATTGTTTAGAGAGGTGTTCCAAAAAATGGACTAAACTTGCATAAAAGGGCCCAGGGCTTTGGCTACCAAAGTAGTGTACTGAGATATCATGCTGCAGGATATGTGAAGCACACATCCTGCTGCAGGGTGTGTCAAGTAACAGCAGAAAAAGCTGTTGCTTCCCTCTGGTGTGGAGCTTGGGTTGAATGTTTCACCACTGACCAACATGCTGCCCAATAGCCACTTCCCCATAATTATTGATAGGAGACCAGAAGGCACATCAGAGAACTGACCTGTGAGCTGATGTGTAGGTCAGTGTGTTACTATTCCTCTGGAAGGGACTTCTTAGAGTTCAGGCTTACTAGTAAAGGATGTTGTTCGTTGCAGGGTTGTTTTTCTGTCAGTGACAGCCCCATCTGGATGGATTCTAGCACAGCTTCCCAGTGCAGTGCTCTGGAGCAAGCCGTGGGGGGAGCACAGCAACTGGCAACTATCACTGGTTCTCGAGCCTATGAGGTAAGGAGGGGATGGGAAGAAAATCCTCAGCAGAGGCCTGTGATAGACACAATTCTGCCATTCCAGTGGTACTGCAGCAGATAATGATCAGCCATTAACTCAGAGAGTTTTTGAAGAAACTCCAGGGATACTATGCTTTGCAGTGGTCTCTTAAAGGAAGAAGTGGAAATTTAAAAGTGAAATGAGGCAAACCCAGGAGGAGGAAGCAGCTGGGATGAGCTGTTCCATTTGGCCAGTGGTTCCAAAATAGAGTGTTTGGTGGTCATGCTTTCAGTGTCAGAGCCTGGTTCTCCCCTGGGAGCTCCTGTGCAGCCCCATCTCCTTTGGGATGGCAACCCAGTTTGTGTTACAGATTTCCTTGGGGTTATGACTCCCCTGTTTGTGGATCACTGCTCTAGGTTACTTCTGCAATTAAAAGATTGGCCTTTAATGTTCCCTGGAGGCTAACAAGCAGCTGTTGACCTGAGAGAAGCATTTCAGAAGTTTGGGATGACTCTGCCATCCTCTTCATGACACTTCCCTCTCTTGTAACTGTGTTTTGTAGTGGGAGTAGGGCTGTCCCTGGGCTTCTCAGCACCTGGCTGCTCTTAATGTTGCTTCAACAGAATAAGGCTCTAACCTCCCTAAATTGCTGATTCTATTTTTGAATCATCATTCAGGGTTTATGGCCAGTATTGAAATCAGGCTTTGCATACCACTGACAGTTTATTTTTAGCTTGCTAAAGGTTAAAGTTTCAGTGTTAGAGGTTGTTAATTTTCTTTTTTTTTAGAAATAATTATTCTTATCACTATTATTAGCCTGTGCTGGAGTTGCTTTTTTTGAGCATGAAGCTGTGCTTTGCTCCCAATTCCTGCTCCTGCTTTGCCTCACAGAGGTACACAGGTTGGGGAGCTTAAACCTTTTCAAGGATTTGAAGGCAGCCTTTGAATTGTGCTGGTTGCTGTGCACAGAATAAGTGTGATTCATTCCATTGAACTGTCATTTCTGAAATGTAAATTATGGATAGTAATGCTTTTTCACATGCTTTTTTTTTCCTAAAGGTGAGCAAAATTCTCATAATGAGACACTGCGTTATAGCCTGTTTAGTGCTGATCGCCTGCTGTGCACTGACTTTCATCATGCATCAGGCAAATTAAATATCCAAAGTGCAATGTACTGAACTCATTACACAGAGTTAATGATTATTGACTCCATTTAGGGTTTGTGTTTCTAAGCATTTGCGTTTCTTTCTCAGCGTTTTACAGGAAACCAGATAGCAAAGATTTACAGCCAGAATCCTGAGGTCTACATGCAAACTGAGGTTGGCTCAACTTCAATACATTTATTGGAAAACACTGTTGAAGTTTAAAGTTACTTCTGTGGGGGATGTTTTTACAGACTTTTTTACTGGATTCTTGTGTTTGATTTTAAGAGTAAAATAAAAAATGTGATTATTTTTCATTATGATAAATTATTAGGCACTAGGCAGATAAAAATTGGGCATCAGTTCTCTCTTAAATGTTATGTTTAACACAGCAGGCTCCATTGTGGAAAAAGTTTGAAAAAATAGACTTTGATTTGAGTGGTAATAAATTGTATTTACAGCAGTTTGAACACAAGCGGATAATTAAGCACGCAGTTGAAGTCTTCCTACTTAGAACTGGCCATTTGCATGCAGGAACGTGATTGCTCTGCCATCCAAAGCTGGCATCTGTGTGGATGTGTGTAGGAAAAAACTGCAATTGCTTCCAGCCTGTTTTTGTAGTTTTTCACTTGAGGAGCTACTTTGATCCCATTATTACAAATGAATGGTGGTGTGTAGTTGGTTTCCTTCAGATTTTTAATTTTCAGAAATCAGCTTGCAAATCCAGTATTGTTTTAGTCTGTTGAGTCTGTGTCTGGCTGTGATCAAAATGCCATAGTTTGAAGCAAGGTTAAAACTTCATGCAAATATTATATAAATGAGAGATGGGCTCCTGTCCTGTGATTAGGATATGTCAAACATCCAGACACATGAAGTCGGGCTCCTCCTGTTATTGTCTTACTGTAGTTCTTGATAGCATCAATCTTTTTTTTGTGGTTTTAAAAATCTCACCCTCTATGAAACCATTTCATGGGGAAGTGAGTTGCAAAGTTGAATCTGTATTTTGTGGGAGAATGCTGAATTTTTACACTAGTAAGGTATGGGGGGAAGCAGAACACTAATACAATCTGAGCATAAGATTAAGACTAAATGTAGAGAAGGATCCACTGATGGGGGAAAAGTGGGTCTGTGGGACACAGAACTAGTCAGACCAATTTCAGAGGAGGGCCAGTTGCACTGATGGCACCTTTTAGCAATAAAGGATATGCAAAATGTTGTGTTCAAGCACAAAATATCTCTATGCCAGAGTTGGTTTTGAGGCCCCTCATGAAGCACTTAGCAGCTCATCAGCCTCAACAACGTGTGGAAGGTGGATGTTTTTCCTTCTGTAGGCCAGCTTGTTGAACTGGCTGATTCACAGTTTAACTTCATCCTTTTCCTTCCATTTCAGGCAGCTAGTGCCCACTGGGGCACCACAGAAGGTAGGCCTTCATTATCTAAGCACAATATGATATATTCCTGGGGAAAGCAGCATGAAGAGCAAGTGCATCATTAAGTTTCCTGGCCATTATAACCACCTCTTAGAGCTCTGGCTGGAGTCTGCCTTTGAATGCTGTGTGAAGCAGTGGGTTTGTGATCATTAATAAAAACCCTGTCACTGCTGGCTCACTTGACCAGTGGAGATTTGATTCTGAGTAGTTATTGGGTGACAATCATATTTCTTCTGAATTAGTCAGAGCACACAATAGGAATTTGCCAGCTTTTAAGCCAGCTTCTTGGGAGCAGATAACACCTGATCATGCAGAAGCTTGGCAGTAGCTGGTTAACTTGGTGGTTTCTATAGCAGATTTGAAGGGAAAGCAAGTTGGATCAGGGCATTGTGTCAGGTGGCTGGGGCATTTTTGAGCCAGTATTAGAAGCCCTACAGCTGGATTTAATGCATTGTTGGAACATACCTTGAGGCAGAGCTGCAGATAGTGGTTCAGTTCAAAGCTGATTACTACCGGCTCCTGGGGGATAACTCCTGGGAGGTCTGGGGTCTCAGCTGGGAGGAAGGTAAGAGTTCACATAAAGGTGCTAGCAGAGCCTTGCCAGAGCTGTTAAAAAGCTTACAGACCTGTTTGGGTGGAGCAGTGTGTGGCTTGGGGGCATTTCCCCTGTTGTCAACATAGGGATTTTTTTGTTTGTTTTTTTTCTTAGTACGTGTTTTTCCTTGAAATTAGATTCTGTGATACCCTGAATTAATTCATGATAACATAGCATCTGCTAATACACGAGGTGTATTTGCATGTTTCAGAATGCAAAGCTATTAACAGCTTTTATCATGAGGTTAAATCAATATCTGCTGTGTTACTTAAGCAGTAAAATAGAACTGAATAATCCCAGGTATATTTCTGTGTGCTTTCTGTGCCTAACACAAAGTATCTATTAACATTTGCTGCTTCCAGTTACCTAATTATTCAGTTTCTTTGAAGTGAATACTCACTATTTCACTTTTTCTTTCAGAGAATCTCTTTGGTTAGTAGTTTTGCAGCTTCCCTTTTCCTAGGAGCTTATGCACCCATTGACTACAGTGATGGTAAGTATGTGGGTTTTTCTTATAGTAACAATTCAACAAGAAAATTTTCCTTTCCATTCCCACCTTACATAAAAGGAGGACAAGGTCTCTGCTATTTATGTTCAGTCTTTAAACTTTAATGACAAGTATATTAGATTTTCAGCTGTTACTCCTTTCAATTGGTTGCTACTCTTGATAGTGCTCTGCTTATTTATCCCCATCATCCTGTGATTCCCATTTCTGCCAAATGGGTCCACAGAAAATTTTCTTAAATGAAATTGTACCTTTTTTCATTACTTTTTGATGAATAAAGGAATTTTGAAATACCTATTTAAAAGCAGGAGAAAGTTGTGGATTTTTAAGCTAGACTTCATAGTTCTGGTATTTGTTGTTTGGTTTTGAGTTGCAGAGGATGTGAACAAAATGTATATTGTGATTATTTTCCCCCTCACCTAACTGGAGTATGGATCTACAACAGAAATACCTTTTTGAAGTGAACCAGAGAAAAAAGCATAAACAAAGCAAAAAAAAAATCCTAAAGTCAGTTAAAATAAAATAAATTAACCTTCCATATCTCTCTATTCATCATAACAAAGACAAAAAAGTGACAAGGCGAGCGTGTCTTCTTTTCTGTTGTGTTATATCCATTATCCAGCTTTTAAATGGCAATTTAAAATGGCAATTACAAAGGAAACCATTTTCCTGGGGAGCTGTGCTGTTATTTCTAAATAGCATTTTTGATTCCTGCTCTGAAACTAGGAGAAGATACATTTGAGAGTGAAAGGTTAGATAACAAGGCTCTCTAAGGGATTTTTGCATTATAGAGTCATAGTTGACACCCATGTGTTAAGACCAAGTCATTTTTTCTCCTTTGTTGTTCCATCAAAGCTCAGAGGAAGAGGCAGGACACCTCCATTTTCTCTAGTGGACGACTTGTTCAATATCAGATCTCCCAGTTAGATTTGAGGCCTTAAAAATTGCGAGGCAATCCGTGCTCGTCTCGCAGCAGTTGTGAGATTATTACCTCTGTCTTCTGGTCCTGTTTTGTTAGCCATGGATCTTCACAGATGAATTTTATTTTTTTTGTATATTACTGGCAACAATAACACTTTAGAGATGTGTGTGCACTTTGCTCCTCAGTGGGCCCAGATACTGAGCACTTCAGCCGCTGAGCAGAACTAGCTCCATGTGCTGTGATCCAAAGAGAGGTGGTGAGATCTTCAAGGTACTTTTTCTGATAAAGAAATAGGTTGCTTTTTAAATTTTTTTTAATGACAATGAAGTGTTAATTCTCATTGAGATGTTTAAATTATAAGCTTTAGAAAAAATGACTTGGTCTTTGGGTTGGGTTTGATTTTTTTTGATAATGTTACCTCTGCCTTTTCTACTTGTAAACAAGTGAGGGAAAACTGTGCTTAATCTTCAGAACATGAAAATTTCTGTGTTTCATTGAAAACCAAAACATTTTAAACTAAAGAAAATGAAAATTTACTTCATTGAAAAATTTTCTTAGAAAATATATTGGATTTTTCAAAGCGTTTTAGGAGAGTGTGTTCTGTTACACCTCTGGATATTTACAGAACTTGAATAAATGTTATCAACTCTTCAGAGCATGTAAGATTATTAAATCTTTGTGTGAAAAAAGATAAGAGAACTAAGCAGGATGTTGTAGTTCTCTTTATGAGACAAAAGGTTTTTTGGCATTGTAAGCTGTATTTTGTCTTGTTCATTCCTTTCTTCTGTGAACATAATGAGAGAGAATTCTAATTCCAGTAATAAAATATAATTATGAAGTATACAGTAGTTATTTGGATCCAGCTGAAAAACTTGTTTTATTGTCATTTACAATTTCTTGCAATTCACTTGATCTTTTATGTTGATCTTTCATGTTGCACCTGTATATTGTAGTTTAAAATGCATCTCTCAAAATAATATTCAGATAATAGACCTATTCTTCATTTCTGTAGGTTTAACTTCAGGTCATATTGTCTTTAAAAGACCCTGTCAAATTGTTTAGCTCTGCACAATAACTTATCTCTCTAAATTTGCAGGTTATTGTGGGAAATGTGCTATTCAGTTTCAGGATTTTTTTTATTTTTTCCTTTTTAAAGGTCCAATCTCGTAAGGTTCAAATCACTCCTCGTTAAATGACTGAGCACCCTAGGTGATTGATTTAAAAAAAATCAAATTACATTCCGGTGGAATGAAGAATGATTTTCATTTATATTGTGCAGATGTTAAAAGTAGGATACATTTGGGACCTAAACAACTCGAACACTTGAGGCATTGTTTCTTTTAGAAGACACGTTAAAGAACAGCGATTCAGCTCTTGACCTAGAGAAGCTTTATCTTTTGAAATGCTTTTCTAGGAGCCTTAGGCAAATTATAGCTTAGCATACTTGGTTTTGTTGTTCTACCAAACGAGGGTGCTTTGAAGGGAAGCCTTTTCAAAGGGAAGTGTGGTCGGCTGAATTTACTCCATGGTGGGCTGAATTTACTCCTAAAGTAGCTTGTGTGGTGTCACAGAGTTACACTGCCTATGATTTTAGCTCACTGAAAAGGCAATCTGGGGTGCTGTAGTACAGCTGCACTTAACTGCTTGGAAATGTATGCAAATATTGATCTTTAGTTTGTTGATTAATAAAACCAGTTAGTCTGCTTCGTTTGATCTTTGTAATGAAGGTGTTTGGGTTTTTTCTCTCCCTGCCCCGCCTGGTGTTGAAGCACTTTTTACCTGTAAGAGGTGTGTTGCACTTTGTGCTCTGTCAAATTCCTGCTGTTGCATCATAGGCCAGATAAACCAGTGCATAATTAAAGTGTTTAATTTGCCTGAAATAAGATTGATTGATTTTAATAAATGTAATTATATATTTTTATGCTATTAAGTATAATCCAAATTATCGTACTGTTTGGCTTGTGTTATTCCAGCATCTCAGCTGGAGCGTGCAGCACTTTCCGTTAGCAACACTGTGAAGCACTAGGTCCAGACCTTGTTGATGGTGCTTAGGATTGGACTGCACAAATATATACTTTGTTTATAAACCTTATTAAACTCATTATTAAGCCTACGTGAAAAAGACTGCTGGGGGTTGATAGGGTGGACTCCTTGTGTGTGTGTAGCGTGTCATGCCCTTCTGGAACAAGAGCACTGCTAGAGCTAGTGATGTGCTGCCTGACCTGTGGGTTGCATCCCTCCTCTTCCTCTGCATCTGAAGTGCTGGGGCCTGGGCTGTGGGCCCTGAGTTGACCTATGGATGAGTCACAACCCAGCAACAGGTTTTGTTCCCCAAGTGGTTCCCCAAGACCCCAGAAGCAGAACCTGGCCCACCTGTGTGAGGCCCTACCTGCCTCTAGGTGATCATGGTTGGGGTGGTGGGTGAGGGTAGAGCTATATCAACCAGGAACCAACCAGTTTGGGAGAAGCAACAAGAAGCTGATCAGTTTGAAGAGTGTTCCTGTTGGGGGCAGCTTGCTGAGCTCTCTCTCAGTTCTGTGTTCCCCCTTGGCTGATTTGAGACAGAGAAGAGCAAACAGATGAAGAATAAAAGATGAAGTTATGCTAAGGGGATGTTGCTGAGTTTGGTGTTGGCGTGAGGAAGAAGAGAAGCTAGCAGCACAGCATCCCAGCATCATAAGCATTGTCTTGTTCCACAGACACTGCACATGGGGTCAACCTCACTACGTTTGTATTTTGAATAGCTTAAAGATGTACTGGGTGGAAGCAAATTTCAGGTTTTTCACTGTGCTTGGCTGAGAACGTGGCTGTGTTTCTGAGATAAGTTGTGGGCTAAGGAGTATTTGAAATGAAAATGTTGTTAATCTAGAATAAAATTAATATGTCCCTGAACAGTACTAACCAGAAGCGCAGATTTTCAAGTCTAATGAAATGGGCAACTAAAGACATCTTACAAATATAAGTAAGGGATGTGGAGTGCTCATATGTTATGTAGATTCAGCTACTAACCAACTTCAATTAACTTTTAAACCAGCAATAAAATAGTGAGGAAAAAGCAATCAGAAACCCAACCAAAACTGCACAGGCCTTCCTTAGATCTAGTGGTAGTTCTGGTGAGGAAATAGGTGACTAAATCACATATCTAGGTTTTTGCAACCCATAATTCAGTTTGTGGAATCTAAACTTTCGAGGTGCTGCTCACTTGCAGCTGTTGCAGATTTCAGTTGGGCTGTTCAGCATTTCTGAAAATCATGACTTTGGTATTCAAAGCTGGACTTCCCAAACTAGCCCTAAAATTAGAGGCTACATTTGAAAATTTGACCTCTTGCTTTTTTTTATTGGACTTCTAAGCCTTTATTTTGTCATCCCTGAAGAAGGAAAGATTGATATGGAGGAATAATAGCCAACATGGGTTTAGATGCTTATATGATACTCTGCTCAAAGTTAGGAGTAGAGTAAAGCCATACCACCCAGAGGGGAATTTCTTCATTGTTAGGTCTCAGGTGAGCACAGCACACCTTCAAGTGACACTGCATCACCTCTAGATAGGTGTAGTGAAATGTTTAAGGGGGAAGATTTGGGGAGGAGTTGATAGGGAGGCATCCATGTTCTTTTTGCTCTTAATTTTTGAATAACTGCATTGTCTAGCACCTTGTACATCACAGAAGCCTTTTCTGCTGCCTTTACAGGTAAAAGCTGTCCATAGGCTGAATTACCAGTATCCTTTATGCTTGAAGAGCTGAAATCATTCTCTCTAAGTGTAAAATATGCATGTAAATTTTCTGTATCCTGTAATGAGGTGGAACTTTCTGATACAATACTGTCCTGTGTTTAATGATACATGCTTCTTGTTTTGATCTGCCTTGTAGGTTCTGGTATGAACTTGCTGCACATTTGGGAAAAGGCATGGTCGGCATCCTGCCTTGATGCTTGTGCACCTGGATTAGAGGAGAAACTAGGATGCCCTGTGCCATCCCATTCAGTCCTGGTATGTGCCTGTCTAGAAGAGTTGTAAGCAACAAATGGGGCTGTGTGCTGAGAATTCTGCTAATAGCACTTTCTTGGTGTGTGTTTGTGTGTGTGTGGAAGCGTGCACAGTTATCCTCAGAGCTATGCTGCTTGATTTAATGTTTCCAGGTGTGTTGTGCGTGTGTATGCCAGAGCAGGAACAGGCATCTCTGAAAGCTGCTAGCTGGCATTTGTCAGAGCTTTCATCATTGATCTCCTTGGATTCTGGCACGCCCTGGGCTATGGCGAGAAAAAATGTGGTAGATGCTCCAGTGATAAGAATCTTTGGGGTCCCCTCCCGTGCCCCCCAGGCACCTGGTCACTGCAGAAACAGTGCATAGTGTTTATTACTGCAGAAACAGAACCCAACATTTGCATTTCTTGACAGAGACCTTGCTTTAAACTGTTTGTAGCGTTAATGAGGTAATCTTTGTGAATAATTTGGGATATTTAAAGCTCCTCTGTTCATGTAGCATAATGGTGAAATCAAATCAAGCTGCACATCTCTTAGAGTAAATGAATTTAGTCTTCTACCCAGCACAGAAAGAGCTATTGCTTTAGCTGGTGCACATTTAAGAGAGCGTAGATACCCATCACCTGATCCCTCTGAATTCAGTGCTGATCTTCTGTAATGGAGAGGAACATATTAAAACATCATTATAGATGTCCTTGTATTTTTTACAGATAGTTTTCTTCTCCTGTTTTCTATCTATGGCTATCAAATGTAGCTTAAAAGAATACAGTTCTTGACCCCTAAATAATAGGGGTCATATTCCAGCATTTGATGTTGTGATGTATATTAATGTTGTGTTTCTTCTTATGTTTGCATTGAATTTCTAATTTCTATGTATTAATATTCATGTATGTGTGCAAAACAGATGGATGTGTTTATGTTACTTGATGTGAATAACTGGAGAAAAACCCAGAGCTAAAATGCTACTCTTTACTTACCTTTTTCACAATCTGATCTGAGGGTATTTCTACAAGGGTCTCAACAACAACAAAAATGGGTTAAAAATCTTTAAAATATTAATTCATTCCTTAAACACACAGAAATTGTTATTGTAGCTGCTCTGGGGTTTTTCAGTTCTATGTTACAACACATTATGTCAGGCATTGCAAGATTACTTTCCATTTTTTGAGCTTTTTTCCCTGTCTGTGTCTTTCTTTCCTTAGGGGCCCATTTCTCCATATTATAGTCAGCGTTATGGGTTTAGCCCAGACTGTAAAATAGTAGCATTTACAGGAGACAATCCAGGTGAGATGATTAAATGTGTAAGATTCAGTGAGTATGATTATTTATGTACTAAAGTTCTAAGTCAATCTCATTGAGTCTCAGATACTCCCTATACGGGAAAATAATATTGTGTTTATAAGCATTAATACCTTTTTTCCAGCAGCCTTCCATCACTGGTTCTTCTGAGATATAAACATCTTGGATGAGCTGGGTATGACAAATGAATTCCCTTTTTGCCTAGTAATTAGAGGTAACTTCATTTGCCTCTTGAGAACTTTGGTTTTGGTTTGCCTGCCCCTCAGAAACTATTCTTACTATGAACTGCTAACATTGTAACTTAGAAAATATGAATTAAAAAGTTGCTGTTTTGTCTTTTCAAGCGGAAAGGTGGAGGTAGATCTCATAGACATTCTCCAAGAGCTGTCCTTTTGTCAGACTGATAGGTCTCAGTGTAAGGGAAAGTGTTAATTTAGGGTTGGGTTTCTGAATCCTGAAGATTGTTTCAGTGTAGAGCAAATTTGTCTGTTTCTCAAAACTGTGAAAATAAAATGCTTAATCCAGTAGCATATGCAGCTTTGAATCAAGATGGAAGCTTCATCGTGGTATATTTTACATTCTGGGAGGTGGTTAAACTCTGCATTTCCCCAAAGTCCAATTTTTCTTCCAGAGATTCCAATCCAGCTTAGTCCAGGAAATATGTGAGTAGTCTGATGGAAGTGGGAGTGTTTCTCCTTTGAAGTGTTGTTAAGTAAGGGTCCACTGTATTTAAAACCTGAATACATAAAACATTAGATAATGATGCAGTTCCAATAGTCTTTTGTCTTGAGAGTTTTGATATTGTTAGAAATCACTCCTTCACCCAAATGCTTTGCCCATCTTTTACAGCGTGTAGGCCAAGGCCATCCATGGTATATTTGCCATTTATATTGTCCTTTGAGATGGTGAATAACTTGTATTATGTCTTATACAACATGCTATAATTGAGTGAAGCAAGTAACTTTTTGTCTGGTGTTCTGACTTTTTGCTTTCAGCATCATTGGCAGGGATGAGACTTCAAGAAGGAGATATTGCAGTAAGTCGAAACATGCTCCTGAAAACTGTCCCTATCCCTGAATAAATGAAGTACACCAAATGTAAAATAGCTGTAGGGTATCAGTTAAATTTATCTGCTAGTGTTGATTTTCTGTTTCTTGGATTCACAGTTGTTTTATTCCTGTCAATCTGTAAGCTGCCTGAAAGATTTTAAGTAAACTCTTGTGACTATTTTTAACTAATGCTCCAGACATTAAAACCTAAGTCTCCATCTAGCATGTATTTCACTGGTGTGACAGCCTAAGTCAGAGATAGCTTCAACACGAATCCAATTGACTTAATGTGCAATTTAAAAACAATTAGTGGTAATAACAAATGGTTTTAATTTAATTTCTGTATTGCTTTCCATGCACATTGTGATAACGGCTTAATTATTATTTTTTTTTCCCCTCCAGATTAGCCTTGGCACAAGTGACACGTTGTTTCTGTGGATCCAAGAACCAACTCCTGCCTTAGAAGGTCATATCCTCTGCAATCCTGTTGATTCTCAAACATATATGGCACTTTTATGGTAATTTCATTTATATTTTTGTACATCTGGGATCAGTAGCATATATTTCTTTCTCTGTGTTAGTGTTTTTTATTTCTTTTGCAAAGTGATAATGAAGAGAACATTCAGCATTCTGTAGGGTATGTGGCAATCTCCTGCTGAAACATTTGCATCAACGTTACAGCATTCCTATTGTTTAGTTTGAGTAATTGAAACTGCAGAGTTGTGGAGGATGAATTCTCATGGCAATAAAAAGCTGCAATTATTTTTACCTATACACGGAATCAGTTTGCTATGAATCTAAGGTAATATATTTAAGGTACAGGAATAACAACCTTCTGAAATAAGATAATATGAAATGGCAGAAGCTTGACCATGCTGGATAACTTCTGTCCTCTTCTAGTGGTCCAGAGGGGACATAACAGGGCAGGTGAGGATTCCCTGTTCAGAGAGGAGTGTGATCAGTGCTGTTCAGGGATGTATTAGGCTGTGCATGTGGAAAATTCTGAGATCCCAAGAAACCCATCTGAGAGAATGATCCTCATGGCAGCTTTTGGCTGCTGTGATATGGGAATTGTTTGGCCCCTCACTGGCCAAGCAGGTGGAAAGGTGGCCTGAAGTTATGTTTTCTCTCATTGAGTCACTGTATTCAGGATGGAAAACTTCCAAAACAGGTCATAGTGTTTAGACAAATATTGACAAATAAAACAGAGATAAGTTTTGTGTCTAAATCCCCTGGATTGTAGGTGCTTGAAACTCAAAACTCCAGCAAAGCTCAAATCTGCCCATTAATTGTAATACTGAGGTTTGCCTGTGCAGAAATTGGATGCTGTAGATGACAATGGGAACAGTGCTCATGAAGTTGAGTTCAAAACATGATGTTACTTGCACATTACTGAGTTCCACAGTATAATTTCCCAGCAGTTGGGGTTTTTTTTAAGTTTTTCATTCAAATTTCTCTTTTATCCAATATTTTTCCTACTTTTACTGCTTAAAGAACTATATAAACAACCTGTTGGTAGTAACAAAGGAGATGTTAAGGCCTTTTTTTTCTGAATAACTGTTACACTGCTGTTTTTACTGCAGCTTAACACATGCAGAAGGCCAAACTTGCCTCTCAGAACACAAGATATTTCTGTAGCCATGCAGATAAAAAGCATTCCTTTTCCTCCTACCATTTCTGCCCTGCCACTGCCACTTTTTCACCAATGCTCCTTTATTTCTAGAATATTGGAGTTAATAGGGGGCTCTCAGTTAGCAGAGGAAAAGTTCCTGAGCTACCAGGCAGAGTATTTGTACAGAAAACTTGAGTAACTTCAGCTGCTGCTACTGAGCAAGCTCAATAATTTCCTTGCCCTCTTTCTAGATATTTCTGTACCTTTCCAGCTAAGTTGCTCTGGTAGCTCTGTGCTAGAGGGTATTTAAACTGCTTTCCTCTGGGTCTGAGTTCAATGCTGCAGTATTTTACAGGAGTATTATATTCAGAGAGGAGGCAAAGGAGGTGACTTTATAAAGGGTGCAAAGGCCGTAAACACTGAACAGATGCATATTTACAGCGTGGTTTTCTGGCTCTGGACCAGAACTGGGCAGATGTAGCCATGATGCTTTCCTTTGCCAGATCCTGGCATGGAGCTAGACCTCATAAGTCTCGTTGGATCCAGGCTGGCTCCATAGTGGTTCCATGCTCCTGGAATCATAAATGCAATGTAGAGTCACTCTTGCTTTTCCTTGAAGAGTCATCTCAGAGTGAGGAGATGTGTTAGCTGTTCAAAGCTAGCCTGGCCTGTAGCGTGGCCTGCCAGGCTGGAGCTGAGCTGACTCATTGGAGAGGTGTATACCAACATCTCTGCACTGAGCTCCTCAACATGTCCTGCAATATTTGTTTCCTCTCTTATCTAGTTTCCTCCCTCTCAATCTCTTTCCATAATGAAGGTGTGATTGTATCTTTTAGCTTGCACAGCTTTATTCAGCTGATACAATAAACACCAATATGAAGTAAAACAACAGAATGCTTTAAAGATCTAGAGCCAAATGTTTGGAAATGTGGTATGTTTGTGTGTTTCAGTTTCAAGAACGGCTCTCTGATGAGAGAGAGGATCAGAGATGACTGTGCTTCAGGCTCCTGGGATGAATTCTCCAAAGCCTTATCATCCACTGTTGCTGGAAACAATGGAAACTTGGGTATGAGCCTCAGCAGGGCTGGGAGTTCCAGGGTTTGCTTAGACACATACTTGAGTGGGTGTTATACCTGCTATTTACTTGTGTCATGATAAAGGCCAAGAATTAAATTAACTAGAGCAAGGAAAATTCCTAATGTGTACTCAGAAACTCTCTGTTGGCAGGCTGTGTCATGATAGTATTTTCCTTCAATATTTGCTAAATAAGAAAATTGTATCGTGGGGCTCTTTTGGTCATTGAAAGAGTTTTAGTAGCCTCTTAGCTGTAGAATATTTAAAACTACTTCTGGAGGCCTTCATTAAAGTTTATTTCTTTTCCTGAAGACTCAAACCAAGTGAATTAAGTAGCTCCATATTATCTTTCTCAATCATTACTCTGAAATCTTGTTCATGTGTGTGAACAAAGCAGGAATGTCAAGTGATACACAGATTTTCTGCATTTTCCCCAATGTATATCACAGAGTCATTTCATCCCTGTTTTTTCCTTACATTATGGTAATGATGATGGAAATATTTTTAAAAATATAAACCAACCCATGTATTTGAAGTTTTACGTTATTTTCTATCCTACAGTTTAGCATTTTACAAGTGTATTATATAGCTCTGAAGTAAGTTATGGAAAGGTGAGCATATGTGTAATCAGGATTAAAAAGTAATCATTGCAGAGCTGGATTTCAAATCATAACCATCATCCTCCATCTGAATTGATATGAGTAAAATTAATTAAAAAACTGTAAGTATCAAAGCTTTTAAAAATAGGTATTTAAGTTTTAGAAGACTTCACTGCTTAGGGAAGTGAATTTAAGATAGAGTTTCTTGACACTGTGAGATTAGCAATGATTTTTCACTTTTAGAAGATCTGTTATGTTGTCTGTCAAATCCAGTCTCTCTGGGGTATTAAAATGACCAGGAATCTCCTCATGAGCAGACAAATTGATCCAGGTGTTTCAGAATATGGGAAGAAGTTATTCCAAAGCCCAGAAGTCAGCCACTTTAGACACTATTGGGAAAAAAAAGGAAGTTGGTCAAAATATTGTAACTGATTAGAAGGGTACCAAGACACTGCCTTAAAGTTTTAAAATTTGGATTATAATAGATTCATTTGGGTGTCTCAGTCCCCTATAAAATGAGTGTTTCATGAAAGTCATCCTCACTAACCTGCCATGCTTGGATAACCCCTGAGTATACGTGTAAACCTGCAGTAATCTCCATAATCTGAGTTCTTGAGGGAAGCAGAGCAGCAGAGGAGCTGGTTAGACCCCCTCCCTTTTATCACTTGTTCCCTGCGCTCCCTGTTGTGTCAGAAGATGCCCCTGCAGAGTTCTGGAGATGGGCAGAGGCATCTGCTAGGGTGAGGTTGGGATAATGAGAGTAACAGGGGTAGCAAATGGGGAAGGAGGAGGAGTGACTGGAGGGTCCTGTTGTGTCTGGGAAGTACCTGAGAAAACTGATCAAACCAGCAAGGCTACTTGAAGCCCTCATCTTCCAGGTTCAAGGTGGCAGCAGGGTCAGAAAGGAAATTTTGGGGATATACATCCCCTGGCAGGGCCTGCAGATCTGTAATGGTCGTTTGCTGACAAGTTTGCAGAGTGTTCAACCAAAAAGGTTTTGTGTGCTATAGCACAGTACTGTTTGGGGGTTTTTTGGCTAATAATCATAGTGCTCCTAGGGCAGAATACTCTTGTCCCAGGGTCTGAACCTTAGAAACTCTCCTTAGTTTCTTAGCTCTTCTGTTCAGTTTTTCTATCCTCATTTTCTTTTTTAACATCTCCTTTCTTGGTTATCTTTTCTGACCGACCCTTCTTGCTGACACAAAAGAAATCTTTTTTTACACTTTTTGTCTAGCTGTCTACAAAGCATCACTGCATTTCTTCAGATCTCATCAAAACTATTCAGAGACCAACTCTGCTTCGTGACTTAAAATATCTGATGTTCTCTAATAAGCTCATGAAATCTGATCCAGTGCCTGAAGTATTCCAGCATTCCTGTACTTTTTACTAAATTAGCATTTTTTTCTGGTGTTTTGTTTTTCTTTCACCCTTGCATATGACCCACTGAAGCTATTTCTAAGATGTGTTATATATTGCCTATGTTACTTGTTCTGGTGGGTGTGTGCTCTTTTGTAGGCTTGATGTTTATTATATTGTTTGGATGCCTAGAGCCAGACATGCTTAAGATCCACATTTTGGTAAACCAAAAGTACTTAAATTCGGTAACTAATTTCAGTCCACACATTTAATAAACAGGCTGTGTAATGACTCAAATGATTTCCAAATACGTGACAAACATTTATTATTATTTTAGCTTTGTGCTGAAATAGGATTCCAGCTTTGGACTAGGAGCAAACATGACACTCTTTAATGTTCCTTGATGCAGGTTTCTACTTTGATGTGATGGAAATTACTCCCGAAGCAGTAGGGATTCACAGATTCAACAGAGACAACCAAAAGGTAGTAATAATCAAGTTATCATCTCAAACTTTGAAGGAGTAATGTCAAGGCTTGAAATCTTTGCCTTTTTGTTCCCCTGAGACACTTTCTTTCAAGTTTTATTTATTGATGCAAGTCCCTGGGATGATTTTCATAAGAAACTATTTGGTTTGTAGTTTGAGAGTATCTACAGTGCAAAGTCTGAGCTACAACTTACATGGTATTTTTCTGAAGAAATATTTCCTTTACTGGAAAATGTGGATTTACTGAAACCAACACTGTTTTTGAAACAGGATTAACTTTAAGCTTGTTGAGAGCTTAGGACACTTACATGACTTAGTCCCCATCTTCTACGTTTCAGACACAGATAAGGATGTGTTGAAACTTTGGGCTATAATATTTTGTCTTTTATCTTGCTCTAAATGTGTACGTAGAGTACAAACCTCATTTGGCTGGCCTGCATGTCTTGGAGTAACCTCCAAGCTAAGTAATGATACATAAGCAAACACAGGCTCAAGTGAATTTGAACTAAAATAGAAATAGGAAAGTTCTTTGTATCTTTTTCTGTTGAGGAATGGATGTTCTTTAAATGTCTGTCTTTCTGGGTGGTACTGAAACTCAAGAGGTGTCTGATCAATCAGACTCCCAGTCGATTAGACCTCACCTGGGTGAACTGAGATTGATACTATCTTGTATTTGCAGTGTAGCACTAGTGTGTTAAATGTTTCCTGGTTAAATGAATTCTTAATCACTTCTAGCTGTTTTACAAGTTGGAGGCACTTATTGTAGTGCATGGAAAAGGTCAACTTGTGTGAAAGATTTTTTGTATTCAATATTTTCCTACTTCTGTTGCCTTTCTCATATTCTGGTTGATGAAAGTACAGAAAGATGCTATATGTAGAAACTAACCAAATTAATGAAAAGATGACATAGGTTCACTTGTGTGCAGACAGAAATAGACTTAAACTTTTGTGACATTGCTTAATGCATCTGAATTTTATCTACTTGCTTTAATTCTGTATTTTTGAGATATTGATTGTTAAGCAGCCTTTGGTGCTGGGAAATGCATAGAAAGTTTACAACTTGCAGTAGAACCTTTTCCCAGCATGCATTGATTTCAAATTTGATGAATTTGCCAACAGCACTGAGGTTATGGGTTGTGTTCTCTGTCATGAGTCTTTAGGTCCATCCTATGTGTCAGTGAAGAACTGGGCCTAGCTGAAAGCAGACTTCAGGGTGAGATTGAGGATAATCAGCTCTAGATCTGCCCTGTGTTTTTAACTGGTCTCTAGCTTGGCATTGTTCACTGTGTAAGGTGCTTGTTAACTTCGTGTATTCCTTCTTTGATACAGGTTTCAGACTTTCCAAAGGAGGTGGAAATGCGAGCGTTGATTGAAGGACAGTTCATGGCCAAGAGGATTCATGCTGAAAAGCTGGGATATAAAGTCAGTAAGTATGGTGAAGAGCTGCAGAATTAACAGCACTAGAGATCAAACACAATGATGGGAGTCCCAACAGAAACGTCAGTACTGTGACTCTTGTCCTGCCTGATGGATGGTATGAATTCTGAATTAGCCTCATGGAAAATATTTTGGATGTTAGTTGTGTTTGGGGCAGGTTTTTGCAGGACCAGTGGTTTAACTTTAAGATGACTTTTTTCAAGTATTGTTGCTGTTTAATTGTTACCGAGCTGCATTGTCAATTTTTAAGTCATAACTTGGTATTTGGTAGCTTGTTAAGTGAAAAGAAGACCAACCTTCTGCCTAAAGTACAGGACCATAACTCAGAACATCTGAAATCTATGCTCAGTTTCTGGAACTGCCATAAGCTGGTCACTTATGTCTTTACCTCAGTTTTCTGCTAATAAAGGGAAAGCCCTTTCCCTGTCTTGTGATTTAGGAAACAAGAGATCCTGCTGCTTTAGAATTTATAATGTGAATAGTTTTTAGCACATTGGAACAACAAAATCAGACAGCTCTTTTAGCTATAGAAGTGGGATCAGATCATTACTAGCTGTGCAGTTCTACAAAGAGTGCAGGCAAGTTGGTAAGATGTTTTATTGGCATTTTCTGTTAGTGTGTCAGCCAGTGGCATCTTACAAAAATACTGAATTAACTCATATTGAGGGTTTTTAACCAATGTTTTATTTTTAAAAATCATATTATTTTTATCTACATCGTGACTCCTTTACAAGCCAATCCTGACCTCCTCCTTTACAAGCCATTGCTTGACTCCTACCTCCAGGCTTTTATCATGAAGGATGGATTTTTTATTTTTAAGAGAGAACTCCAGGAGCTGAAAGTTGAGAAAATATAGAGATACTGGAACAAATCACAAAGCTTGGCAGCACCACGTCATAAATTTATGCTGTAAAGGTTTTCCTGTTATATATTTTCTTATATACTTGAAACCATATTTATTTGAGGAGGTTATTTATGGAGACAGGCAGAGATTCAAACAGATTGTGTTCAAAATACCTGTTTATCCTTCATTCTTAGATTCTGCTGCACCAAAACTTGGCTTATGTAGCCTAGAAAACTCATGGCTGAAGAGGGTACTTTTGCACTCTGAAAATGTCAGGGGGTAGACAAACACCAGAGTATGAGAAGAACTAATTAAGATACTGGACAACACTGACATAGACTAAAATGGGTAGAAATTATAGGATCACAGAATGGTTTGGGCTGGAAAGCATCTTAAAGATCATCTAGTTCCAACCCCCCTGCCATGGCAGGGACACCTCCCACTAGACCAGGTTGCTCAAAGCCCCATCCAACCTGGCCTTGAACTCTTCCAGGGAGGAGACATCTGCAGCCTTCCTGGGCAACCTGTGCCAGTGTCTCGCTACCCTCATAGTGAAAAACTTCTTCCTAATTTCCAATCTAAATCTCCCCTCTTCCAGTTTGAACCCATTACCCCTCGTCCTGTCACTACAAGCCCTTGTAAAAAGTCCCTCCCCAGCTTTCTTGCAGGCCCCCTTCAGATACTGGAAGGCCACAATGAGGTCTTCCTGGAGCCTTCTCTTCTCCAGGCTGAACAACCCCAACTCTCAGCCTGTTGTCATAGGAGAGCTGTTCCAGCCCTCTGATATCTTCGTGGCCCTAAATCTGTAAATACATTTAGGTTAAGTAGGACAGCCAAAAACCTAACTAGTTTTAGGATGTGGCTTACAAAGCTTTAAAAATGCCTTTTTTAAAATGCTGTATATGTCTACAGTAAAAAGGAGATGGGTGTGACTGCATTATGTTCCTGTAGATTACTTGGAAGCTTGTATGCTTTTGTTCTGTTGCATCCCAAGGGTCTTTTAGCTATTTGGTAACTAACAGATGAGTTGCTTTAAAAAAGAGCTGCTGTATGTTGTGTGGGCTGTATGCATCTCCCACTTTTCCTTGGTGGTATTATTTAAATGTCATACTCTGTTATTTGTGTAGTGATGGCAGCTTACATCTGCATTTGTTGTGTGACAGCTCTGACAACAGGGTGTGTTCTGAGTGCGTTGCAGGGTACAGATGAGCATTGTGGGAATTACTCTGGTATTGCCAGACTTTCTCTTGTTTAATAGCTGCTGTTTTTCAAGGCTGCTTTTTTGTTTTTAATGTGATTTAAAAGCTTATTTATCTTTTGGATGCAATATACAGTCAGGACCCTTGTGTTTATTCAATTCCTTTTAGGCCTTGTCTACATGGGGAATTTACTTTGTTTTCTGCAGGAATCAAGCTGATTTACATTCAGAAATATAATCACAGCAGTGTAAATCTTGGCTTTTTGTTGTTGTTGTTGTTTACTCCAGTGGGAGAACACAGTAATAACTGCTCACAAGATCTGGGAAGTCGCATGATGACACCTATTAAATTGATCTGTAACAGAAATAGAAGTGACATGGTCAGTCACAACAAATGCTTTGCTGTCTTGTCCTGAGGCTTGTGTGGTGCCATCTCAGTGGTGCAAATGAGTCAGAAACCTGGCTAAGAATTTCCCTAACTCTGGCACCAAGGTGCTGGAAAATCATTTTGGCAGTCATGAACCTGCCTCTCTGTTCTTGGGCCAAATGCAGTTTGGATGACTGTAATCTGAAAAGCAGCAGCCTATGTGGAAGAGAATTTTGTAAAAATAAATAAATAAAACTCCGTCATGTAGAGATCTTGGTTTTGCACTGTGAACGTGACAAACATTAGATAATCCCCTAGAATTTCCTTTCAGTTAATGAATATGTTATCTTGCTAGGAGCAGTATTTTGAATCCTTGGTCTACCAAGGAGGAAGTGCAGTGATGCTGAAAGAGTGTTTTATATGTGAGGTTTTGTTCCCAGATCAATGCTTCTGCTCCGTTATAGATCTTACATTAACTACAAATAATAGTTTTTAAAAAAACACCTTTAAAACAGCTCTTGGGGTGCTGTTTGTGCTTCCTTGCAGGCGTGTGCCCGGGTTTCATTGTGGCTCCTGTGCCAGTAGAGGGCAGGGGATTCTGCTTCATGAGCTGCTTCTTTGAGGCTGGGCTCTGTGTGTCAGCCTTGTTTTGCAAAAGGCACAGAGTCACCAGGCAATGCTTGGGAGAAAAGTTAAACCTTGCATTAATCGTGATTTAAGGGTTTTAAAAGTGTGTGTCCCTCTGTTCTAATTGCTCTAATCTTTCTCAATCAGATTTTGGGGGAAGTCATTCAGTAACACCCTGTATCCTGTTTTGCTTATGTGCTGAAGGGGTGGATAGAGAGTTGTGATCTAGAAACAAACAAGTGAAGTTTGGTCTGTCCCCGTTGTTTACATCCTCTGATTCAGAGATGCATGCAGATAAGGTGAAGGTTTGCGGTTCTGCCTTTATTTTCCTGAATTTTGATTGTATCATAAACGCCTTCTGTTTTGTCACTTCCTTTTTCTGCTTGCAGCCATCCCCTTCTGAAAGCCAAGCTCACAACTGGAGTTCAGAGGCTGGTCACACAGACATGCTTGCTGCCTGGTTTGGGGACTCTCTGAAGTCAAAACCATGGTAACTTCTTAGAGAAATGACCGTGTCTGCAGCTCAGTGACACAGCAGCTATAAAGCTGTCAGCGGTTCAGACCGATCTGCCAGTAGATACTTTAATAATCTTGATGATCACTTCAGAGTTGCTTCCATGCCTGACAAAGCAATCCTAAAGTTCATCCTAAAATTGACACTGACTGGAGAATATTGCAGTGGTCCTTGCTTGGATCTGTTGAAGCTGTCCTGGTGAATACCCACAAAACTGATTATTCTTGGGAGCAAAATCTAATCCCCAACCCACTGATGGGTGAAGTAAATATTGCTGTGATATGTGTTGTTTATGCTGGAGGAAAACAGCTCACAGGTTCTGGTGTTGATCACACATGTAGTCAATAGATGTGCTGGTCTACAGCATAGAAACCTTTGTGTCAATGAAAATCTGAGCACTAAGTCTATACATCCTGGGTCAGATGGGTGCTAGAATTGTGTTAAATAAGCTTTTGTGAGACTGCAGCAGCAATTAATAAATCCTGTGGGCAGGCTGATCTGGGGCAGGGTCTGTGTCAGAGCTGTTAGCTTGGGACAGGGCTTTCTGCCTTCATGTTGTGTTGTCTAACAGTGAGTTCATAGTATTACAGTTGCCCAGTGTGCTGTTCGTGTCACGTTTATACCTTTAGGAATCTGATTCTGCCACCAAGCTGTCATCAGCAGGGGGAGATGGATAGAAGGTGCCATGTTTTACAAGCGCAAGTTTTGTCCATAAAATCCTGTGTCTGTGTTTATTATGTAATTTATAGTTTCTTACGTACATAAATCCATCACTTGCAAATAATGTTGGTGCCCTGAGTTCTACTGACTGTACATGGTGCTTAAGTACTGGCTGGGGTGACACAGACATGCCCGTGGCTTTGTACTGGTGTAAGAATGAACCATTTTTTTTCCTTGAGTGCTACATGTTACCAGCATTTCAGATGTGTGAAAGTACATCTTTCTGATTGGATATCCAACAGGATGTGTTCTCAAACAGAGCAGCAGTCCTGCAGTGCTTGGGGAAAAAAGGGAAATGTCAGAGCATGCTGGGCCTGACTCCTCAGTGGTCAGAGGGAGAACTTACATTTCTGAAGAACTCGGTCTAAGATTACCTGAGGGCAAACTCCAAGGTGCCAAATTTCCTTTTTCTTCAGGTGGTGTTTTCTCCTGAAGCTCTTTTCAGCAGGTTGAAGGTAGTAATAATGTGTGGCTCTTTGTCCGCAGGGAAGGCAGTCTGATAGAGCAAGGGAAGCTCAGAAAATATCCATTCTTGTAACATGGAGTGGTTGGGTTTCATTATTCATGTTGTCATGTGGAGGCACAGAAACCCAAAGGTGAGGTGCGAGGCTGTCACTTCACAGCAAAGTGTTGGTCTGTCGGGAGGATGAAGTAGCTCTCCAGTTTGGCAAGGCTATAGGTGCCACTGGTCCTCAGGACACTCCAGCTACGAGAGAGGTTTTTCTGCTGGTGATTGTCTTTGACTGACTGGCTTCTGTGACTGTAGTCTCCAAAACTCTTATGGATTATCAGGAACGCTGGGACTTTGTTCCGTCAGTCACCTTTGCCTTCACTACTAAATGTGTTTCTACTCCAGTTATAGCAGTGTTTTGGCTGAAATGAGGAACACTGTGAGTGAGGCCATTTTGTAGTTGCATACAGATTAAATTGATGTTTATGCCCTGCGGGATTTAAATTTCTTAGAGAAATCAATACTAAAATGTTGTGTTGGCTTCGTGCTTGTCTCTTGCTGTTTGCTGCTAAGAGTGCTGATGGTGTTTCAGCAGCGTGAGGGTGACAGCTTTCTTTGGGGCCTTTGGCTTCAGCAAGGGAGTGAAAACAGTTTAAAAATAGTTAGAGGACAGTGCCCTAGATGGGAGGTTGAAGCCCTCTGTTTAAAATAATAGTGAATAGTGGTAATGGTCAGATTGGGAAATATATAGGTATTGATGGGGCAGAGTGTACCGCTAGGTACACAGTGCAAACAGACCATAAATACTCCTTACCATTAGATCTCAAGCCTGTATTTTTGAGGGAGGAGCTCAAGAAGTACTTTGAAATTCATCAAAGGCAGGATCTTCCTCCCAGATAAGCCAGTGATTCTGCTGCAGAGGATATTTGTATTTTCTGATGAAACTTCTGGCTGATAAGAGTGCCAGTGTGAGACGGGCAATGCCTTGGCAAGAACTTGACTGTACCCCCTCTTATTTTCTGCTGAGCATCAGACTTTTATCACGTAGCAGAGCCTTCTAGGCACGATCAAACAAGGCTTGGTTTTAAGCCAGTGATCCAGCGTGAAAAGTTGGTTAGGTCATTACCAATTCCCTGACCAAATATTGTATAAGAAAAGGCTTTTTATTATTACTTGGCTCAGGAGAATACAGTATTAGTTTAACTAATTTTTAAAAGGCTTAGATAAAATGTCTCTGAAGGAAATGACCTAATGTGCTATAAGGAAGCTGCTTACGTGTTCTAGAATTTTTCATGCAGTGGCTATTGTCTTACTTTTATTTTGTTTTATTGTTGTTCTACATATACAGGAAACACAATGAAGACAGAAAAGCTGAAGAGTTAATAAAAAGATTGGAAGGGGTACTATCTGTCTTTCTTTCCTGACACAATGATAAAATGTTGTCATTGTTTGAACAATTGCTTTTAATGTTTGGTCAGCAAAAGACCAAGTATGTAAATGGTTCAATTCCTGTGCCCTGATGGTAGGAGAGATTGTTTATGACTCTTTCAGTGCATGTACTGTTCACACGGTGTGCAGAAAAATAGTCAAGCTGTCACTTGGCTGGTTTTGTTAGAGCTTCGTGGATCTCTGGAAGCTGGGGACTGGGAGATCAGTTGGGTTATCTAAGAAATCTCCTTTTATTCCTTGTTTTTTGAGACTGATCTACAGTTTTAAATCCAATTAGATTAGCAAGGGAATGACATGATGACAGTCTGTAAGTATCTTCTTGGGGAAAGGAAACAATGCTATAGGACTCTTGAGCCTTAGGGACAGAAACATTATGGTTCAATAACTAGAAGTTGAAAGTAGGCAAACCTCAAATGACAAGCAATGCACAGAGTTTTTGCAGAAACTGAAATCAAACAGTGCAAAAATTGACAGTTGTGTAGTGAGTTCTTTAGCACTGGCAGCTTTATGAACAAGATTATTATTATTTTCCGTAAGAACAGATGCTCTGGTCCAAAGACTTCATTTATGTTATAGAAGGGTGAGTTCAGTGGATCAGAGTGGTCCATTCTATCTCAGACACATGGGAATCTGTAAGAGATGCCATTGTTAGGAAGCTCATCTGATTCACAGCTATATGTACATTGCTTGGTATTAATCATTTATATCAATAGCAGCTGCTGATATCACTGTAAATGAAGCTCTCTTTGGATGATCGTTCTGCTTGTAATACCACATTTACCTTAGCTGACACTTAGTGAAATGTTATATATTTATTATTTTAAATCTTTCTTCCTCTGTCTTTCTCTATTTTCATTTTTGTTGCTCAAATGTGTCAGGCCTGTTAGTGAACATTAATCATCTCTCCCAAGATTCCCTGGTCCCTCCAGCTGCCTTTCCTTTTTCCTAGTTTAAGGTTGTTCAGTTTCTCTTACACATCTCCTGTTATGCATCAGTTCTGAGCACTATCTCAGTGCTTTCAGCTGCATCAGTCCACACTTGAGGTTTTTCAGTGTTCTACCAGATAAGTCATTCTTTCTGTACCTTCTCTCTTTGCCTACATGTACAGTGATTTTCAGCTGTGATTGTTTGTTGCATGAGATTAAGCAAGATGGTTTCTTTAAAAGAGTTTATTGCCCAAGTTTTAAAAACAATTATAAATATCTAAAGCTTTGATTCCATCCAGACTTTGATTTCCAGAGGACAGCTACTCAGTGCTTCCTCAGATTATCTCAAGAAAAAAAATAACCAACAACCCTCCACATTTCTTCAGGTTCAAATGAAAAACCAAGTAAAAGTTCACACATCTGTGGTCAAGGGGAATTTTGCATTCCACTTGTATAACTTTAATTCTCTTCAGACATGAAATAATTAATTTGGACAGCTTTTTTACTCTTATTTCTGGCCCGTAGTTTTTAAGACCACACAGGAAGGGTATTCTTTTTTTTTTTCTGCCTTTAAACTTTAATGTTATTTAGCCTGTATGTGGTGTGTCCAATGTATGCACTAGGAAAGGTGTGCATGGAGCACGTAAAATGACAGGTCTCAGCCCCAAGGCTTTCACAGTGTCAGTTGAGTCCAAATGTAAAGGGTGGCAAAGGATGGGGAGCTCATGAAAAATAAGCTTCAAGTGCAGTGTGTACTTCTAAAGTTCTCTCTCTGGTAGAAGAACAGAAATTTTTTAGCTTTGCACTTGGAGGCTGGAATTTGGGATCAGTGACAGGACTGACCTGAAGAGGAAAAATTGGATGTGTGGAAGAGTGAGATTAGAGCATCCACAGAATTAAATCCCTAAATGATATGGTAGGTGACATGAAATTCTTGATCCCAGCTTCTGGATGATTTTTCCTCTTTGATGTTCAAAAGGCTGGACTTGACAGTCTCTTAGAGTGGCCTTCAGCTCATCAGTGCTATACTTTTCCTAGTTGGAAAATCTGAGGAATGGATGAAAGAACACAAAGAAAAAGTTTGCTTGAATCTGAAATTGTCTTTTCCAACTGCACTTACAGTGACTGTAGAGCATCAGACAGACTTAAAGTAAGACTAAACTCAGGAGTAGCTGCTGAGCATGGTACATCAATTACTACTTAAGGAGAGAGTGACTTTAGCCACTCCTCTACCACTTCTGTTGGTTTTAAAGTATTTGCCTTCCATTTGACAATATTTGAGGCTTAATAAGGAATTTTAAGAAAGCTGGAAATTTGAATTTAAGAATACAAGTATTATATATGTACAGGCAAAGGGTGGGCTTGTGATGGTTTTATTTTTGATAGTAATATAGTTCTTTTGAGAACACCTCTATTGCAGGTAACTGCACTTATCGATCTTTATCTGAAACATTACTGAAGTGTGGCTTCACCTCTGGGTGTGCCTATCTTGGTTGATTCTTCTGAAATGCATAATTATTAGATCTTTCCAGAAGTTCTGGTGGGTGAAAGTTCAGTTAGTCCCTGTTTGTAGAAATCAGCTAGCATCTCTCTAAATATAAATAAATCTGTGTGCTTTTGTATTTCTGATTTTGCAGTAACACTAAGCAAAAGAAATGGCTGTATAAGAACTTGAATGAGCTGGATGCTCTGTCAGAAAAACTCCACTAGAAGGTGTTTTCTGTGCACAAACATGTAACACCAAGTTCTTTCCTTTACAATGCAACAATATTACCAAAGGAGGCAATACCAAACAATGTATGTTCGTTATAGAAGTGGTATCAAATGCCAGTATTATTTTGGACAACAAGTGAACTGACTTGGAAATACATTTGATTTCCTTAGCTTGATGTTGGTAGCCAGAGTTTCAGTGTACTTGCCTACCAAGTCAATGTGCTCCATCACTGGTAGCAGCTTTCTTCAGGGTGTTCTCATGTCTTGTTTTCAACAGGTTGAAATCACTTTTGTTACATTTGAAATCTGAGCTTTGATGGGAGAGGTTTTGGATTCTAGAGGTATCCATGTGCTGAAGGAAGGCTTCTGGGGGCTTTATTCCAACACATCCTTGGCTGCCTCCTCTGTGTTTCCAGGACTGGGTCACTCAGTTCCTTCCCTCTCCATTGCTGGTATCTGTTACCAAGCAGGTAAATGTCAGTGTTTCTCTGTACATAGCAATTTCCATGTACACATCTCAAAAAGTAACTACAGAAAGCTGGAGGACACTCAGCATTGTTACAGATCAGCAAAGTATTTTAGTGCTCTTGGTGACCAGCTTAAAACATACAAAAGAGCAGAAAATGAATTCATATATTAGTCTGTGTGGCAGCAGCCCTGGGAGTAGCATTGGAATGAAAGTGGTCACTGATCACAGAGCTGGAGAGATTTTGAAGGGTATTTTTAAAAGCATTCTCTCTCTTCACTCAGGGTGCTCTTGATCTTTTTCCTCTGTGTTTATTCTGGTCAAAAATGAACTTTTTGTTATTTTGTAGTAGTTCTAATTATAATGGTACTACAGATGTACAAGTGGAGAACTGCTTGAGTAATCTCTTCAAATTAAGTGCACTTCTGGTTAAATGAGTTAAGTTTACCTGCAAGTGAACACTTGTGCTGCAAAGAAAGTGACACAAAGCTTCTTATTTCATACCTAATTTTGTCTGCAAACATAAAAGCCTGGTACCCACTAAAATGCAGATGAACATCTGAAGCCATTCTTTCTAAGTGTGATACATCAGAATAAAAAATTGCTGGCATATCTGCCTGAAAAGGTGGAATTGTGTTTTTTAGTAAACTGCAAGTGCTCAGGACCTAGTGGCTCTTCGTTTATTTTCATGTTTTAAATTACTGTTTTATTCAGTACTTAAAGGTATTTAATTCTTTCAACTGCAGTAGCTGCTATGAGCTGTGATACAAGCCAGTGCAAATTTTAGATGTTATCTAGGCTGCCACTTAGAAGCACAATCACTGCAAGAGCGTTCCTGTTGCTTTCAGTGTTGTATGAATAAGGGTTAATCATGAGAACCAGGAGAGTGTGGGACTATAACCCTAATTTCCAGCCCTTGTTATATTGAAAATGAGCTAGATAGCTCCTCAGAGACCTGACCACTTAACTGTTTTTTCACTTTAAACAGGGGACTAAATTGGTAGAGTGAGCAGTTCCAGATATAGAGGTCTCACTTGAACTTCTTGCATCTACCTCCTCATACATCCTTTCTGTCTGGCCTGTTGGCTTGTCCAACACCCCCAAATCAGCTGCACATTCCAGGAACCTACAACAACAAAAATATGTTGAGGGCTGAGGTAGGAAGTATTGTATTCTACTGGTTAAAACAAGAATGTTTCTTATATATATATGTATATATATATGTTTTTATTTGCACACACACACACTCACACACACTATATATATAAATGCATATATCATACAAATAACTTTTCTGTATCATTTAGAAGATGGGAGGCAAGACTGGCTGTTTACAGAAGCCTTTTGGTTATTTTAACTGACATATTTCTGAAATGAATTATTTTCTCTGAGCAGTCACTCATGTGCAAGTGACTGCTACATGTGGAGAGGCAGAAAATACCTTGTAGAACTATTGTGACTTGGGTAACTCATGTGTGTCTGATGCTCAGGAGCAATGCCACAAATGTATGGGAAAAGTGATCTAATGGATGGTGTCTGCCCAAGAGCTCCACATAAAAGGCTCCAAGAACAATTATCTAAGTTGAATGCAGTGTTTTAAAAACAGCTTCATCCATTTTCCTGCCATTTTTTGTGCTTTTTCTCTAAATAACTCTAATGTATATTAATTAATTGCTTGAAATAATACCGATAAATCTAACAAGGTTTGTCTAAAGCTTCACTGCACAGAGGAAACTTTATGTTTGTTTCAGTGGTGAGAGAAAAAATCATTTACTGAGGAGAAGAAAGCTATTATTAATTTAGATGGAACTTAATGAAATCTCTAATGGCTTTTAAAAATTGTTTTATTTTCCTTAGATTTTAATTTGAATTAAATCATTACTATTGTTAAATTAGTTAAACACTAAATTAAGAAATGCAAATGAAGTGAGCTCAAAATCCAATGTGGTTATTGTTTTTATTGATATATGTCGACTAGTGGTGTGGAGCAAATTCCAATTATATCTGATCTGCTATTTGCAGTACAAGTTCCTGACTCTTCATTAAGTGTAATACATTAGATTAAATGCCTTGCTCGATAAGAGCTTGGAAAATACCAGTATTACAATAAACCTCTTGCTGCTTTCTCCTCTTTGTTTGTGCTGTTAGCGCTGCGTATAATGGAGGCTTTAAGGCTTTCTAGTTTAAAGTTTTAAAATCCTGCCCAGCTGTGATCATCAGAGGAAGATAAATGTAAACTTTAGGTAGCGGAGTCACAGGAGGCCCAGAAGCCAGAGAAGAGTTGCTAAAGGCAACTCCATTACATACATGAGTTCACCTGAATAAATGTTCAGTGGCTTCTGCTATGCTAACTTTAAATACTGGTAGCTAGCGAGGAAAATGCTACTTTCACATGATATATCCCCCCATATGATTAAAACATCCAGAATAAATGAAGCGTGTCTTCAAGTATCAGAACTACATTATTCCAAGTTGTTCTTTATTCCTTGGTTTATATTTTTATAAAATGCTGTATTCTAAACTGACTGAAATCAGTGGAACTCTGGGTAGGGAAGAGGAAAATGTTTGTGCCATTTCGAGCTTGTCTGCTTTGTGCACAGCCATGGTCCTCGTCTGGTAAAAGCTCCTTTTTCATTTTGAAGCTGTTGTTTTCATGGGAAGCCATTCAGGAAGGTGAAATCAAGCACACTAGCTGCCAAAGCTGCCTGTGGCTACCCTGTGACAGTCCCAGGTGGAGAGAGGACACCATAAGCAAGGGTATGACTGGGCAAGCCAGGCACATATGGTGGTACCATGTGCCTGTGACTGGTTTGTGCCTGTCCTGGTGCTGCATGGCTCTGGGTAAGATGGTGGAGCTTCTCTGGTGTCCTCCAGGGCTCCTGTTTGAGCTGCTATAGGAATTGTATTATATAGTGTGGAGGGACTTGCCTGTCCTGTTGAGCCCCCGTGCAGAAGTGTTCTTAGCTCACCCGAACAGTAGCATAAAATCCTCTCAGCTCAGCATGCTCCTCACTTCACTTTATTCTGCTGGTGTCAAGGCACTTGTCCAGCACAAGTGGATGAGTAGCCTCTGTTCTGGCTGCATTTACAGCAGAGTGTAGAGAAAAAACATGAGACCTCATCACTGTTTTACAACCTTCTGGAAGATGTTGTTGGACTTCAGTGAGGAATCCATGCAGGTGGTATGCTGACAGAGCAATGGTGACAGCTGATGTCTACAGCAGTTGCTCTGGTTTCACTGTATGGATGTACTTTTTTTTCTCCCTATGTATGATGTCAGCAGTGGTAGTAGCTTCATAATCATCCATGTGGGTAAAAATGATTTGGATTCAGTCAATGGTTAACCTTTTCCTGACAGGATAGTGTTGGAGTTGATGTGATGCCAGAATGTGAGGTAGTTACTGTTCTGTTTTACCCTAATGTGGTGGGCATAGCTGGTGTATCCAAAGTGCTGGTTGGCTTTGGGAGGTGGGATTCCAGTGCTGGGGTTAAGTCATTTGCGCTGTCTGTGTCTACAGGGGAGGCATAAGGCAGAGTTAGGACACTGAACGTGGGTGTCAGCCTTCTCACCTGTGCCCAGAGAAACTTCTGCCCGTTCTACTGCAAATATTGGAAACCAGTCCCTTTTCCTCTACTCTCTGTCCTCCTGCTCTTTCAGTTTCTCTGAGTTCAACCTGCATCCAGAGTCATTCAAACTGGTTCTGTCAAGGCACTGAAAGAGACCGTAATGTTTTGTTACTGGAATGAATGAAGACCCCTCTTTTTTTTCTGCATCATGATGAGGACCTCATGGTACTTGCCTGTTGCTTTGTTTCACACATTTGCTCGGTAACTGCTACTGTACAGTCAGCAAATTGCTTCCCTTTCTTGATGCTCTCCTCCCATGCCCATCACTGCACAAATCCTTGGAGTGTGGCTCCAGAATGTCCCCCTGAAACACTTTTGTCTGTCAGTGTAGTCTGTTGCTGCTACTCCATTCCTGTGGTCATCAGAATCCCTGCTCTGTGCCAGGGCTAAAAATAAAACCATTCTAGCTCAAAACCCTCCTGTATGTTAGCCTGGGTTTATTGGTGAGGGGGATGCCAACTCTTGCAGTGGTGGCATGTAGATGAGGAGTTTCTGAGCTGCAAACAGATCTTTATCATGTAGGAGATGTCTTGTGGTTTTGAGGCTGACAGTGCTTGGGCTTCTCTTCTGGAAGATTTTTGAAAATGCTCTTACATAAGATGTTTTCAGGTGCTTCTTCCAAACTTACAGGCCATTTTGCCACACTGTGATCAGAGGGTAACTAGACTTCCAGCATGATCCCCTGGCCATTTAGCACTGTGTTGCAATGGCATCATCTTGTACTTGCTTACCTGAATTGAATGGTGTGGCATTGCAAAGAGTGCAATCTGCAAAGAGTGAAGATCTCCTCATCCAGGAAGGGCAAACAGTGGGTTGTTTTCAATACCTCCTAGTTAAATGGGAGTCAGTTATGGAGAAGTCCTGGAAACACACTGGCATGGAGTAAAGGTGGGGTGCTATTGAACTGTGCTGCACAATAGGAGCTTGTATTGCTTCCTCCTGCAAAACAGGCTGGTTTCAGGTGGCTGAAGTGGTTTGCAGGTCATGACCCAGCCTGGGCAGTCAATGCCAGTATCAATGAATGTACGGGTGTTATAAATAGTGAGGATAAGTGGTGCTGGGTTAGAATATGAATCTGAATCAGGATTAAGCCACAGCAAATAGGTACCTATGGAGCAGAACGTGCTGTATGAATAGGAAACAAGCTAGATAAACACTTCTTCAGCTGAAGTGCCGTGTTTCCTCCTCTTCCTTCTAGCCAAATCCATTTAGTGTTTCCACACATTAACCTCTTCCTGACCTAGTACAACTCACGCATGAAAAACCCAAGTACTTCGAGGTTTCAAGTGTAGCAGTTGTCTGATAAGTTAGTCTTGACAAGGATTCAAAGGAAATACATGAGTTTATGAATGTTATTAACAATTTTAATAAATAATCCTGGGGAATTTATTTCAGAATGCTTATTTTAGTGAGAAGGCTGTCCTTAAAGCTTCTGAAACTGCTGTTTAAATTAGAAAGGTGTATTGCTATTCTGATCTTGGTGGCAGAAATTATTTTACCTTGAGACACACTTAGTTCATATTTATGAGTATCCACGGGTTTACTTAAATACAAAAGCATGCACTTGCTTGGCTTGTCAGTTTAGTGGCACCTCCTCCTTCACACTTACTTGTGTAAGTCTTCTACGTTCTTTAAAAAAAAAAAAGGAAAAGTTTCCTGTATTCTTTTCACTTGACATCATCAGTTCAGAGAGTCAGTTCTGAAATGCTTTTGTCTGCTTTAAAAGTTCATAAAGTTTAGAAGACAGACAAAAAACCAAGAGAGAACACACTTGCTGTAGGGTTGACAGTAGAAAATGACATTGCTTCTTTGGTTGCAGAACTGCACAGAGAAGAGCAGTGAAAGCTTCTCTACCCTTCAATCCCAGCTCTGACTTAAGAAAGCACCCTTAGAAGAAAATCATAGAATGGTTTGGGTTGGAAGGGACCTTAAAGATCAACTAATTTCAACCCCCCTGCCATGGGCAGGGACACCTCCAACTAGACCTGGTCACTCAAAGCCCCATCCAACCTAATCTTGAACACTTCCAGGGATGGGGCATGCAGAACCTCCCTGGGCAACCTGTGCCAGTGACTGACCACCCTCAGAGTGAAAAACTTCTTCCTAATTTCTAATCTAGTCTCCCCTCATCCATCTTAAAGCCCGAACGCCTCATCCTATCACAAGTCCTTGCCAGAAGTCCCTCCCCAGCTTTCTTATAGATCCCCTTCAGATACTGGAAGGCTGCAATAAGGTCTCCCAGGAGTCGTCTCTTCTCTAGGCTGAACAACCCCAACTCTCAGCCTGTCCTTGTAAGAGAGGTGTTTCAGCCCTCAGATCATCTTTGAGGCCTTCCTCACGGGGGTGGGCTAGATGGAAAGAATCACCTCCCTTGGCCCACTGGCCACAAATGTATGTATTTTTATATATGGGCATTATCTCTAGTCTGGCCAATATTTTTGCTCTAGATTTAAATATAGATGTTTTGATCTGATTGACTTGTTGATGGTAGTGATGCTGCTTGTGTTTAAGCATGCTTTGAAGTGGTTTCCTAAGTTCCTAGCTTGAATTATTTTCATCTCCTTCTGAGAGCCAGCAAGGAAACTGAATCATATCATTTATAACCTAGTGTGTGCTTCCTGGCAGAAGTCCCTTGAATAGGGACGTGTGGCTTGGGCCAAGTTTGTCAGAACAGAGAACTATTAGTGGACAGACCTCCAGTGTGTTAAGTCACCGTGAATATAAACACTGAGAAAGGTCTTATGATATAATGAGAAAAGGCCAAAGAGGTGAGCTGTGCATCACACTACTTCATCCAATGTACACCTAATCCTGTGTTACACATTCAACTCTATCTCCAGGCTTATCCTCTGATGTGATGATGAGAAGCTCATGCTTGTGACTTGAATAAATGATGTAAGTTGCATGTTAAACAGAGGAATGGTCTATCGGGAGCCTCATCAAATTCAATAAGGAAAAATGTCAAGTCTTGCACCTGGGGCACATAAACTCCCTGCATTGAAAAGAATCTGGGGGGAAGCTCTGCTGAAAAGGACATGGGAGGTATAGCTAAAAATGAGCCAGCAGCATGTCATAGAATCATAGAATTGTCAGGGTTGGAAGGGACCTTAAAGATCATCTAGTTCCAACCCCCCCTGCCATGGGCAGGGACACCTCCCACTAGAGCAGGTTGCTTGGAGCCCCGTCCAGCCTCGCCTTAAAAATTTCCAGAGATGGGGCTTCCACCTCCTCTCTGGGCAACCTGTGCCAGTGTCTCACCACCCTCATGGTGAAGAACTTCTTCCTAACATCCAATCTGAATCTCCCCACCTCTAGTTTTGATCCATTTCCCCTCGTTCTACCACTACCTGACATCCTACAAAGTCCCTCCCCAGCTTTCCTGTAGCCCCCTTCAGATGCTGGAAGGCCACAATAAGGTCCCCTTGGAGCCTTCTCTTCTCCAGACTGAAATAACTCCAACTCTCTCCGTCTGTCCTCGTAGGAGAGGTGCTCCAGCCCTCTGACCATCCTCGTGGCCCTTCTTTGGACATGTTTTAACACGTCCAGATCTTTCTTGTCCTTGCAGCAAGGAAGACTGCCAGCACATGGGCTGTACCAGCAGAGGCTCAGCCAGGCCACTGAGGGAGGTGAATTACAGGTCTTTATTCAGCAATCCATTAGACCACATCCAGAGTGTTGTGCTTGGTTTGAGGCCCCTTAATGTAAGAAATGCATTGGTAAACTGGACCAGGTGCAGGGGATGACCGCCAAGGTGCCTGGGGACTGGAGGACCTGCCCAGAGCAGAGGGGCTGGAGGAGCTTGGTGTGTTCAGCCTGGAGAAGAGGAGGCTTCAAGGGGACCTAATGGCAGCCTGTTGAGATGCTCTTTGTTGAGGTGCACTGCAAAGGAATGAGACAATGTCCATAAGTCAATAGATGAGAGTTTCTAATGGGATATACAAATGAACATTCTCACAGGGAGGAGTATGAACAGAAAGCATTTTATTAGTGGGCTTCTTGTATCTGGTCTTGAAAACTTGTCTCGGAGATGTAACAAGACAAGGCTAATTTTATGTTGTTCTCCTTCTGAGTAAAGTTGGAGTATTGACCTAGTTCTGTCACTCTGCGGCCACGAGCCAATTGGATCCCTCAGCTGCCACCCTATCTCATTTTGCCTCGTTTGGGCAGATAGAGCTAATTACAGCAGGTACTCTATCCAAATTTTTACAGATTAATTTACAGCATGATGAACAGAGTTAGTGATGGAGATGCAACCAAGAAAGTGAGGGATGCTCTGACCTTGTCACTCAGATGGATGTGGAGACATACTGCTCTTTTCCCAGATGGCTCTTGAGTTTTACAGAAAGGCAGTGACATGTTTAATTATTTCTGACAAATAGAGAATGCTTTCTCTTTCTGCTGTGTTGTGTTATGCCCTTCATGACAGTGGAAAAAGGCAAAGCAGCATCTTGAGCAGCCACCCTTTGAGTAGAGTGTTATGGACTTGAAAATCTCAGGGTGGAAGTACAGGCTTTCAGCTCCTGTGGACTTGGTGCTGTCAGGATTAGGAATGCCTGATGCAAGGAAGTGCTTAGGTACCTGTGAGGTCAGTGAAACTGAAATACATGCCTAAAAAATGTTCTGCAAAGAGATGTTTTCTCAGCAATCAAGATGTAGTTTACATGCTACATGACATTTGATAACTCCTGTTAAACAGAGAAGATTAATTTGAAATTGCATTAGGATGTGGGAAAAAAGGTCAAGATTGGTGCAGTCTCCAGAATTATGATAAATATAATTAAGGTTGTAAGACTTTTGTCTTGTCATAACTTTAAAAACAAACAGATTGAGGGTAGGAAGTGGCAATGCTTGGGAGTTTAGAACTGGTACAGTCAAGTGTCTGTTTGCAGGATTTGAAGGTGCCTTATTTGTTGGCTTGATGGTGAATTTTTTAAACAGTGTTTAAAAGTGTACTTTCATGTATTTTGTGATAGGGAAAGCAGTAATGTACAAGGTGTGTCTCCCTCACTGAGAATTCTTTTGGACCACCTCTGGTTTGACCTGATTTGCAGGCTTGCATTCAAAAGCAGCAGAGATTAAGGGGAGGTTCTTTCAAGAGTGCTTAAGGCTGAAATAGTTTTGCTGCTGCTGCTGGGGAAGGTAGGAATGGCTACCCCGAGTCAGGCCGAAGGGCCAGCTAGGCTAAAGTCTTCCTCTGACAGCACCACTCTCTAATACACCAGCAAGGCTTGAACAGCTATTATATCCTCCCAGCTTCCACCAGTCTGCAGCTCAGCAACTTCCTGAGCTTCAGGATTTTTATTTAATAGTTGTTGACAAACTTTTTCCCATGAAATTCTCTAATCACTTTTTAAAAGCGTGTAGGTTTTTGGCACCCATGGTATCCTGTAGCACTGAATACTTCAGTGGAGCTGAGCATTGTGTGAGAAATCCCCATTTTTTGTTTGTGTTGAGCATTTCACCTGATGGTTTCATTTGCTCCTCAGTCAGTTTTGTGCTATGAGAAACGGTGAATAGTTATTCTGTATTTTTCATCTCCTTGACTGCTTGTGCTCTTCTGGCCTCCCCCTGACAGCCCCTTAACCATTTCTTTTCTTGGGAGAAAGAAATTAATTGTAATCAAGACTTACTCATGTCTCGTTGGAAGCTGTCCTGCACCTTTGATCAGTCTTGTTGTACCTCTCTGTGTTGTTTCCGTTTTTTTTTTTTTTTTTTTTTTTGTTTTTGGTAGAACACNTTTTTTTTTTTTTTTTTTTTTGAGATATAGGACAGACACTGAACTGAGTATTCCGAGACTAACCCTTTATTTAAACAGTGGCATAATTCTGTTTCTGGTTTTATTCCTTTTATAAAAGTTTTAATATACTTGCTTTTTAATTTCTGAGTATTAAGCTGGTATTTTAATGTAATTATTAAAATTTACTGTGCTTTACTTAAAGATGTTTCAGAGCCTGTTGGGTGTGTAGATTTAGGTCTGTTCTTTCCATGTACATTACTTCATCATAATCAACATTGAATTTCATCTGCCATTTTGTTTCTTATCCCATCTCTATCATGAGAAGATTCTGTAGCTCATTGGGGTTGGCTCTGTTGTCTCATTCTCTGCCCTTTCCCACATTACTTGTGATCACCTTTCACTAGTGACTGTGAAAACCAATCACTTTGTTTGTTTCGCATCTTTTTAAAAAATGATCTTTAATTTGTAAGGCTACTTCCACTCTTGTCCTGTGGCCACCTTCTTTCTACAAGAAACTTTGGTGAAGGAACCTTGTCAAAAAAACTGTTGGAAATTCATGTTTATGTTTGTGTAAAACAATCAAGTCAGAGGCTTCTTTTCAGATCTGTCTGGCAAGACTTTCCCTTACAAAAGGCACTGAGTCTTCCTCATTAAATCACATTTGTCAAGATATCTAATGATTCTGGTTTTGCAATGTTTTCAGCCAGTTAGCTGAGCATGAATCTCAGTTATTGATAGCTCCCCGTGTCCAATTGGGAGCCCATTTTGATAACTGGCATCATGTTTATCACTAACATGCCTCTGGTACTAAGCCAATTTTAAGCAAGTTATATTTTCCACAGGTAATGTTATAACAATTTGGTCCTTCATTTATACACTTCTGCATGGATAACACATGATTTGTCCTAACACCCCTCCTTGACATCTGTCTGGGACAGGCCCTCTGTTGTCCTTGAACAGTCTCAGTGTTAGTTAAGACTATTCTAGGCCTTTGGCTGCTGCCTTTAATTTATTTTTAATGTGCTTTCTCCTTTTTATATTATTCCACTTATGCATTTCTGCTGTGGATTGATTATTTATTTTGATTAGTTGGCCTTTCATAGACTGATTTATCTTAATAAAATCATAGAATAGTTCAGGTTGGAAGGGACCTCCAAAGATCTAGTCCAAACCCTCCTGCCCTGCAGCGAGCAGGGACATCTTCAATTAGGTCAGGATGCTCAGAGCCCCATCTAACCTGACCTTGGATGTTTCCAGGGATGAGGTTTCTACCACCTCTCTGGGCAACCTGTTCCAGTGTTCCACCACCCTAACTGTAAAAAATTTCTTCTGTACATCTAGTCTGAATCTTTTAGTTTAAAACCGGAACCCCTTGTCCTGTAGCAACAGGTCCTGTTAAAAATTCTGTCTCCATCTTTCTTAGAAGTATTGAAATGCCACAGTAAGGTCTTCCTGGAGCCTCCTTCTCCAGGTTGAACAACCTCAACTCATGACTTCATGGTAACTCTTACAGTGGTTCTTCAGTAGTAGCTCTCTGAACCCATGTGTTTTCTGCTTAGGACAGGACAGGATGCTGCTTTTTTTCTAGGGTTCTTGAGAAGCTGTAGCGTGGATCATACGTGAGTGTGATGTTTGCCCTAACTCATATAGGGATAGATGTAGTATCTCACTGTTACATCCAGGCAGTCTCTCCAGCTCTTCATGGGTGTTTTAGTCATTGTCATCTTTCAGGGCAAGTGATCTGTTGTATGCTCCCAATATTGATGTGGTATTCAAGCCATATGGATTATGTTCCAAGTTGGTACAATTAACTTGTTTGTCTGCTCTGACTTCAGGTTTTCATTAATATATAGCGACACTCACTGCTGTGGTTTTCCTATATCTTTGCAGTATAATTTGTTCTTTTATTTTACAGCATGTAATGATTGCCTGCCTTTCACCAGTGTGCTGCTTCTGTCAATATCCTCATGGAAAACTAGATGTGTTAAGGTTTTTTCCATCTTATTTTTCAGATTTCTAGTATCAGTATAGCAGCACTTTCATGGTTGGCTCAGTAGCTTATTTTTCGCACTGTGATTAAAATGGAATAATTTCTTCTTTGTGGTTGCTTCTTCAGATTTATTAATGTCTGCCCTATCTTTTATTTATAGATACAAAGTTTTAATGATTTCAGCCCTACAAAATATGTCATGTCCATTTGTTCCAGCCTTACTGCACTTCTGAGTTTAAAAAGTCTCCTGTAACATTATTAATTGTAAATGCCAGTAGTCTGGTAACAGCTTGATTTAGATGAAAACCATCTTCCCTGTATAAGCAGCAGCCTTTCTTCCAAAAGCTTCTGCAGTTCCTAGTGAATCAAAATTTAATAGTTAAAGCTCTGATTTGTGAGAAGGGAGTTATGCCAGTGTGGAGTTTTTTTGAAAATCATAACAAAAATATTGAATAGATTTTATTGATACAAAGAGATATGTTAGAATAGATAAAATGATTGATTTATGTTAAATCCGTGGATGCTGAAAATGCAGAGTGGTAGTTGCCAAAGCAGGAGGCATTTGGGTGTTGGCTTTGACTTTGGAAGGACCGAGCTCTAAAAGACCATTTTGCTCTGCTGTTGACTTGTCAGAAGACCTTTGGGATCCTCAGCAGAGGGGAGAATCAGGCTAATAAAGGCAGACGCCTGGTGTACGGGTAGGATTTGGTTGTAGGAATCTGAAAGTTGAAGACAGTAAGCTAAGCAGCTTAACATCTTCAGAATAAGAGGGAGTGAGGCTTGTAAGTGCGCCAAGCTGTTTGCTTAGATCTAGACTAAGGAGCTTAAGTAGCTTATAACACCACAAGCTCGCTAGCTCTGGAGGAAGGGACTTACAAGCTGTGCAACAGCTACACTTCAAAGGCCTTACAAGTACTGCTGATGAAGCCTGCAGGGCTTCTAGAGAGCATGTCAAGTGAATCTGTCCATCTGTCTCTGCAGCACCCAAGTACTTCCTCTTATTTCCTCCTTAGAAAGTTATGGGCAACTCTCCTCCCTGGAGTTACCACAGTGTGAAAGACCAGGCACTTTAAAATTAGGAGGCTCTCAAAATCAATTAAATCGTGCCCATTATACATATTCTGCCCTCCTTTTCCTCACTAAAACCCCATACTGTTATGCATGCTAGGATGTACCTTTTTTTTCTGTTGGAATGCTATATGAGGAACTTGAAGAGGGTGGAGTCCCCTGCCTTTATAGTGGGGGATAGAAAATTATCTCAATGATATAGTTGTAAATTAGCTATTTTGGGGGTCTTCAGCTTCAAATGTTTTTGTTTCTTGTTGGAGTCTTTAGGACTAGATCATCACAAGCTGCAAAGTTGCACTATATTGCTGTGGTCCCATCCAATTCCCATTGAAACCAGTTGCCTTACTTCGAGTCACAGGCTCCTAAAAAGCAGAAGTGGCTAAATTCACAAACTTTTACTCTACAGAAATAACTGTCATATCCTCATGAGTGTCATTACTTACTAGTCAAAAAATTGCCTTCATAATGGTGCTTTCTTCAGTAATTTTGTCATCTTGAGCTTGTTCTATCCTGACTTCATTAAGTCTACTGAAGATGCACTTTAAATTACAGGTGTATAACCAGTTTTCTGTTTTGTTCTGACTCCTTGCTCCCTAAGCGTTTAGTTTCTATGTTTCAAAGTAGATTCTTACATGTGTTTTGGTATTTTTGTCTGCACGGACTGAAACATGTGATGATGAAAAATGGATCTTTGTAAATGAATATCTCACACAATTCAGGCTGATTTTGCAAAGTATTCTGGGTATTTTACACTGTTTACAGTTGCATGTAGTAAGTTATACTAAGAGTAGTTAAAATCAGTATGGATGAGGATGGAAAGGAGCTCTGAAAATTGTCTAGTCAGAGTAGGGTCAGCTGGAGGAGGTGGCCCAGGAATGTGCCCAGTTGGGTTTTGAATATCTCTAAGGGTGAAGGTTCCACAACCTCTCTGGGAAACCTGCTGCAGTGTTGATCACCTGTACAATTGAAAAAAAAAAAAGTTTAGGTTTAAAAGGAATTTTTGTATGTCAGTTTGTGCCCTTTGCCTCTTGTCCTGACACTGGACAGTACTGAGAAGAGTCTGGCTTTGTTGCCTTACTCTCCCTCATCAAGTATTTAGGCACATTGATAAGATCTCCCATGAGCCTTTTCTTCTCCAGGCTGCACTCCCAGCTCTCTCAGTCTTTCCTCATGTGTCAGGTGTTCCAGTCCCTTAATAAAGTTCATGGTCCTTCTCAGGTAAGTCCAGTATGTCCATGTCTGTCTTGAACTCTTGCTCAGAGCTGGACTCAGCGCTCCAGATACATCTCATCTGTGCTGAGCAGTGCTCCTGCCTTCTGCTGGTAACAGTCTTTTTAAGGCAACACAGGATGCTGTTGGCCTTTTGTGGCTTCAAGGGCACATAGCTGGATCATGGATCATCATCCCTTGCTGTACAGCAGGATCCCCAGGTCTTTTTAGGCTCAGCTGCTTTCCAGCTGATGTCCTTCAGCCAGTTGACCCTCAGCCTCTACTGGTACATGGGGTATTTCCTCCCCAGATTCAGGTCTTATTATTTCTATTTGTTGTACTTGATGAGGTTGCTTTTAGTCCATCGATCCAGCTTGTTGAGGTCCCACTGGTGGCAGCACAACCCCCTTGTGTGTCAACACTTCTCTCAGTTTTCTGTCATCTGGAAATTTGCCCAGGATATACTCTGTTCCATCATCTAGGTCATTAATGTTGAATAGTATCAGACCAGTATTGAAGCTTGAGGTCCATCACTAGTCAGTTACCTTCAGCTGGACTTTGTACCACCGATCACAACCTCTGAACCCAGAAGTTCAGCCAATTTTCAGTCCACCTCACTGTCCACATATCTCATCTGTACTTTGTCAGCTTGCCAGTGAGAATATTGTGGGAGACAGTGCTGAAAGTCTTGCAAAAATTGTGATAAACAACATCCATTGCTTTCTCCTCATCCACCAAATGAGTCATCTCATCTTAGAAGGCTGTGTTGACTAATGCCAACCACATTTCTATCTTTCATATGTTTGGAAATGGTTTCCAGGAAGTTTTGCTCCATCTTCCCAAGGATCAAGCTGAGCCTGACTTGCCTGCAGTTCCCAGTATCCTCCTTGCCCTTGTTGAAGATGAGAGTGGCATTTGCTTTCTTCCAGTCCTTGGGGAACCTCCCTGAATTGTCATGGCCTTTCAAAGATAATTGAGAGTGGTGTCGTATCAGCCAACTCCCCCAGCACTCCTGGTTACATCCCATGAGGTCCTATGGAATTCTGTATGCCCACTTCATATGAATGTTCCCTAACCTGGTCTGTCCCATTGAATGTGAGTCTTCCCTGCTCTGGACTTTCCTCCTGGCTTCAGGCACCTGGCATTCCTGAAAGAGAATCTTAGCAGTGAAGAGTGAGGCAAAGGTGAGAACTTTGCTCCTTTATCACCAGGTCCTGTTAGTTCACAGTCATGTGCTGTAGACCTTGGGCTGTGTGTGTGTGTTTACGTGTGGGCTCATTTCCAAGCAAACAAGCCCGAGGTTTGTGCTGATTTCCCAGACAAGCTCTTCCTGTGCATGGCTCAGGATGTCAGCCAGCTGCCCCAGCGAGCCAGCGATTCAATTGAGGGGAAGTTCAGCTTGGGTGAAAACAAAGACAGCAGTACACACTTTTCTTTTGGTTTTTAATTGCTTCCGGCTCTGTATCTGAAGCATTTTTCTTAAAAATACTTCATTTTGCAGGTGTAGCCTCACGGACTTTCTCTCATCATAGCTTTTCTTATCATTTGTAGCCATTAGAGAGTTCAAAATACTTTTGGCAGGGCTGATAACACAGGTGCCCTGGAGTAACTCCCACTGGGATAGTTGCATTCTTTTTACTTAAAGTCCCCTTTTTGTCAGCTGTTGTCTTCGGGTTCATTTCATGTCATGAGTTGTTGTGTTGGGCTGTGCTGTCTGCCAGAGGTGGTTGTACTTCACTGTGGACTTCTGTAGGGCTGAAACTTTTGTGTGCAAAGTATTTTTTTAAATCTATCTATCTATCTATCTCCCTATATATATACTGGAAGGACAATCCAATAAGCCATTTTCTTTCTTATTGGAAATTGAAATAATGTTGCTTTTTTTGGATGGAAAGAAATGTAAAGGCTGGATTTTGACGTCTCATTGATTTTAAAGCAAAGCCTCAGCTGCAGTTTATAATAAATAGGTGGTGCAATCTACTTGCTGCTTTGACACTCAGGAGTCTTGGCCTGTAGTCCTAGTTCATCTGGAGTATCTTCACTGCATCCTTTTCTCACATCTGAAATCAGGAGGATGATAATTCCTATCTGCTGAGTGTGTTCTGAGGGGGAGTTGACTATTATTAGACTGCGATTGTAAACTCACTCAGTTGTTATATGGGAAATGACATTCAGGCCCAGAGATTTCTGTTTTGTGGGTAATTCTCAGGTGAAAGATTTGCTAAGGACCCTGTAGACCAACATATAAAGGGATCTCCACCAGGGTCACTGAAGTTTTCAGGTTCACAGCGTTTGATTTGCACATTGGATGAGATGCATACAAGCAGAGTAGAACAAACCAGTTTGATATTCGACTCTGGAGAGCAGCAATTGTTGCTTCTGCTGAAAACTTTTGTAGGATGTGGTTCGGATTTCTGTGTGGTAGGAAAATGGAAGGTGTGGGGTAGGACTCCCATTGCTTCTTCTGGGAATGTGTGGAAGGAAATAGTAGCTGACAGGCCACGTAGCCTTTTCATGGTGAGCATGATGTCTCTGGTATGTCACAGCTCTGACACACGTAGTGCACAGGAGGCCAGGGCACATATGGTAAATCTTAATGCATTTTGTATTCCTCTCTTTTTCAGCCAGTCAAAATTTGAGCTCGAGACAGGAAACGTGAAAGCACAAATCTGAACATATGGCAACCCTAATTAAGGGGGAGGGAATGGTTGGTTTTTTTTCCCCACCTTTGAACTCATTGCAGTGGTACTGACCTTAGTGCTCTTCCCTTTCCTGTGCTGCATTCAGCTCTTCCTGTGAAAAGTTTGCTGTACAGGGTAGGGAGGCTGGGTAAGCCCATGCAATCAAATATCTGTATTTTCATTTCATAAGAAATGATGTGCTTTCAGAATCTCTTTTCAAACTGTCTCATAATGAAAGTCACTTTTCAGGGGGGGTTTGCAAAGAAACACGAAGGATGCATCTCCTTTTGGAGACCAAGACTGAGATCCCGTTTCTGAGTGATAACAGAAATGAGTCTTGAACCTAGACTTGACATCAGTCAAGCCAGTGTCTTTGCTATTGGGCTTAGAGTCAGTCTGGCTTCTGCTTGGGGCTATTTTGCTTCTTATGAAATATTCACTGGTCCAGAGAGACAGTGTGACTTTGTATAACTTGGTGGTGAAGGAAAATTTGTGGGATAAGGCAGAGTCTGGTTCAGGTTCTGTCCCTGCTCTAACTCAGGTGATTTACATCCTAAGTGAGTCCGTTGGCAGTGAGGTGATAGTGTTTATCTGCTCTCTTTCTGATCTTTCTTCAGTGGCACATTTTCTGTCATGGCCCTGAAAAACTCTTTGATTAGCTGTTGTGGTCCAACAAAAACATCTTGCAGAAAAATTCTTGACCAGCTCTCTCAGAATTACTTAGTAAGTTATGAATTATAGAACAAGGGTGTCAGGATGTTCTAGGTAATAGCACACAGGGTTTCCCGTTTTATTTAATAGGTCTTTGCTAAAGTCAGCATCTGTATTTACGTCCTTGGCTTGTTTGCAGCTGCTGTATTCCTACTTTGCATATGACAGTATAAGAAGAGGCTCTCACACTGTCTTTCTCATGACCAGAGCTTTGTTTTTCCCTTTTTGTGTGATTCTCCATAATTTAGATAGCTTGACAGCGTGTCTTAGTGGGTTTTTAATTTGGCAGAACTTGAGTCGATTTGCTTCTGAAAAATTAACCAGTCCCTGCCCTTGAAAAGTCATTGCATCTGTTATTACCTCCACATGTGATAAGTTTAAGAAAATGATTAGCAAAGGTGTCACTCATTTCTGCATGCTGTATATCAGATCGGACTTGCTGTGAAGTAGTGAACCATATTAAAGCTGTGAAATCAGCCCTGCTCTACAGGGACTACAACCAGCTGCACCAATTTTACTACTTTTTTCCCTTGCAGATTCAGGAATGATTGGAATGGAGTTTGACAGTTTATTTACAGATTTGCTGTGACTGACAGGATGCCAGAGGGGAAATGTTTGTACTCCCTGAAGATAGTTTTTGGTAACTAAGGCTAAATATCTGACAGGACTTCTGTTACAAAACAGAGTGTGATCAACAGTTGTGTTACTGCAGAATTCAGTCCATCCAAAACACAGCTGAAACTACAGAACTGAAGCCAGCATTTGCCTTGATGTAAAGTTTCTGCACAGAAGAGATGATGTGTGACACTGGGGAATTCAAGCCTTCCAGTCCAATTCTGATCTCTCATCCCTATAAGAAATGAGGGAAGGGAGGATGAAAACCAGTCGCATGCCACCTTCTTTCCTCTCGGTCACTGATTTTCAAACTTAAAATTTGTAGGTTTCATAAATTTTTCAATACAGGACTGGACATCTTACATGGTAAATTCAAGTCACCTTGACAACCGACCAGCTTCTCTTACCTTATGGGCTGCCAAAAGTCCACGGACCATGCATTGAAAGCTTAGGTCCACGTGAATGATGTTAAGGTTCCTTGCAGTTTAACCTTGAAATGAACAACAACAAAAAATTAATCTTGTTTTCCACTTTCATTCATCCCTTGTCTTTGAAACAGGGCAAATGGCCTTTTTCTTTTTCATGGTCATGTCATTCCGTTTCTGATTGTCAGTGTAAATCTGCTATATCCTGACTAAAGTATCCTATAAAATTCAGTCTTACACAACGATACTTTGAAAACAGAAACCTTCTGGAAGAAGATGCATGAGCCATATACTGCAATATATACAATATATGGGTAGTAATGTTATACTCTGTATTCTCAGAAATAGTATTAAACATTTGATCAGGAAAGTATTTTTTGTTCATTGATAGCTCTTTGTTCATTTAAGAGACACAGAAAACTGTTGTAGATTGAAAAGGTTAATTATACTCAGAGTAAAGGTACTTGAATAAATTGTGTCTTTTATGGGCAGCAGAGGTTGAAGGTGGGCAGGTTTGTCTAGCACAGGGAAAAAGGGTATTTTTATTAGACTGTTAGATGTTAAGAAGTGCTGCCAAGTAGCCAAATGTAATCTGAGCATTCATGAGCAAGAGATACTGATATATTGCAGGGGACACAAAATATGCACCTGGGCGCCAGTGTCCTTACTTGCATTTAAGCCAGTCCTACTGGTTATGTCTACTATCACAGATTTTGGTAGGGTTCGTTTTTCCTTTATTGGGTTTTTTGGTTGTTGTTCTGGATGAATTGGTAATCTACTGCACATTTGATTTGTTGTTGTACATTTTTGTTATAGTAAGACTATGCATCAAGAGAGAGATGTAGAGAATGATTAATGAAGAATAAATGAGAAAAGACCAAATGAGCCTTTCTCAGTCATCATCCTCTAGTGAAGGACGTCACTTTTTAGTTCTGGTATGTGAAGTCTGACTGACAGAGAGACATGAATATTCTGTGTTGTACCACAAATCTAAGCAAGATTTCTCTGGTTGCTAGATCATCAGGCTGAACCCAGCTCCCCCCTGATGGGGTTCTTCCAACAAAATATTTACTGTGGATACAACAGGGTTGACAGGTGGGTTCTTAACTGCATTTTTTAATTGTCGGGAATAAAAGACATACTTCTGGGAACAGAGACTGAGCAGCCAGCTCAGCCCTTTCTGAAGTAAATTCTCTTTTCATTAGACTATATGGCCATGGTTGCTCAGGATCTGTGGCTCTGGCAGTCCTGGCTTCACAGTAACTTTTCTGTGGTGGAAGAGTGATGGTTGTGTTTGCACTGGTATTATCCATGCAGTCAAGCAGCTTCTCAGGGCAGGGGAGTGGTACTTAACCTATTCCTATATCTTGCTATCTTGGCTATTAAAAAGCTTTTCATGCAACAAATAACTTTGTCATGTCACAGCTTAATACTGTCAAGCTTTGTTCTGTCTGTCCTGGCAATGGAGAAGAGAATTTATTCCCTGGCTCCTTGTGGATGCTTTTTTTATCATGTTTCCACTAGGTTTAATGTTAATGCTGCCTCTTTGTAAAAGTAGCAGTTCTACTCTCAGAGTTGAAGGAAGATCGACCAAGGTAATGCAAGAAATCATTGGTGGTGTAAGGCAGAAATACAATCCAACAGCCCAAATCCCGCTTCCTAGCTCTAGTTCTAGTCTAATGCCTTCTAACAGATAGAAGATAAAATTTGGTATAATGTACTTCTGTTTGAGCTCAGACAGTCCTGAATATGGATCAGGACTTAGCTTCCAGGTTCTCCCAGTTGCTGTAAGAAGTTGTGAGGAGTCCACCAAGCTGCTGTATTCCTGGCTGATGACACCATTCCTGCCTTGATTAGTACATCACTTACTGCGACTCATGCCCATGTGCAGGTTGTCACTCTGGGAGCTCTATTAGGAGATACTTTCATGCATTTTAAGACCCAAGAAAAGCGACCAAAATAGTTAAAGAACAGTCAGTGACCAGGGTGCCTAATATTATAGTTGAAGTTCTTCAGTAGTTGGATTATCTTATAAAAAAAAGATTAGATGATATAGCAGGAATGGAGTGCTTTGAGATCAGCCACAGAGCTACAAACTGGAATCACGAGTGTTACCGAGACTGTCATCTGCTGCCTAAAGACAAAAGCATAATTACCATGAGAAGGTCATTTTTTCTAAGCAAAGGACAGTTGTAAACTGCCTTTACCAGGAAAAAATCAGTATTTGTTGCATTGCATCATTGAATTATTCATCAAGATCAGACACTTTCTTGTTCAATTTACTTTGTCATTTTCTTCTAGCTTATTCTCAGCAGTTTGGATGAAAATATAACACCAGTAGCACCTGCTTACAAGAGACATTCAATTCGCTAGATGTCTTGATTGGAAAGACATTTGCTTTGGTCCAAGCTAAAATCAAATGCTCTTTGTTTTAATGGGATATTCATGTTTTATGGACAAATAACCAGAATTGCTGTTACGATATCTTTCTCTTAACCTGTCCTTATTATTTTAGTGAGTCATTTCAGGCCCTTAATTTAGAATAAACAACATTTACTCATGGATCAGATCCTGCATCTTTTCTTCTGTTCCATACAGCATCTGTTGGAACAAGTAAATGTTTTCCCAGCAGTAAGATTTGATTGTCTGGGAAGGTGTAAACATTGCTTTTTCTGAAATTGCTTCATGTATATAGGTGAAAATAACACTCTCTTAGGAGATTCTAGGCATGGTTAGATTGTTTCAAGACCCTAGTCGGAGTACTGAAATGAGTAAATAATAATTTCTCTGTCACTTTACAACCTTTTCTTCTTACACACAAGTACAAGAAAACACAAAAGGAACTCGGGTACACAAGGAGATCAGGATCTGCCCCCATATGTTCCTCTCACCGTGATCCCTTTTTTCGCTTTTGTTGCTTTCCCCCATAATTTACTTCGTTTGCATATTTTAGTGTTTCATACCATGGTGCCTGAGTCAATTTTCTTTTGAATAATTAAACAGGTACATGCCCTTGGAAAGTCATTGCACCCTTTATTGCCACTTAATGTGTTAACTGCGAGGAACTGGGGAAAGATGTTGTGCATTTTTGTTGACTGCTGTTTCAGGCGAGGAGGTGAATGGGACTCAGAATATGCTGTATTTTGGTGTGTGTGGTGAACCCCATCTTGGGTACCCAGAAGATGTACCCAAGCTGGAAAACCTTGTCCTTTTGTCATTTCAAAGGGAGTATGAGCAGCTTCTTATTTAAAATAAAATAAAAATAAAAAAAATGGATAGAGTCAGTGGCTATTCAGTGATGTCTCAGATGGGGCTGGGTTTTGGGCAGTGGAAGGTTTTGGCCTCTGTGGAAGAAAATTTAACATAAAGAATTGATCATGAGTCCTTTGTGCTGTAGGTTTGGGAGAAGGGGAGGAGAGAGAGGGAGGACAGGAGGAGTTTTACCATTTTGGTAAAGGTAGCTGAGACTTCTCTGGAGGGTTGGCAGAGTCTGGCAGGGGGGTGACACGCTCCAAGCTGCTCTGGGCATGGCTGGGTTAACAGGGAAGTTTCTGTAAGCAGTGGAGAGCTCCGGGTTTTCAGTAAAACCCAGAGCCAGGTGAGCTTGAGTGTAGCTGTACTACGGGTGCAGCTCTAGCAGTGATATTATAGGGATTTGTTAAAATTGTGCTGGCTTGGATAACCGAGTCACTGTTTCCATTGTAGGAACAATGAGCACACATCAGGGTAGGCCAGTGACAAAATGTGCTTTGCTAAATTACATTTTATTTTACTATTGTCTACTAGTCATGCTTTACTGTCCCCTCTCCTTTTGCTAGTGAATACTCTTAATTGCAAACGTATTTCAGTGTCTTTGGTCACTCTAAATGACATTAAAATGTCGATTTGCCTTCATTGCTCATTCAAGCCCTACTCTTTGCAATTAGGATGCTGCTAGAAATTTATATTGATTTCGAGGTGGGTGTTTTCCTTAGGATAGGACATATCTCTGCTTAAATGTGACAAAATAAACCAAGGCAGCTTGTGTTTAATGCCAACAAATGGGTTGTTGGGATTGTTTGACTCATTACTCAACATGCATTGGGTGCCAGGGAGAGATCCCAGCTGATCCCTGCAGGCAGGGCAGCTGACTCCCTGACTACAGTTCTGTGGCGAGGAGGTAAAATCTCTGCTCCAGCTGTGAAGATGGAGAAGTCCTTTAGAAAGCAAAACTTCTGCTTGGTCAAGCCTGAGGAGACAGTGCAGGCTGCAGCTTATGCTTTTGATGTTTGAGTTGATTAATAGATGGAGAAATAGAAGAAAAAGGTTATAACAGCATGGTTGTGGATTCAGTACAATTGATAATGATTTATTCCAAGAAAAGACACTCCACCTCTTCTTCCACCTCTGCTCTTGGCCTTTGGAAGAGCTTGCCATAGAATTGCCCAGCTGTGATTAAAATTTCTCTGTGCCAGCCACTGATGGGTTCAGCCAAATACTAAAAAAAATGCATCCAGTTTTGGGGCTCGTGAGTGGAAGAAAACATGGGGAGTATAACAGACGTTTATAAAAGAGCAGGCTCTAGAACTGAAGAGATTAACATCTCGGGGAAGGCTGCAGGCACAAGGCATACCTAAATAATGATCATTGGTTAGAAGGCATCAGTGCCTTGGAGATAAAGAACCGTTATAGATTGTAAAAGAGATTATCAAAATCCCTCAAACCAGACAGTGTTAATGATGCAGATCGTGAGATGTGTGGTGGCTGAGATTTAAACGTGTGTTTTGATATGGATTCTATGATCGCTCATCACAAGCCTCAGACCTGTTGTTTTTTTAAAGTATTTACTATCTGAATCAAATATGTCAGCCCTGCAATCTGTGGCAGGTTAATTGAAATGCAGCAAGAGTGCAAAACCTGAATCAAGCATGAGGTTGGAAAACTTTGTTCATCCTTTTATTTATGCAGATCCCTAAAAGTAACTGCTTAGCTTGAGAATTGTTGATGAAATTAGTGTGATTTTCCATCCTTCCTTAGATAGGAAACATTTGGGCCATGTAGTGTCTGAAGGAACAATTTCAAAGACTTGACTGGATTGAGTGAACATACAGCTGGGCTTGAAGAACATCTTGTTGTAGTAGTATTGTCCTTACTTTTCAGTGTCCAGCGATGGACTTCATCTCACTTGAGTGAAATTCTGCAAGTGGCATGTTGAAAATACCCCAAGGTAGTTTTTGCTGTTTCCATATAAACTATTACTTAATTTTATGTGATTGAATTTGGTGACATTTAGTGCACATTAAAGGGAGGAATTTATAATGCTTGCTAGAGCAAAGGGTGTTTCAGGTACATTCTTTGTAAGCTGTTTGTGCTGTTCTGCCAAATCCATGTGCACCTCTGCCTTTTAGAAACCTGGGCCACACCATGCCAGAGTTTCTAGTTGGGCTCTTGCTNCAGCAGGGGGAAAAAAACCCAACCAAATAATGAATTTATAAAAGCCTTTGAACTACAGTGTGAGGGGTTGAAGATGTTCTTTCCTTCTCCTTAGCTGGACCTCTGGTTTCCCATTGCAGTAGTCTCTTGGTGGCTTTAACTTTTAGTTATTGTACAGGAGCATGATGGCAACTAAGGATGGTTAAGGTGCTAGAATGATCCACCAGGTCTGTGTACCCACACACCAGCTGGAGGGGGTTGTGATAAGGGCAGTCACTAAAGAAAACCCCTTTGCCATCAGAAAATCTCCCCACTTCCCAGTGACATGAAGCTATTAGGGTGTTTGGGAGGGGATGCTTGTCCTAAGAGTTTGTATTGTCCAGTACCCTTCCTAGGTCTAATACTTCATTTAAAAGCAATTTGCCTGAATAAAATAAAGTATGCATGATGGGTGAACACAGATGAGCTCTGTTAATGTATTCTAATTAACTTGCTAAAAATATTTTAAAATCTTAATAAGCTTAAAGAGAATTTCTGATGATCAGATGCAATGTTAATGAGCATGGTATAAAAACATAAGAAGGTAAAGTAGATAGCTGATTGGCAGTGGCAGTGCTGTCTGCACAGCTAACATTTTCATGTGCAAAAGAAAGATCTTTGGGTTCAATTTTAGCTTTTGTCTTGGTAGTTAATTTCTCAGTATCTATTTCAAGAACGATTANGGGTGTTTGGGAGGGGATGTTTGTACCATGGGGTTGTATTGTTCAGTACCCAAGATAAATGGTATCTTCAGAGACTGTCAGCAGGGGGAAAAAAACCCAACCAAATAATGAATTTATAAAAGCCTTTGAACTACAGTGTGAGGGGTTGAAGATGTTCTTTCCTTCTCCTTAGCTGGACCTCTGGTTTCCCATTGCAGTAGTCTCTTGGTGGCTTTAACTTTTAGTTATTGTACAGGAGCATGATGGCAACTAAGGATGGTTAAGGTGCTAGAATGATCCACCAGGTCTGTGTACCCACACACCAGCTGGAGGGGGTTGTGATAAGGGCAGTC